>CM021248.1:29507787-29580452 GCA_010577795.1 Isatis tinctoria | reverse complement strand
CAGTTATCCAAAATTCCAAATAAGTGGAAATGAAATTTGATTGAATAAAGTGACAAGAACAAAAGTCTACAACAATATGGTTTCGTTGTCTTATGGTGCGTAATGGGCTTGCTAGGCCCATTAAGTGTTTATTATAAAGTCCAAGAAAAAAAGCGGCGCGCTGCATAAGTTTAGCCACTTGGGTGAAGAAGATAAGCGTTAACCGTAACAGCCAAGTCAGCATTGATAGCGGTTAGGTGTTGAGAAGTCTTGTGATCGTCGGACCCGCCATGTCGCATAAAGCCGAAGAGGCTCCACGAATATGCTTTCTTCTTCTCTTTCATATATTCCCTTCCTCTCTTCTTTCTTTCCTCTTTTTTTTTTTTTTCTTTCCTTCTTAAAATAATCTTTACATTCCTTAATTTTCCTTTCTCCTTCCTTCAAAGATCCTCAAGTATCTCTACTATTTACTCTTTTCATCTCTCTACTGTTCTCCTTCGCGTGATCGATCATGGAGTTTTTCCTAGAGATGCTTCTAACAGCGGTTGTTGCGCTTCTGTTTTCTTTCCTTGTGGCCAAGCTCGTATCTGCGTCCATGGCGGCGGGGAGCAGCGGTGGAGGAGTTAACGATCGGAGTTGCGATCAGGCGGAGAATACGGAGATCGGTGTCGGTGATGATCTCGTTGCGGTGGAGGAGCTGCGTTTTGGTTTGAAAATGGATGCTCAAGTGGTCCAGAGCGAGAGGAAACTCCGAGCTGTTGTTGATGAGAATGTTGAACGCGTGGATCGGTTTGGGAACGAAGCTGATCGAGCTGTTGATGAACTCGAGGAAGCTGCTAAAGGCGAAGAATCGGTGGTTTCAACTGTGGAAGCTGATGAGTCCATGGCGGATGTCTTGCCGGAAAATGTGATAGCCAAGGAGATGATAGTTCGTGGAGAAGACACAGGGAGAGACTCTGCGGGAGAAAAATTCAGTGAGGAACGCCAAGAGTTGATTGTTCGAACGGTGGAAGATGAGTCCACTGCTTCTTTCTCGCCGGAAAACGTGATAACAGAAGAGATTACGAATCGAGGACAACAGGAGGGAAGCGATTCGGCAGAAGGAAGAAGTGCAGAAAACGTAAGAAGTGGAGAAGTCGTAGTCTCGGAATCTGAGGAGGTTAGGGTTGAAGAAAGTAACACTGTGGAGGAGAGTGAGAATACGATGGAGTTGAATACTGAAAAAGGAGAGAATGAAGAGACAGAGGAGGTGAGTATTGAAGAAGATGATGATTGGGAGGGAATTGAGAGGAGTGAACTGGAGAAAGCCTTTGCAGCTGCTTCAAGTCTTTTGGAAGAATCAGGGAAAGCGGAAGAAATTGGTGCTGAGGCTAAGATGGAGTTGTACGGCCTTCACAAGATCGCCACTGAAGGGTCATGCCGAGAGGCACAGCCTATGGCCGTCATGGTCTCTGCTCGTGCAAGATGGTACCAATACTTTCCCACGTTATTCTGACACTTATAGCTGTCCAAATCTCTACTCCATGTGAATGTCTTGTCTTGGAGGCAGAACGTTGCGAGTGTTAAGGCTAAAACTGGTTTTGGTGGTCAATTCTGTAGCTCGGTTGGGAATGAATTTAGATAATGTAGATTTTTGTAAGTTATAATTGCTGATGTGGGAGGGGAATCGGAGGGACAAAGCTTTAAAAGGATACTTGATCATCTAGTTAGGACAGAATCAGCAATTTATTGGCTTTATAGCATGTTCAACAACTGTTATGTGCGAGTGACACGCAGTGCTTTCGTTGTACTAGGAATGCGTGGCAAAAACTTGGAAACATGAGTCAAGAAGAGGCTATGGAGCAGTATATTGCACTTGTTTCAAAGGAGATTCCTGGTTTGATGAATACTGGCCATACTGTGAGTGGTTAGATTTTGAGGGTTTAAAATTTCATCTGGATGTCTTAATAATGGTTTTTAAACTCTTAGAAACTTTTGACTTATTCCTTCTTCTCTCTCCCTCTCTCTCTCTACAGGTAGGGAAGATGCCAGAAACGGAATCTTCTGTTGTCTTACCACCTAATTCAGGATCATTAGAAGAATCCACCACCTTAGACACAACTGGTGCTGCATCCAGCCAAAATGGTAAAATAAATTCCCTATGAGTAACTCATGTCTTTGTGTCGGCGATTTCTTGTATCTTTCCTTCCACCACCCAATGATATTTTCCTTTTGCTAACTGCAAAGCTAACTCATATTACAAATAGTTTCAGGGGAAAAGTGAATCCGGTGTCTAAGCAGGCAAGGCTTGATGAAGGATATTTGGGAAAAGAAAGGCAAATCTATTCTTTTGCATAAAAATATGTTTTTCTCAAAGATGATCATAAATGCAGTAAATAGACCAGTTGGTGCAACTTGGGTTGTCTAGTGTTCTACATAATTCATTCGGTCTTTTTTGGGTTGAAGGAGTTGCAGCAAAACAAAACACTTAAATATTTATTCGTGTGTGTGTCTGTGTGGATTGGTCGATTTGGGTGTGTAGATAATGCTAAGACCTATGAATCAAGCAAGGGAACTTATATCCTACTAGTAGTGGCCTTTGGTTTTGATTCTACGTAACAGCAGCCTAAATGCTAAAGCTGATTGCGGTTAAACCATAAATAAGCAAGTTTTCTTACTTTCAATTTGCAAGAGAGATCTTTGGGTTCACATCCAGCGTTGTGTACTCTGTCACTAACTAGCTTACCTTGTTATGAGCGTTTGGAAGCAGTCAACAACTTCACTATGCGACCAATAGACACCACTTGTGGAACCATAGCGAGCAAAACACTCCAATTCTCAGACAGAACCTGGTGTTTCCATTAGCCTTGATGCTCTTCCACCATTGTCCGATATATATTTTCTACTGCAACTAGTGATGGATATATGGGAAAAGTATCCCAAAATAGTAGAATTCCAAAAGGGTAACACAAGGGACTTACAAAGACTAGAGACGGAATATTTTTGAAAAACGGCAAATCCGCGTTTATCTTATTCTTTTTGCAGATAACAAAGAACTGAGACTTTTTGGAGAAAACATAAAACATAAAACGAAGAAGAAACAAGAGAAACATCCATGTATGTTTGTTTGGAGCATTGTATGGAAGATGCGAATCAAGGCACGATCTTGAAAGCCTTGTACTTGTCAATCCAAGAGATAAAAGAGTTGTTGGAGTTCCTGAAACCAAGGAAGCCATGTTCTTTGCTCTTGTTCATACTATCAATCATCCCTTCAACACCAAGTATAACATCCGCGAACCACCACACGCCAACTTCATCAAGCTGATTCTCCTGCAACTGATTCTCCTTCACCATCTCCTCCCACACTCTCTCTTTCCCTTTCATCATCTCCACCAAACCCACATTCTTCCCTTCCTCAAATCCATACTCCTCGATCCCAAACTGCTCAGCGAGAATCTTCCACAGATGTTTCCACTTGAAGATATCAGCGTTGTTGCAGTTGAAAGCCTCGTTCTTGGCGTAAGGATCAACCGCAGCCCAAATCTGCTGCTCAGCGATCAAATCCGCGTCCGAGGCCGCCGTGAAACCTTCCCACGCCTTCTTGCTCCCCGGGAAAACCAACTTGGACCCTTCGTGCTTGCAGATCGCCGCGTAGACGCAGAGTGTCCCAACAATGTTCATCAAGCTATACGGAGAGAATCCGAAGATGGTGTTCGGTCTGTGTACAGACCAAGTCACACTCTCTTTCTTCTTGATCTCTTCGAACAGAACATCCTCCAGAGTGTAGTAGAAATTCTGGATCTGCAGTCTCGGCATATCCTCCGTGAACGGCGAATCGTGACGATGAAGAGACTTGTCGACGGCAGCGTCGAAAGGGCCGATGTAGTGCTTGGTCCCCGTCTGGAGACAAACGTGCCGGAGATTCGGCGCGTTGGGACAACCGCGCGGAGGACGTTACGGAGCATGGAGCCGTTGGCCTCGCAGTTGTCGCTCTCGTTGGAGCGGTTGGTCCAGGTGACGTAGAAGACGTGCGTGACGTCGGTTAGAGTGGAAAGCTTGGATCGGACGTCATCGGCGTCGGAGACGTCGCACTGGATGTAATCGATGGGATGATCGGCGTTCCAGGTAGGACGAGGACGGCGAGCGACGCCGTAGACTTTCCACGGACCGCCTGGTGTGTCGGAAAGAGGGAGGATCTCCGCAAGGCTGTTTCCGACGATTCCGGTGACGCCGATGATGAGTGCGACGCTCTCGTAGCTTTGCGTCGGCTCATCGTCATCGAATTTCTTCTGCAAAAAGAGAGAAAAAGAAGAATTTAAAAAATTAGCGAGCATGAAGGAGAAGATGGAAGATCGTAGTAAGATCGATGGATTTAGGGATTTGAGTTGAATTTACCTTGGCAGCTCCGATGGCGCCAGCCCACCACCAACTCATTTCTCGATCAAATCGGAGACAACGGCAACAACAAAAAAGATAAGAAGGTAATGTGATTTTTAGAGGCTATCGGATGCTCTATTATTTTAGACTTGCGGTTAAGTAATTTAGCTACAGAGACCCGTGTGGGGTTTGTCTTTTCGCATTTTCTTGTCATTTTATAATAAGAAAATATCTCATATTGTTTATACAAATCTTACAAAAACATAAACTTTTTACAAACAATTAATTACTTGAGTTCATCCTTTTTTTCTTGTTTCTGGTAAGCCACGCAATGACTTCGGATTTTGTTTCTAGTTTTCACATAAAACCATGAACTAAACTTTTCTACTTTTTTGTAAATCCACAGAAGCTTTTATACTGTTTTTGAAAAAGAAATTAAGATTCCACATATTAATCGAACTTTACTTTCCTTTCCTTTCGGATTAGTGACCACCGCATTGGATAAACCATTGTTAATCTTATCAAACTGGACCACGAATAAGAACTTTCTTTCTCAACCTGACTTACAAATCTCCATGACAGTTCTATCTCAACAAATCGAATCGTGTTTGATATTATTCTACTTTATTAATCAGATCCAGTTGAAGTAAATATTCTCACCAGCCTCTATTATTGCAGAACTAGCTGTTTGTTGCTGACAGTCTGGCTTCTATGGATTTCGGCCAGATTTTATTGGAAACTTACCAATCAACGAAACCCAAATATTACCCAAAAGATGAAAAAACCATTTTAGCATTACCAGAACAAGTACAAAGCACATCTTACAAGTTACATATAGATTCTCAAAGTTATTAAACCTAAGAAAGAAAGATGTCGGAAAATTTAAGATAAAAGTAATCATTTGGACTCAGGGAGTCTCTTGGTGAGATTCATCTTCTCGTAGTAGCGAATGGAGAGGAGAGAAAGGGAGAGTTTCAACTCGTCTTTACCCAATCTACCATGTGGGTTTGGGCTGGAGAGAGGCCAGAGGTAGAGCGAGTGGAGTCTCCGGAAGCCGCCAAGGGCCAAGACGACAAATCTGAGCTGGTTTTGGCTGCAGCCGATGTTGGCCCAGTGACGCGTGCAGATCAGCTCCCACAGCCGCTCGTCTTGTCCCGTCCTGTGCCAGATCTTGCTCACGCAAGAAGACGTCGCTAAGGTCCTCGCGTCCACGTGCTTCAACACCTCGTACAGTAGGTTCTCGTCTAAGTTCGTGAATCCGATCTCTGATCCTTGTTCCTCCTCCTCTGGTGTCTTCATCTTCTTGGTCTCGTTGCTCGCGTCGCCGTCTAAGAGAGAGTTTGAAGCACTGCGTTTCATTGTGCAGATCAAACTTTTGATTGCGATGAGAGATGAAGAAGAAGTATTTAATTGAAGAGGAAAGATGAGAGAGATTGGGTTCTGAGAGCGTTGAGGAGGGGCCTTCTCTTTGCGTATTATCGAAGACGACAAGGAAAAAGATAAAATGAATATTCGATTGCTTTTTTTTTTTTTTTTTTTTTGGAGTGACGAGTTTACCCTCGCAGCTGTTTTTGTCTTTATAGAGTTATTCAAATGTTAATGATTCTCAAGATTTCTCTAAGTTCACTATGCTAACCTAATTTTTTATTTTTCCTTTGGTTAGGTTAAGTGGCTGCTACTAAGTACGTTTCCAACAGGAAAAAAAAAAATATATTATACAAAAAGAGTATACATGTTATACAAAATCTCTCTTTTTTAATACTGATAAGTCAATTATTTTGAATACTGGACTGATTCTGTAATGTTAAGGCATTGTAACATCTCATATTGTACAGATTGAGAGCTAAATGAGATGGGGGTTTAAAGTGTTTGTAACATTTAGGCAAGTGATCACGGATGTTACACGTTAACGTAACAATAACGTACCATTTTAAGTATACGTTTATTAGTTTATTCCAAAATTCATGCGAACCATTCTTGTATTTCTCAATCATCTCACGCATTCTAGTACTGGTTCGACGATATATCTGTAGCCAGGGATTTGAACTCCAAACAGACTAGATAAAAAACGTTTTTCCCTGTTTACCAAAATCAACACCGACCAACTTCTATATGATAGTTGAAATTTACTAACAAGTTTATGATGACCTTTCGCGTTTAATAAAAAAAATTAACAGTGTTAACTTTTGTTATATGTTAAATATAAACGTGTTATGCATATGTTTAACCACCTTTTTTTACAACTCGAATTCGTTGCGACGGATAGATCCGTAGTTAATTATGCCTTTCTTTACAATGCAGGGTCAAAGTATTTTTCATACACAAGAAACTCAAAAAAAATTCATGTATTTCCATAATATCAAAATTCATGTAGTTTTCAAATATGTATTCTTGTTTTTAGAGCCGTGCCAATATTTATGAATGTCATACGAGATTCTATAAAAAATATCCATAAAAAAAGATTACACATATTGATAGAATTTTATTTATTATCTTATTAAGTTGTTTAATATCTTATCTGATTGTGTATCAAATTTTCATTTACTTTTTTTTTTAGTTTTTAGGTATGAATATGTAATTTTGCAGGTTTTACAAATATATAAGAAAACAATTTTTTTAAAAAACTTGTACAATACAAATGATATCAAATTGCAGCTAAAAGTTGAAGTAATCTCTCAAATATTTTATTTTGTAAATTTAAACATAAGCAACATTGCTGTGATTAAAAAAACAAAAAAAACAAAAAAATAAGCAAAAAATAAGTAATATTCAAAACAAAAACTAAGAAAAAAAAAGTTACAGTAAGGAAAATTTCTAAAACTTTTATATAGGCGCTCTGCTTGTTTTTATTTGAAGTTTGTGAACGAATTCGAATTCAATGTTCTCAATGAAGAATGCTCAGTTTGTAGATAGATATAACCGGACACCTTATTTTAGCATACAATTACAACCCAATCACAACTGATAAGTGTCGACACCTTCAACATGTTGCCCCTTACCTATTACAACGTGGCATATGAACAATGTTTTCTACATAAAAATAATCCAGGTTTTAGATTATACCTGGCAAAAACAAAGTTAAGAAACACATTATTAATTTTCTTCTTATCCACAAACACACAGGTAGGTTTCATTATTATTTTTTTTTTTAAAAGAATGTCATCTAAGTTTCCGTTGATCTATAAATTGTGCCATAAGAGACCTGTTGGTCCGTGGCTATAGGACTTAGAATCAAAGGAGTATTTTAAGACAAAATAATCATTTGTGGAATTCACTCCATTTGTGGAATTCACTCCGCTTAGGAGTAAACGGAGTGAATCGGATGTGGAATTTTTCTATCCCACTTTATCTGTTCTTAAAAAAAGTGTATTAAATCAGAGTTTTGGAAATGATCTTCTTCGTCTTCTTTTTTGCGTATGTCAGCAACTTGTATTCTCCCTCTTTTCTGATCAGATTAATAAATATGGATTGCACGACTAGTCCCTTTGACACAATCTATAAGTACTGTCAAAATTACAACAATGCTTGGAATTAATCAACAATTCACTTCTTTAATGCTCTCAAACAAGCAAGAAGAGATCCAATATATGAGAACAAATCATTCTATCATCATTTTTTTTATATCTTGAAGATGTTCGATACGACGAACTCAAGATATATGTTCTCCGGTATTTTGCAGGATGAGTTCGGTGGATGGTACATGGAGCTCTCCGTCACCGCTAGATTGGTGGTTTATATTACATTTTTGGGTACAATTAGTCTCTCATAATTATATAACATATACCATCGTGTATTCAGAGTAAAACTAATTTGCTTCTTCTTCTTTTTTCCTAATTGTGTTCTTAGGGACTATAATGTTCGTTATTTTTTTGATACTGAAATTCCTGAGCGATTGTGACATGGAAGAAGACACGGAGAGGTTACCAGTGGTGGCAGGAGAAGAAGTCACCGTTTGGACGCCGTTGGTCAACGAGCCGTCCGAAGTGACGACGAAAGGAGATTTAGAAACGGCGTCGTTTAGCTCTGCGGAGGACGTGGACTACTCGACATTGTGTGTCATATGTTTCGAGGAACGGAGAAACTGTTTCTTCGTACCGTGCGGTCACTCTGCTACTTGTCGCGGCTGTGCTCAGAAGATCCTGTCGGAAGAAAATAAGGTGTGTCCGATTTGCCGGAGGGTAATACGCAAATCTAAGAGATTACTGCTGAGGCTTTGACGTTGTTGCTTTTCCTAACCACCATTTTGTCTCATGGTCCCAAGAAATTTGTTTCAATCATCATGTGTGCTGATCCTTCACTACGATTATTTAAAAAGAAAAAAAAAACTCCGTTTGCAATAGAATAGATATATGCATTTTACCATCTCAACCAAAAAATATATCAAAACTTAGCTAGAAGTCATGGTATACTATATAATGTTTGAGATGAAACTAGTATCATATATATATTGGGTGGTGTTGGCCTTAGGAGAGTTACAGACTTCTAATCAGAACATCTTAATTGGTAATACAAAAAAAAAAAATTAATAAACATTTTAAATGAAAACATTTCCTTTTTGAAACAAAAAAAAAACAATTTAGATGAGAACAGTAGTCTTGCTTTTAGCTGAGAGAACAACTCTTGCATTATCTGAGGGCCACAGAAAAATTTTGTAGTCCCATTTAAAACTTTATATTGCTTTACTTGATATTTCTTTTATCGATAACATGCACTATGCAGGTTTGAATCCGGATAATGACACAATCACAACAGTGACAGAAGCTACTAGATTACATATCGTGTTTTTGTTTTGTTTGATCCAAAAGAATAAAATGAGTTAAGTTCATAAACTAATTTTCACAATGCCAATTGCAGAGTATAAACCATTAGAACGTATGAAACAAATCCATATATATCCGCAAACGTGATACACAACTAAAAGTTAAAGAAAACATATATAATTTCAAAACACACAAATCTTCATTAATATAAACAACTAACAAGAACTACGATTCTAAGAGCCTTGGTGATGCTAAGAGCCTTATAGTCTTCGTCCTCAACCATTCTTTAAGTTGGAGAGATCATTGGATGGTTGTTTCCCATGCTAGCTCTCGATAATTAGTTCTATAGCCAAAACCGTGCCTATATGAAAGTTTTCGAAACTTTCGCCTATGTCTAATTTTTTTTTTTTTAGTTTTTGTTGTGAATGTTGTTTATTTTTTGTTTATTTTCCACTTATTTATTGTTTTATCTTTTTTTATGTTTTTATTTTTTTATCACAACACTGTTGTTTATGTTTAAGTTAACAAAATAAAGGGTTTGAGATATTATTTCAATTTTTTAACTGCAATTTGATATCATTTGTATTATATAAGTTTAAAAATTATTTTCTTATATGTATGTAAATCCTGCAAAATTACTTGTTCAAAGCTAAAAACTAAATAAATAAAAAAGTAAATGAAACAACAAGCACTAGCATTTGCCTCACTTAATCGCTAACAGAGATAAAGAGTTTCCAATACAGAAGATAGCTTAATTAATTCATTAATAACTGCTTACGGAGACAAAGAGCAGATTTCCAATACAAAAGATATGTTAATTAATTTATAAATCTTCATCTTCATCTTTGCCAAGATGTTTGTAAAGAAAACAGCCAACACCAACGAAGAACATAAACCCTAAAATCTCTAATATACCTTTCAGTTCGAGGGAGAGGCCACCGCCGTCGGAAGTGGTGTTATTAGTGATATTTATATAAATATCAATGTTGATAAAATCGCTAGGCAGTCACTAAACGTCTTATAGAGGACTAGCGTATAGAACAACTAATAGCGTAAAAGAATAGTACACTGATTTACTTAGACGATTACTTCAATTTTTTAATTGCAATTTGATATCATTTGTATTATACAAGTGTAAAAATTGTTTTCTTATATACATGTAAAACCTGTTTAGAGAGCACTAGTCAAATAACTCTGTAATTGACGAGCCCTCACTTTGTAAAAAGGTCAATCTTTTCAACTTATTCAATACAAACGACCGTGTTTCGCTTTCCTCAGATGCTGGCTAACGATTTGATTGACAAATCTGTAGAGGAGTCAATTCTTGCTTTGTTTTGATTTTAATGCACTCGTGAATTTTTAATGCACTCGAGAAATGAATTTTAATGCACTAGTAAATTCAATTCGCAAATTTTAATGCATTTTTGTTTCGATTTTAATGCACTCATAAATTCAATTCTTACCAAGTGAATTTTACTCGTTTTGATTTTAATGCACTCGAGTAAAAAACAACAAACACGCGAGTGAACAAAACAATAAACACGCGAGTGAACAAAACAACAAAACATTTGCATTTAACAATTAAGGTTGTAAGCGGTGAAAAAACAAACGTAGAAGCTTAATTAATCATCATCATCATCTTCACTTTCTTCATCACCTTCGCAATCTCTGCAATCTTTGCAATACTTGCAATATTCATCATCATCTTTGCTAAAATATTCGACACCGACGAAGAAAATAAACCATAAAATCCTTAATATGTCTTTCAGTTCGAGGGAGAGGCCGCCGCCGTCAGAAGTGGTGATGTTAGTGATATTTATATAAAGAGAGAATAACTACATGTAATTATCTCTTATATAAATATCAATGTTGATAAAATCATTAGACGGTCACTAAACATCAGGTAGGGACTAGCGTCTAGAACAACTAATAGCGTACAAAAATAGTACACTCATTTACTTAGAAGATTACTTCAATCTTTTAACTGTAGTTTGATATCATTTGTATTATACAAGTTTAAAAATTGTTTTCTTATATGTATGTAAAGCCTTCCAAATTACTTGTTCATAGCTAAAAACTAAATAAATAAAAAAGTAAATGAAAATTTGATACACAATCAGATAAGATATTTAAAAAAAGAAAATTTTATCAACATTTTTTATGGAATTTTTTTTATAGAATCACTTATGGCATCCATAAATGTTAGCACACGTTTATAACCTGAAGAACAATATTTCACATTATTGGATGTAACTTACATAAATTTACTCTCATTCTACCTGATTTTTAGATAAACAAGACAAACAATATTTATACACTATACATTCACCTCCTATTGCAATAGTGGTTCGTAAGGACTCTGATAGGAGGAATCCAAACAGATTTACAAAGAATATTTGGGTAGAATTTACCACATAAACTAGTTTAACAATTTGTTAATCTCGTATCTGATATAAGATTTTTTTTTTGAAACATATACTTGCTCCTTTCAATATAAAAAACTGGCATGTATTGCTTTGGTTTGTACCTTTATTTTTTTCATTTGGTTTTTGTACCTCTTCAAGCAACGACTTTGGAAAAAAGGAAGATAGCGACAGTTTCTAAAAAAAAGATATGACATCACTCTTTGAAACAAAAACATCTCCACCGTTGGATTTGAAAAATGATATTCATTATCTTGAAATCCTATAAATCTCAGCTGTTGGATCAATTGTTTAGGTATTAAAGAAAAAGAAAAAGAAGACTTTTTTTTTCCTTATAGATTTTCGTGACAAAACCTGACTACTTGTGTGGTAAACCGAATGTGTTTTTGTTGACTGGACAAGTTGGTACATAATGAGACGGGCCGTAAGTCCGTCTCCCCCACACACGCTTCGCACGTGCAGTTTAATCGAACGCGAAAATAAAGAGAGAGGGTATATACTTACTTTATCTACCAATCGCTTCATATGATTTAACCGAACGCGAAAAAGGAGGTATCTCGTACTTTGTCCTGTAAATTGTAGTTATTTGTTTTGCTAATCTGCCAGATGTATGTTTTATATTTCTTTCTCTTGCCAAATGCCAGAGCTTTATGTTGTTTTTTCGACACTGGAGTGATCTTTGTTTCGTTGGATGTCTTGCATATGGATTGGACCTTTCTAGTGGCTGTCTTTGTCAGTTAAATACACACAGAGGCTTCGAATGGTAAAAGCAGTATAAGCGGTGCAGATCATGAAGATCATGCAGATCAAATAGGATAAGTGCAGATCATGCAGGTCAAGAGCAGATCATGCTGATTAAACAGTTCAAAACTCGGTTTTTCGGATATTTCGGATATCCATTCGTGTTCGGTTCGGAGTTTTCGGGTTTGGAGATATATAACAGACTCAGATATTTTAGAATTTCGGTTTGGATATCCAGAAATTTATAAAATAATATAAATTCGGTTAATTTTAAATTTAATTAAATTAAATTTGACATATATAACTAAGAGTCTCATATATTTTACTTATTTTGATATTTTATTTATTTTTGTTTAAAAGTAATTCAGAAAGTGATTTATAATAGAAAAACCTATCAATTTATAAGTGATATTTTAAAAATTAATATTTTATTATTTTGTAAAAATAAATTTATATGAATAAATTTATGATTGTATTTATAAAAATAGTTGTATAATAAAGAGTATAGTAATTTATATAAAAATAAATATTTTTATAAAATTTATTATTTTAAAAAAGTTTGTGAACAGTAAAATAAAGGTGGGCAGCTTCAAAAATGTTGTAGGAGAAAAATGCAGGTTGTTCTCTTGTTTTTTTATGAAAAAGACAAAAAAATAGACTGCATGCATTTCTCCTGCTGATTAGACTAGAAAATAAGGCTTTGAATGGAAGAATAGGAAAAGGGCAGTCCACCCACAGATGCAGTTCATCTGCTTTTAAAATGCCATTCACCATTTTTTTATTTTCTAGTCTAATCAGCAGGAGAAATGCATGCAGTCCATTTTTTTTTGTCTTTTTCTTAAAAAAGCAGGAGAACAACCTGCATTTTTCTCCCACCACATTTTTGAAGCTGTCCACCCTTATTTTACTGTTCAAAAACTTTTTTAAATAATAATTATTTAAAAATATTTATTTTTATATAAATTATTATACTCTTTATTATACAACTGTTTTTATAAATACAATCATAAATTTATTCATATAAATTTATTTTTTCAAAATAATTAAAATATTAATTTTTAAAAATATCACTTATAAATTGATAGGTTTTTCTATTATAAATCACTTTCTGAATTATTTTTAAACAAAAAGAAATAAAATATCAAAATAGTAAAATATATGAGACTCTTAGTTATATATGTCAAATTTAATTAAATAAATTTAAAATTAACCGAATTTATACTATTTTATAAATTTCCGGATATCCAAACCGAAATTCTAAAATATCTGAGTCTGTCATATATCTCCAAACCCGAAAACCCCAAACCGAACACGAACCGAATACGAACGGATATCCGAAATATCCGAAAAACCGAGTTTTGAACTGTTTAATCAACTTGATCTGCTCTTGATCTGCATGATCTGCATGATCTGCACTTATCCTATTTGATCTGCATGATCTGCATGATCTGCACCGCTTAGACTGCTTTTACCATTCGAAGCCTAAAAAAATGGTGAATGGTATTTTAAAAGCAGATGAACTGCATTTGTGGTTGGACTGCCCTTTTCCTATTCTTCCATTCAAAGCCTCAAAGTAATGTATAAGCAAAGCATGATGTACTTCATTTAAGATTTTTTTCGTAGAACAGTTTGATAGTGTCTTGTGTACTTGTCACAGTAAATTCAATTCTAACCTAGTGGTTTTTACTCGTTTCGTTTTGCTTTTAATGTTCTCGAGTGAAACAACAAACATGCGCGTGAGAAAACAGCAAACAGTGAACAAAACACCAAAATGTATTTAACTATTTAAGGTTTTAAGCGCATGACAAACCAAACAAACGAAATTAATTACTCATCTTCATCTTCACGTTGGAGGAGATATTCGCGAATATGTCTTTCAGTTGGAGGAACATAAACCCTAAAATCCCTAATATGTCTTTCAGTTCGAGGGAGAGGCTGCCGCTAGACGGTCATTAAACGCCCGGTAGGGACTAGCGTCTAGAACAACTAATAACGTACAAAAATAGTACACTCATTTACTTAGAAGATTAATTCTAATTTTTAACTGCAATTTGATATCATTTGTATTATACAAATTTAAAAATTGTTTTCTTATATGTATGTAAAGCGTGCAAAATTACTTGTTCATAGCTAAAAACTAAATAAATAAAAATGAAAATGAATATTTGATACATAATTAGATAAGATATTTAAAAAATAAAATTTTATCAACATATTTTATAATTTTTTTTATGGAAACTTTTTTATAAAATCACTTATGGTATCCATAAATGTTGGCACGATTCTGTTTATAGCCTGAAGAACAATACTTCACATTATTGGATGTAACTTACATAAATTTACTCTCATTCTACCTGATTTTTAGATAAACAAGAGAAACAATATTTATACACTATACATTCACCTCCTATTGCAATAGTCGTTCGTAAGGACTCTGATAGGAGTTGTTGGGTCCAAATAGATTTACAAAGAATATTTGGGTAGAATTTACCACATAAACTAGTTTAACAATTTGTTAATCTCGTATCTGATATGAGATTTTTTTTTGAAACATATACTTGCTCCTCTCAATATAAAAAAACTGGCATGCATTGCTTTGGTTTGTACCTTTATTTTTTTCATTTGGTTTTTGTACCTCTTCAAGCAACGACTTTGGAAAAAAAAGGAAGATAACGACAGTTTCTTAAAAAAGATATGACATCACTCTTTGAAACAAAAACATCTCCACCGTTGGATTTGAAAAATGATATTCATTATCTTGAAATCCTATAAATCTCAGCTGTTGGATCAATTGTTTAGATATTAAAGAAAAAGAAAAAGAAGACTTTTTTTTTCCTTATAGATTTCCGTGACAAAACCTGACTACTTGTGTGGTAAACCGAATGTGTTTTTGTTGACTGGACAAGTTGGTAATGAGACGGGCCGTAAGTGCGTCCCTACCTGCTCCCCCACACACGCTTCGCACGTGCAGTTTAATCGAACGCGAAAATGAAAAAAAATGAAAAAAAATAAATAAAGAGAGAGGGTATATACTTACTTTATCTACCAATCGCTTCATATGATTTTTTATTAGTCATTAAATATTTCTTATTAACAAAGAATAAACGAATTTTCTTCTCTCTCGTTTTCGCGAGAACTTTTCCCCGAAGAAGAAGAAAGAAGAAGAAGACGAGGTTTTCTCTCAGAGCGGCCAACCGTCTTCGCCGGAGATAGAGCGGTGAATATTGTTAACAGAGTATAGATACATACATATATATTGAGGGGACAAGAAAGTGATTTGTGAGATGCGAGTGCGCATCGGTTTTGTCGGAACGGCTAGCTCGCTTGACCTAGGGTTTCGTCTTCCTGGTTTTCGGTGGTGAGACGTTTATTTCTTTACTTTTCCCTCTTTTTTTTGAACGATGCGTAGCTGTAAAATTCGCCTAGGGTTTATTACTGGTGTGTTTCATTTGTTCATCTGTCTTCATTTTCTAATTTTGATTTTGACTGTCTGAATTGGTCATTGTAATCATGTTCAATGAATTGGCCTAATCTCATATTCTTTCTCCACATGTTTTGAATTTTTGATAGTTTTTTTTCCGAATTTTAGGGCTTTGATCCTGGACGCTTGATTTGGGTTTGGCAGTATATTTGGGATAGATGTAGTCTAGTTTCTAAGATTGGGCGTTTTTTTCAATGATTTTATCCTTTTTATTGATGACTGTGATCAACTCGAAATTGGCTGTAGCGCCGTTGATATATAAACCACGTTCATAAGAAGGTATCTCGTAGTTGTAGTTATTTGTTTTGGTACTTTGCCAGATGTATGTTTTATATTTCGTCCTCTTGCCAAATGCCAGAGCTTTATGTTATTTTTTCGACACTGGAGTGATCTTTGTTTCGTTGGATGTCTTGCATATGGATTGGACCTTTCTAGTGGCTGTCTTTGTCAGTTAAATACAAACAGAAAGAAATGTATTAGCAAAGCATGATGAACTCAATTGAAGATTTTTTTTTTTTCCGAACAGTTTGATAGTGTCTTGTGTACTTGTCACAGTAGGCTAATGCCATAAAGTTTCTCTTGTTATTGTTTTGTTTTTCTCAGGACCTTGTCAAATGGGAGAACGAACCTTTTTGCCTCCTAAAGGTGTTCCACATTGTTGGGGTTTTCATATGTGAAGCATTATGGCGCTCGAGGATTTCTTCACCCTAACAGAATTAAAAGATGGACTCACGGTCACTTCTCGTGTCGAAGAGCTCGTGTCTGTCATGCAGAGTATTAAAGAGTCAGTTTTGAAGAATGGTGGCGATGCTTCTAGACAGTGGACAGCTGTTGCAAGCACAATTGCGGCCACAAAGAACAGAGAATGCCTTGATGTTTTTGTAAATTTAGATGGACTCCTTTACTTAAGTAGCTGGCTAGCAGAAGCTCAGATGCTGGCTACCGATTCGATTGACAGATCTGTAGAGGAGTCAATCCTTGCTTTGTTAGACGCTCTTGAAAATCTAGGTGTAGACGGTTCGAGGTTAGTTTCTTCTGGGATATGGGTTGCTGTCAAGAAACTTGTTGACCATGGTAGTTCTCGGGTTCAGGATCAGGCGAGAAAGTTCATTGGTAGCTGGAAGGATAAGGTAGTTGGTGACCATTCTGAACGTGACACTGATAGTTGTAGCAAAGCTCATGAAGATGAGATGAGAGTTGCAGCAGCAAGCGTGGAGAGCAGTGGGATAAAATCCGCTGTTACTCTATGTTCAACGCAAAGTAACAATGAAAATCATCGTCCTGAAATAGTAGATGAAGCCTTTCTGTCAGGAAGCTCAGGAGAAAACAACCCAGATCAAGATAAGGGTTTGGAACTGCCGAATGACAAGGTTGGGTTTGCCTCGAACGTGAATTCTCACTGCTCTAATACGATGGCTGAAACTTTAAATGGCTCTTCTGCCGATGATATTTTGAAAGAAGTTCAGGAAAATCTTTCTCTGAAGGAAAAAAACTCTATGAGAGAGACAGTTATGCCTACTGGCTCTAGTAGCCTTCTTTATTCAGAACGCGATAGTGTTGAAGTTCCAACAAATGCTCCACTGGGTGCTGAGATAACTAAGGAGAAGCAGATGGGGATTGTAGCAGTGTCATCTAGTTCAGCGGGACATGTAGCTGTCTCTTGTGATTCTGTTATTGCCAGTATGGAGTTGGAGAAAAATAGTCTTTTGCAGAGTAGTCTTGATTCAAATGAGGTGAGCAGAAATGCGTCTGAGACGGTATGTGGGTCGCACGATGCGAGCATAGCCAATAATAGCAAGCATGTTCCTTCATTGGCTCACATAACGGACAATCAGGATTCTGACAATTCATCAAGATTATCAGGTGGCCTTGGTAGAGATAGAAAAGTTGAGAGTGACAATATGACTGCTCATGCTGACAATGAAGAAAAAGAAGATGATAAGGGCCATTCAGACAGAAAGAAGAAAGTAAAACGGAGAAAAAAACGCAGGTCTTCAAGATCAATGACCATATCCCAGCGCCTTGGAGCAATTGACAAAACAACTGCTGACATTGACCTTGGTATTTTGGATGCCTTGGAAGTCGCTACCAAAGTCGCACAGGAAGTTGCAAGAGAGGTGGACTCTGGAGAAGCTTCTCACAGTTCTTCGGAGGAACTATCTGATGAAAGCGGACAGTCTGGCTCGGAAGACTCCCGCGATGATGATCTACACACAGGTTCTCCATCGAAGGGCTTATCAGTTGGTGAAAGCCATTCCGTTGAGGCACCTCATGTTGGAGATGACGATGTAATGGATGAGAAGAATAACAAACGTGAAAATGGGATGATGGACACTGATGATGTTGCAGCGGCAGCTAAATCTGAAATAGGCAGAGAGAAAAGCCCATGTGGCTTTGATCTCAATGAAGATATTTGTCCTGATGAAACAGATGTCATTATGTCCGTTTCACATTCTGTCTCAACTTCTGGAATGCCTGCAGCAGCACCGTTACAATTGGAAAGATCTCTCAGCGCGAAAGGATCGGCTGCTAATAGTGTGTTTCAGCCTGACTTACCTCATAAAGTTCCTTGCGGGGATTTGAAAGAAAAGCAGGTGGTTTGTCGTGGTATCGATCTGAATGTGGCTGAGTTAGGAGATGATCAAGTTGAAGATCTAACTCCCTGGAAACAGTTTCCTTTCTCCTCATCAAACTCTAGGGGTGGAGAGTCGTCACATGAAGCTAATCTCAGGGGATCAAGCAGGTTCAACCTGGATTTGAATTGTTCAAACGAAGACGATGACATGCCTCCACCTTCTGATATGAAGATGGAAACAAGATTGTTTCTAAGTAACAATGGTCAGCAAAGCGCATCACCTGTCTCCTCATTGTCAGTGGCTCAGCAATCAGGCAAGGAAGTGAACTTTGACTTGAATGACAGGCCACAGTTTTTCATCGATTCACACGATCAGGGCCCCTACTATGGGAGGCACCCATGGAGCACAGCCCCCTACGGAGGTCCCAAATTGGATGAACCGGCGATCTCTATATTGGGTACAAAAGTGGACGTTGACAGAAAAGACTCTGTATCACAGATGGCTTCGTTCTTGTCCAATGGTAAGTCCCTCGAGCCCGCAGTAGGATTATTCATGGGAAGAACGGGAAACTCTTTAGGCTTAGCCCCTGGTGTTACCTTTTCTCCAGCACCTATTTATGGCTACAACGGATTGACTGGTCCTCCTGGTATGTCAATGTCATCATCGCCCATGTATGTTCCTGGAACAGCTATTCCATACATGGTGGATGCAAGGGGTACACCAGTGATGATGCCTCAAATAATAGGATCGGCCCCATATGCGCAGCCACCATCACTTCAACAACACATGTTCATGAGCTTGGCGGGTGGATCCCCTAGTTTGAATGGATCAGTGCGGCCACAGTTTGATCAGAGTTCTGGGTTTGGGTTGGTTGAGATGGGAAACAGAGAGTCGTTAAGTCTGAGGCAGTTTCTATCACCGGAACAAAGCGGAGCTATGGGAGAGCATTCGGGAGCTAATGTAGAGCAGCCCTCATCGAGTTCATCTATTAGCATTGGTGGAAAGCGAAAAGAGCCGGAGACACGTTGGGAGTTCCCTCCTCCATGGAGATGATTGATTCACAAAAGTAGTGGAGATTGGGTTCTTTAATAGGTGGATGGATTGGTTGATTGGTCAAAGAATGACATAAGTGTTGAGAGGTAACTTATAGTTTCTCTTGCTGAACTCTCTTATTCTCTTTTTTTTTTTTTCTCCCATCAGTTTTCCCCTTTTTTCAGGTTTTTATTTCATAACATATATATAGGAGGATTAGTTCAAACATTGGTATATGTCAAGCTTCTTTTTAACCTTGTTGGGTTTTTCTCCATAAAATAAAAAATTATATATAGTTTTGCGTTTCAAAACTCAAGAAAGAGTGTTTGTTGCTTTGTGTTCCTTTAGTCACGGATTTTACAATTCTCTCATTTCTGAATAACTGTTTCATACAATTCTCAAAACAACCACGGAAACAGAGTTTGAGCTGTCGTAAAGGAGAAGTTCATGTCCTAGTGTTTCTCAAGCACCTTAATGTGTCACGGATCCAAACAGTCGTAAAAATATCCCAGCTGTTCCAATTCTATGCATAACCAGAGAACAATAATATCCAAGCAGCCAAACTAACCGTGGGGAAGTAGAAGAATCATCCAGAAAGTCATCCTAGCTTTGGAAGTCCGACGTCAATTAAACCCTAACATCCAATAGTTCCTTGCCACGTGTAATACGAATAAATATAGCCGTCCGATCGTCCAGCAAGGACGTACACGTGTATCACCGTCGACTTAGCTGATTTTTGATTATTCAAGTCGTCCATCCACTGATCCACACTACAACCCGAATTCCACGTCGATCCACGTCAAGTACAAAACCTTGCTCCAATACAAAACTTCCACGTGGCTTTCTCAGCAACACTGAGCCGTTGGATCTGCCACGTTAACAAATCGAGACGAAGCTCAGGAAACCGAAGTGTACGCAATTACACAGTACACACAGCACAGAATCATTTCCTATTTTACGGATCTCTTCTTCGAGCTGATCATCATCAGTGAGTGAATAAACCTCAAACATAGCTTAGCTAGACTAGCGAGTCCGAGAGATATCGGAGGCTATACGATCTTAACAATGAGGAAGAGGACGCTCGTGTCCGTTTTGTTCCTTTTCTCCCTTCTCTTTCTTCTTCCAGATCAAGGTACGATCTAACGCATATTTGTTCACAATAACTCTTCAGTGTATATGATTACTCGTGTTTCGCTTGGGATCTCTATGCTAATACTGGCGAGGTTTCTGTGGTATCTATCATAGGAAGAAAGCTACAAGCGAATGCAGAAGATAGTTCCGACGGGGTTGCAGATCCACCAAAGGTGGAGGAGAAACTCGGTGGTCACGGCGGTTTGTCGACGGATTCAGATGTGGTTCATAGGTTAGTGTCGTACGCTACAAATCTCTATTTCATTCGCATAAGTCTCTTCCCTGATTCGTTATTCGTTTATTGACAGAGAGTCTGAGTCGATCTCGAAGAAGTCACTTCGCAGTAACGCGGAGAAGTTTGAGTTCCAGGCTGAGGTTTCTCGGCTTATGGACATTATCATCAACTCTCTCTACAGTAACAAGGACATTTTCCTAAGAGAGTTGATCTCCAATGCTTCTGATGTAAGCCTGCGTGTTTATCATGGTTATTGCCTTTTGGACAGCTTGTTGAACAGGGAGTTTAACAAGTGTCTTTGTGTTTGTAAATTTTCAGGCTTTGGACAAAATTAGGTTCCTTGCACTCACTGACAAAGACGTTTTGGGTGAAGGTGACACTGCTAAGCTTGAGATCCAGGTTTGCTACATCTTTCTCAGTAATCGTTTTCTTTTAGTAGATGGTATGTGATTTGTACGTTGAGCTTGAGAGATCTATATTTTTTTCTAATAACGTGATGGTCTGCAGATTAAGCTAGACAAAGCCAAGAAAATTCTATCTATTCGTGACCGGGGTATTGGAATGACTAAGGAAGACTTGATCAAGAACCTTGGTACCATAGCAAAATCTGGAACGTCAGGTACGTTTGCTTACGGGGTTATACGTTGTATGGTATAATAGGCTGGATCAAGAAAACTCCTTGTATTCAAGATCTTGTCTTTCGCAGCTTTTGTTGAGAAAATGCAATCAAGCGGGGATCTGAACCTTATTGGACAATTTGGAGTTGGATTCTACTCTGCATATCTTGTCGCTGACTACATTGAAGTCATTAGCAAGCACAATGATGACATCCAGTAAGTTGATTCCGTAGAGTGTTTATGTTTGGAGATATACTTGTATGCATGTAAAAGCATTTGGAAAGCTTTTCTGATAACTTCTTTTCCACTTTCAGGCATGTTTGGGAATCAAAGGCTGATGGTAAATTTGCTGTTTCTGAGGATACGTGGAATGAGCCTCTTGGACGTGGAACTGAGATTAGATTGCATCTTAGAGATGAAGCTGGCGAGTACCTAGAGGAGAGTAAGCTCAAGGTGAGTAATATATCGACAAGTTATGAAGTAAATGTCTCTTTTATTTCTTAAAGAGTGATACGAATCAAAAGTTGTAGAGATCCCAAACTCTCCCTGTCGCAAGTGGTCCAACAGAATTATTGTCTCATTGTGGTTGCTTATGATCATCGTTGTCTACTACAGGATTTGGTGAAGAGATATTCTGAATTCATTAACTTCCCTATCCACCTCTGGGCTAGCAAAGAGGTTGAAACCGAGGTCCCAGCTGAGGAAGATGAGTCAACTGAAGAGGAAACTGGTGAGTTCTATTGAAACACCGCAACTATAATTTTCTGCTGTAGTGTGTCTGTCGCCGTCCCTGAGTTTTACTAATGGTACTTGACTTCAGAAACCACCTCTACCGAGGAAGAGAAGGAAGAAGATTCCGAGGAGGAAGACAGTGAGAAAAAGCAGAAAACCAAGAAGGTGAAAGAAACAGTTTATGAATGGGAGCTTCTGAATGATGTTAAGGCTATATGGTTGAGAAGTCCAAAGGAGGTGACGGAGGAAGAGTACACTAAATTCTACCACTCTCTCTCAAAGGTGAAAACCATGCGTGAACATATAATACTCGTTACGTACTTAGTATAAGATTCTCGTGTGGATTTTCCTGACCCCAAGTTGCTATACAGGATTTTAGTGAAGAGAAGCCAATGGCTTGGAGTCACTTTAATGCTGAAGGTGATGTTGAATTCAAGGCTGTGTTGTATGTTCCTCCGAAAGCTCCCCATGATCTATACGAGAGCTACTACAACAGCAACAAGGCGAACTTGAAGCTCTATGTCAGGAGAGTCTTCATCTCAGATGAATTTGATGAGCTTCTGCCTAAATATTTGAGTTTCTTGAAGGTAACTAACTGAAAGACAAACTAAGGGTTACCTTCGATACAAATCCAAGGGCTGAATCCCTAATGTGTGTTACTTCTGCAGGGTCTTGTTGACTCCGACACATTGCCTCTAAATGTATCACGAGAAATGCTTCAACAACACAGCAGCTTGAAGACAATAAAGAAGAAGCTTATCCGAAAGGCGCTTGATATGATCCGCAAGCTTGCCGAAGAAGACCCTAATGAGATTCATGATGATGACAAAAAAGGTATTCCATATAACCAGCTTCTTGGTATCAAACCACTTTGACTGTTCCAGGTTTCTTTAATACCATAGTAGGTTCATCGGTCTGAAATTTGCTCTAAACTTATTCAATTGTTGGCATACAGATGTGGAGAAGTCTGGTGAGAATGACGAGAAGAAGGGCCAATACACCAAATTTTGGAACGAGTTTGGAAAGTCGATTAAACTTGGCATCATTGAGGATGCTTCTAACAGGAACCGCCTGGCTAAACTTCTCCGTTTTGAGACGTATGTGCTTCCGTTACTCTTTTGTACACATCTGTCTGCTGATTAGCACCAGCTGGCTAATGATCTCTCTAATTTGTTATTCCAGAACAAAGTCCGATGGAAAGTTGACTTCCCTGGATCAGTACATTAAGAGAATGAAAAAGGGGCAAAAGGACGTATTTTACATTACTGGAAGCAGCAAGGAACAACTGGAGAAATCTCCATTCCTGGAGAGGCTTATCAAAAAGGGCTATGAGGTCTGCATCGAGCACGAATAATTCTTCTTTATCGATTGCCAACTCGCATCTCACGTTCCAATACTTCTGTTCTCAGGTCATCTTCTTCACAGACCCCGTTGACGAATACTTGATGCAATACCTGATGGACTACGAGGACAAGAAGTTTCAGAATGTGTCAAAAGAAGGACTGAAGGTTGGGAAAGATTCGAAAGTGAAGGAGCTGAAAGAAGCATTCAAGGAGCTAACCAAGTGGTGGAAAGAGAGTCTCGCCAGTGAGAACGTGGACGATGTTAAAATCAGTAACCGATTGGCTGACACTCCCTGTGTAGTTGTAACGTCCAAGTTTGGATGGAGTGCAAACATGGAGAGGATCATGCAGTCCCAAACTCTCTCCGACGCAAACAAGCAAGCTTACATGCGCGGAAAGCGGGTATTGGAGATTAACCCACGACACCCTATCATCAAAGAACTCAAGGAAAGAGTTGCTAGCGACCCAGAGGTAAACAAACATTAGACCCATCATTTCTTTTTTTTTTTTGTTTACTTTTTATTCGTTGAGTGAGATTGAGATATTATAACCTTGACACACAAAATTCTTTCAGGATGAGAGTGTGAAAGAAACCGCACAGCTCATGTACCAGACGGCTTTGATCGAGAGTGGATTCATACTCAGCGACCCAAAAGACTTTGCAGGCCGTATTTACAACTCCGTCAAGAGCAGCCTCAAGATCAGCCCTGATGCAGTAGCCGAAGAGGAAGTCGAGGTAGAGGAAACAGAGACCAGTGAGGAGGCTACTGAGACGAAATCAGATGACTTGCCTGGTGGTCTAAACATTGAAGCTGAACCCGTTGAGGAAGAGACAACAACAACCAAGGACGAACTGTAGATTTCACTTCTGATGTTTCTTCTTCGTGTCTTTTCTGCTCACTTAGTTAAAAGCAGAACATCGTTCTACTCGTATTTCAAAGATTAGTTTTTTACTATATGGTTTTTGATGGATTATGTAAAAGCAGCACAATTTGGATTTTAGAGATAAGCGAACCCAAATTTCTATCTTTTCTTTTATAACCCCTTCTTATTCGTTCCATTATGATCTTGCTATACGATTTCATCTGGATTTTGCCATTTTGGGCTTGCAATCCCGTTACAGAACGAGCAATCTATCAGACCCCTGTTCCTGAATTAAACTAAACAAAAATATGAACCCGAGATGGTCAAGACACGAAACTTTTTGTTGGTTATCTATCCGAAGTTATCCTTGTAGCTTTCTGTAGTGTTAGCCACCTAGAATGCATATCTGCTTGGGGTTATTTACTTATTTTCCACAAAACCAAGTTTTGAAAAGTTATAGTTATTGAAAATTAAAACACATATATTCTGTAAAGGTATAGATTTTATTTGCAAAGAAAACGACTTTAATAAATTCGTGATAAAATATCTTTTTCAACATATTGTTTTCTCTTGCGTCACTTTAAAACGTAAAGTAAACTGGTCATACTTTTTTGAGAGATCACACGGATCTTGACCCTTGAGAGAAGGTATATATAGAGGTGTTGATGTCATCGTAACTGCTCTTTAAATTCTATCTCTTTAGTTTTTTTTTTCCCTCTCTTCGTCTTTCGTTTTGTTATCTCTAATATTCCAGACTTGACTTCTCCACCGAAAATACTTTTCTTTTCAAAAGAGAAAGAAAATAAAACAGTGATGATCATAACAGTTCTTCATTCTCCTGTCTCATTCTATTTCATCAACATCCTTAGCTTCCTCTTCTTCTACAGTAATCTTCATATCTATATTAATATTAATATTTGCAATATTCATATTCATATCTTATCATACATAAAAGCATTGCATTTGGGTTGCGTAGGAAGTAATGGTGCTACAATCACTATCGTAAACCGATGCAGCTTCACTGTCTGGCCGGGAGTCTTGGCCAACTCCGGAAGCAGCGGCATCGGCACCACCGGTTTCGAGCTCGCTTCTGGTGGTTCACGTTCGTTCGAGGCTCCGGCAAGCTGGTCCGGTCGGTTTTGGGCAAGAACCAGTTGCAACTTCGACGCCCAAACGGGGCAAGGCACCTGCTTAACCGGCGACTGCGGCTCGAACCAAGTCGAGTGTAACGGCTCAGGAGCAAAACCTCCGGCTACACTCGCCGAGTTCACAATCGGTTCAGGTCCAGAAGACCCTACCCGAAAACAAGACTTCTACGACGTGAGCCTCGTGGACGGATACAACGTCCCCATGGTGGTTGAAGCAAGCGGAGGGTCAGAAGGCAACTGCATGACAACGGGATGCGTAGCGGATCTAAACCAGAAATGTCCAGCGGAGCTCCGGTTCGGATCCGGGTCAGCATGCAAAAGCGCGTGCGAGGCGTTTGGTAGTCCGGAGTATTGCTGCAGTGGCGCGTACGCTTCACCCACGGAGTGTAAACCGTCCATGTACTCGGAGATATTCAAATCGGCGTGTCCAAGATCGTACAGCTACGCGTTCGACGACGCCACGAGTACGTTCACGTGTACTTCTGCAGATTATACCATCACTCTTTGCCCTTCCTTGCCTAGGTAGGTTATAACTTCTTTATTTTATTTTATTATTTTGTTTTTTCGTTTTTCTCCACTTGCTTTTTAGTATGCACACGACGAAGCTTAGCTAGCAGAGTATTGTGATTGGGTTGAGCCATTTCTGAAAAAGAGGTTGATTCTTTTTTTACACGTAATAAAGGAGTATATAATAGTCATTCCATCAAAGAAAGGAAGACGAAAAAGGTTATTAGAACATACAATAGGCCTACCATTATCAAACGCGTATAAGCATATATAAATTATTGTATTCAAATAGTACTGATTAAAGTTTGGAATCTGTACAGCCAAAAATCTGCAGCAAATGGGTGGAGAGAGGGCGGTGGATTGACGGAAAGCTCACCGTCTCCGTTAGCGACTTGGTTATCGGATGTTTTTGCTTCCGACTCCTCAAAAATTCACGAATCTTCCCCATATTTATTACTCATCTTTACTTGTATTTTCTTCTTTTTCGGCGATTATAATTTTTGATCTTTTTTCCTCATCCTATTATTACATTTATATGTTTCATGATTTGTGCACATTAATGAACATTTAATTAACCACATTCTTGTTGATGATTAGGCACCACAAAATACTGAACCATTCTTCAAACTAGCCTGAATTCCATCGCAAATTAGTTGTTATGATATAAATAAATTAAATTATCGCCGCTCATCATACTTTCAGCTTGATCGCAAAATCATAATTAAGTGCAATGAATACTAAGTGAGATAAAATTAGATGTTTAAGTCGCAAATTAGCAAATGGCATATTGCTATAGAGTTTGTTGTCGAGGCATAGCAAATTTCAATTTGAAAGTAGTCGCAATATATATCGAGAAATGATGTCACAACTAGTTCATAATATAAAAAGTGGAAGAACTTATCTGATAAAAAAGAGAAATTGTACGTATTAGAATTTTTTTATTTTGGTTTGATGATAAATGATGTGTCCTATTAGGATTACATTGATGGAGAGATGACGAGAAATGCAGAAACGTGGGCCGTAAAAAGAAAGGCAAAAGAAAGTACAAAAGGAGAAAATAAGATCATGATAAGTTGACTAGACTAGGCCTTGGCAGTTTAACCGGATCAATGCAAAAGCCTAACCAAAATTTTGGTAACTCGGTTTCGATTTCGGTTTTAAGGGTATACATTGAACCAACACATATTTTATTCATAAGTACAAATCGCTCTGCTCAGTCTCCATCTGTTTGGCCATAGAATGGAGAAACCGATTCAGAGACTTTTCAGCTGCCATCAATGCAGCATCGAATTCCTTCTGCTTCTCTGGCGTTAAGTCTTTTCTCTGCTCGTGAACCAACTGTACTTTCCGAACAAGTTTACGCAATTCCTATCAACAAATAATGGGATAAAATAGAAGTTAAATATCACATCATCAAACCATATGACGCAGTTTTGGCTCACACCTCTAGGTTTAAAGGCCTCATATATACCGTAATAAACAAGTCATACTCATCTCATTCCTTCATGAAGCTCATATTTTGACTAACCTGTCGATCGAAATCAACACTCCGAAGAGAATAAACTTCTTTTGTGAGTTCCACATTTTGACTGATGAGGCCTTCAAACCATCTCGCAGCTATAGCCATATACTCTTTTGAGCTCTGAAAACACTTAAAAAAGATTAGATGAGTTTGAGGAACAAACAACCGAAATATATTCTTTGAAGACAACAAACACAGTTCTCTTCATCCATCTAAACAATTAATCAGTAGCGAGAGTGAATAATCCTCTTCTCTTTCCCTTAAAAAGTTTGCTAATGGAAGCTACGCTAACCGCTATACTTATACGAAATCTTCTGCAATGGACTACAACATCTTTCCCTCGCTATAGCATCCTGTCTCCCATTCACTTGCTGTAAGCATCATAAAAAATCTAAGTTGATACGTATACTGAGTGTACAGGTTTACACTTACCTCTCCTTCATCTTCCGACTCTGTTTCTGTACCATCAAAATCGCTGACTCCAGCATCATCTACGCCATCCTTTGCTAAACTAATCAGCGCCTGAAGCTTCGTGTGGTCACCCTGATTTGTGGCATTAATCAGAGTGTCCATCAAATCAGGTTCAACGTCACGCAACATTTTCCCTAATATTCATATACCATATTAGCTAAAATCAAACTATATGCTAATTGCTCCCTCTAAGAGTTCATCTAGAGAAATAATGTTTTTTCTTTTAATCTCACCAATGAAGTTGAAATGTCTACGCTTTCCTTCTCGAACATCCGCGCCTAGTCTCTGCGACAAAACAACAAACACCTTATGTGCATTTTGTTACATATCACGATAACGTAACCTACAGTACGCATGTTGAGCTACCTTGGCAAGCATCAATGCATCATAAACCTCTTCACCAAGCGACGCAGCTCTAGAAAGATGGAAAAGCCAATTCATTTTTTAAACCAGAAACTCGGAGACAATCAAAAGGTTAGGTTTTTATTAAAGGGTTGAGATGATTACCTCATAATCCGCTTAATCTGGTCACTAGAGAAAGAAGCGAGTTCCATACCCCACCGAACAGCGCGGCGAGCGTCACGCTTCCGCTGGTTCCGGCTGCTCCTCGACGAGTCAGACTCGGAGCCGTCGCTATCACCATCGTCTTCAGCAATGAGAGCTGGAGGAGTGAGAGCTTCCGGTGGCGCGGGAAGACCAAGTCGCCGACGAGGTGGAGATCTTTCGGTGGAGAAAGAAGGTGGGAGAAGAAGAAGGGTTGAGATGGAAGAAGGTGGGTTTAGCGGAAGCTTTTTGAAGAACAAATGGCGGAGACTGCGAAAATGGTGATGACACTGCTGCGACGACAATTGCCTTATCGGTCGTATTAGTTGCGCCATGGAAGCTCCGGCGAAACGTTCCGATGTCGGCGGGTCCTATCTACTACTGCACTGTAAAAAAGTGTAAAGCGTTTACTTTAATACAACTCAGTTTTTTACCTCCATGTGTGTGTGAAGCCATTTTCGCTTGTTACTTTTTGATTTTTCTTCGTTTTTCTTTTTTGGAACACTTCTTCGTTTTGTTTATTTATTTATTTATCTATTTTTTTTTTTTAACTGGATTTTTTTTTTCGTTTATACTTTATAGGACACTGAAAATCTCGACCGTAGGTATGTTGGGTCAATATAAACTTCGTCGTCATACTAAAACAAGATGAAACTAACCTAATCAAACTTCTCACTTTTTCGTTAGCACTCCATTATAAATTTCTGACCGATCAATACACTATAAAAAAATTATCCGTTTATGCAATTTTTAACAATTGAGTTGTAACATAGCTCAGTTCAAAAAAAAAAAATTATCATTAGATAGAAAGAAAAAAGAACAAAAACAAAACCTTCCCTGGTAAATGATAAATATTCCAACGTTACATTATCGATAATAATCTTTAAAAAAATGATCATAGAATATAAAATAGTTGATACATGATAAAAGAAAAGTTACGCATGATCAGAAGGAAGGTGCAACGTGTTTTCGCCCGCAGCCACAAATAGTCCACGTACAAAACAAAAGCCAAGATGACAGCCAAGTCTTAACATTTTTTGCAAAAAAATAGATAGCCAACATGACCAAGCACAGCACAAAGAGAATGAGTGCCGCCATGGCATGTCGAAACCTGGAAGCCTCCATATCGTTTCTTCACCACACCAAAAACTTGTTCTTTCTATATAATTTTTTTCCTCCGTGTCTTGCTAAATTCAAGAGAGCGAGCTTAGCCTATATGGTTAACCTAATTAGAATAAGAAGTATATATATACATGAAAATTAAACCTTCTAATTCTTTTGAATATTTCTTGGAAAGGCAGTCTTTACCTTTTTCAACGATTCGGCAAAATATGTAAATTATACAGTTGCCATTATGGAACACTAACTAGGAACAACTGTAAAGTTTACAAGAGCTATTTAAGGAAACATACGACTTTTTGAGAGATTTAATGGAATTTTTCATTCACGAAGAATAACTAGGAAACATTGGTAATTTAACATTTTATGATATACTCTGTGAAGTTATGCATTTTTTTACTTGTTATTTTATGAAAGATTCCTGTAAATCGTGATGATCAAATTGTATATACTCCCACTGTTTTATAGTATTAATTATCTTTTTGGCTTATTTTTTTTTAAGACTTATGAATAAAGTAACATCATCAGAAATCTTATTTAAGATTACAAAATAATTGAAGTCTGATCAGAAGAAAGCTGGTCTGGGATTGGTGACATAACTGATACTTGCAGAGATGGAGCTGCAGCCATTAGAAAGAACGAAAGAAGAGAGAAGAGACAAAGAAAGAAGGAGAAGTTCTCGGCGACCGGCTGATCAGCTTTAGAATGTTGTAACACACAGGTAATGTTAACATAGGCAACTCTAGAATGTTGTTTGGTTTCAACTTTTTGGTTGAATTTAGAATTTACTGTTGTAACTATATGTGCAAGACTTAATAGCTGATGAGTTTTTTCTTTTTTTTTTCGTTTCTACTCATGTTTCACAAATATTTGATGAATAACCTTGCTTTCTTAATTTATACGGTTTCTGTTTATAGCTTTCATGCTCCAAGATCAAGAAGTATTTGCTGCTGAGGTAATATATCTATATCACTCTCTCTTGGCTTATCTCTGGTAATTAGATTCCTCTGTTTCAATCAGATGGAACGCACTTTCATTGCTATTAAACCTGATGGAATACAGCGAGGACTGGTAATAATAATATAGATAGGCTTGAGTTCATTTGCTTTGTTATTTTCCTTTTTTTGGTTACATATTATTCAAATGCTTAAAAAAATGTGAAATCTTACTGCTCCATCACCAGATATCAGAAATCATTTCCCGGTTCGAACGCAAAGGATTCAAGCTTGTTGGTATCAAAATCATGGTTCCTTCGAAGGGTTTCGCGCAGAAGCATTACCACGATCTAAAGGAAAGACCTTTCTTCAACGGCTTGTGTGACTTCCTTAGCTCAGGCCCTGTTGTTGCCATGGTAACTATAAAAAAACAACTACTCTCGCTCAACTTTCAAATCAGGTTCAACGTCACGCAACATTTTCCCTAAGATTCATATACCATATTAGCTTAAATCAAACTATATGCTAATTGCTCCCTCTAAGAGTTCATCTAGATAAATAATGTTTTTTCTTTTAATCTCATCAATAAAGTTGAAATGTCTACGCTTTCCTTCTCGAACATCCGAGCCTAGTCTCTGCGACAAAACAACAAACACCTTATGTGCATTTGTCACATATCACGATAACGTAACACACAGTACTCATATTGAGTTACCTTGGCAAGCATCAATGCATCATAAACCTCTTCACCAAGCGACGCAGCTCTATAAAGATGGAAAGCCAATTCATTTATAAACCAGAAACTCGGAGACAATCAAAAGGTTAGGTTTTTATTAAAGGGTTGAGATGATTACCTCATAATCCGCTTAATCTGGTCACTAGAGAAAGAAGCGAGTTCCACACCCCACCGAACAGCGCGGCGAGCGTCACGCTTCCGCTGGTTCCGGCTGCTCCTCGACGAGTCAGACTCGGAACCGTCGCTATCACCATCGTCTTCAGCAATGAGAGCTGGAGGAGTGAGAGCTTCCGGTGGCGCGGGACGACCAAGTCGCCGACGAGGTGGAGATCTTTCGGTGGAGAAAGAAGGTGGGAGAAGAAGAAGAGTTGAGATAGAAGAAGGTGGGTTTAGAGGAAGCTTTTTGGAGAACAAATGGCGGAGACTGCGAAAATGGTGATGACACTGCTGCGACGACAATTGCCTTATCGGTCGTATTAGAAGCGCCATGGAAGCCCCGGCGAATCGTTCCGATGTCGGCGGGTCCTATCTACTACTGCACTGTAAAAAAGTGTAAAGCGTTTACTTTTTAATACAACTCAGTTTTTTACCTCCATCATGTGAGTGTGTGTGTGAAGCCTTTTTCACTTTTACTTTTTGATTTTTCTTCGTTTTATTTATTTATTTTCGTTTATACTTTATAGTACACTGAAAATATCGACCGTATGTAACTTCGTCGTCATACTAAAACAAGATGAAACTAACCTAATCAAACTTCTCACTTTTTCGTTAGCACTCCATTATAAATTTCTGACCGATCAATACACTATAAAAAAATTATCCGTTTATGCAATTTCTAACAATTGAGTTGTAACATAGCTCAGTTCAAAAAAAAAAAAAAATTATCATTAGATAGAAAGAAAAAAGAACAAAAACAAAACCTTCCCTGGTAAATGATAAATATTCCAACGTTACATTATCGATATGCTATCCTAAAGGTTACTACTAATCTTAAAAAAAAAATGATCATAGAATATAAAATAGTTGATAATGATAATAGAAAAGTTACGCATGGTCAGAAGGTGCAACTTGTTTTCGCCCGCGGCCTAGTCCACATACAAAAGCCAAGATGACGGCCAAGTCTTAACATTAAAACCAAAGAATATAGCCTATGAAGAAGCCCAGCACCAAGAGAGCGGCTTGTCACGGACTGATTCCTCTTGAATCGAACCGCGCGGCCTTAGGTGCTTTCCGCCCCTTACGGATACCTAAGTCAGCCTATCTCAACTCGGACCTTAGTCCTAAAGAGGGAAACTCTCGAGAACTTAGAGAAGAAGACTTGTATATTGCAAATGTCTGGATGGTTTTACAAATGAGGGGTTCACCCCTATTTATACAAGTGTCTCCACAAATCAACGGTGGAGATTAATTCGATCTAACGGCTAATATTAACTCTCTAGATCTTTCCACACTTCTCTACACTTCTCTACACAACTCTAAGTTGATCTACAAGCTTCTAGAAAACTTCTTTGGACCGGCCCAATCCATCAAGTAAACTTTGGGCTAAAATTGGGCCGTGACATCCTCCCCCACCTATTGCGGAGACGTCCTCGTCGCCGAGTACTCCTTCAGCTTCTCGCGGAACTGCCACAGATCTTCTTCGAGCTCCCATGTCGCTTCTGACACCGGCAATCCCTTCCACTTGATTAGAAACTGAGTTTGTCGCGGCACGCCTCGCTTCCTCACTTCCTTCTTTCCAAGCACTTCTTCAATCTCCTTATCATATGACTTGGTCACAACAGGCGGTGCTCGGCTCGATATTCTCCGGCTTTGATCTTCCTCGTCCCGGTGGTAAGGTTTCAGCATGCTTACGTGAAACACCGGGTGGATCTTAAGTGTGTCCGGCAACTCCAGTCGGTAGGACACCTTCCCGACCTTCGCCGTCACTTCGAACGGTCCCTCATATCTGCGGACTAAGCCCTTGTGCAAGCTTCGGAATGCCTTGAACTGTTGAGGAAGAAGCTTCACAAAGACTAAGTCTCCCACAGAATATTCAGAAGGGCGTCTCTTCTCATCCGCCCACTTTTTCATCCGCTTCCGGGATTTTTCCAGGCAAACTCGCGCCAAATCAGCATGCTCCTCCCATCCTTTGGCCATCTTTAACGCTCCCGGACTCTTCCCTTCAGGAACTGGATTTACCAAGGTATTCGGGGTCAAAGGTTGTTGCCCCGTTGCCAGCTCAAAGGGACTCCGTCCAGTTGATTCATTGCGCTGCAGGTTGTATGAGAACTGGGCAATGTCCAGCAACTTAGCCCAGTCTTTCTGGTTTGCACTCACAAAGTGTCGAAGATAGCACTCCAGCAGCGAGTTCACTCTTTCCGTCTGTCCATCTGTCTAGGGGTGAAAGCTTGTCGAGAAGCTTAAATCTGTTCCGAGCATCTTGAATAGCTCGGTCCACAACCGCCCAGTAAAGCGGGGATCCCGGTCACTCACAATGTTCTTTGGTAATCCCCAATACTTCACCACATTCTTGAAGAATGCTCTTGCCGCCTCTTCCGCCGTGCAGTCCCGACTACAAGGCACGAACGTCCCATACTTAGAGAATCGGTCCACGATCACCAGAATGGACCCAAACCCTTCAGACTTCGGCAAGGCACTTATGAAATCCAAGGAAACGGATTCCCACGATCGTTCTGGGATTGGCAAAGGTTCCAGCAAACCTGCCGACTGCTTGTTCTCTATCTTGTCCTGTTGGCAAACAAGACAAGTCTTCACATATAGTTCAACCGTGTCTCGCATCCGTGGCCAAAAGTAAGCGGCCTCAACAAGCGCTAATGTCCGCTTTTGCCCCGGATGTCCAGCCCATCGAGTGTCATGGCACTCCCGGATTATGTCTCGACGGAGACTCTCCCACTTTGGCACATAGATCCTCCGACCTTTAGTGAAGAGTAGTCCGTCTTCCACCCAAAACCGGTGGGTTTTTCCTTCTCTGGCCAGCTTCATCAGTTCTTGAGCGACCGGATCCCGTTCCAAACCTTCACGAATCCGCCCCAAGATACTTCCTTCGGCCATACTTATCGCCGCCAGTTCTGCCTTTCTACTCAGCGCATCAGCCACCACATTTGCCTTTCCTAGCTTGTACTCCAGCGTGTAGTCGAACTCGGCTAGGAAATCTTGCCAACGAGCCTGTTTTGGCGACAGCTTCTTCTGAGTCTGAAAATAACTCGTGGCCACATTGTCCGTCTTCACCACAAAGTGTGATCCCAGTAGATAATGCCTCCACACTCGCAGACAATGGACTATGGCAGTCATTTCCTTCTCCTGGACCGTGTACCGCCGTTCCGTCTCATTCAACTTCCGGCTCTCGAAGGCAATCGGATGACCTTCTTGCATCAACACCCCTCCGATCGCAAAATCAGAGGCATCCGTGTGTAACTCGAAAGGCAACTGGAAGTTAGGTAAGGCCAGAACAGGTTCTGAACTCACCGCAGCCTTCAACTCCTCAAAGGCTTCTTGGCAACGCTCCGACCATTCCCACGTTTGCTTTTTCTTCAGCAGATCGGTCAAGGGCGCAGCCTTCTTCGAATATCCCTCGATGAACCGGCGATAATAGTTCACAAGGCCAAGAAATGATCTTAGCTCGGTCACTTTCGTCGGAGCCTCCCACTCTTTAATCGCCTTCACCTTCGGTTCATCCATCTTAAGTCGTCCATGTCCAATAACATGCCCCAAGAACTGGACTTCTTCGGTGGCAAAGGTGCATTTTTCTTTCTTCACGAACAGTTCATGTTCCCGCAGCACCTTGAAGACTGTCCGCAGGTGTTCAACATGTTCGGCCATCGAATTACTATAGATGACAATGTCATCCAAGTAGGCTACCACGAACCGATCCAAGTAAGGTTGCAAGATCTGATTCATCAGGGTGCAGAACGTGGCTGGAGCATTTGTGAGACCGAAGGGCATCACCAACCATTCGAAGGATCCGTATCGGGTGATACACGCGGTCTTTGGCTCATCACCTTCGGCAATCCGGACCTGGTAATACCCCTTCTGCAAGTCCATCTTGGTGTATACCTTTGCCCCACCCAGCCTATCAAACAGATCAGCAATCAAAGGAATTGGGTAACGGTTCTTGATGGTTACCTTATTAAGTGCTCGGTAGTCCACACACATCCGCAGCGATCCATCTTGTTTCTTTTGAAACAGTACCGGAGCACCATAAGGAGCTTTCGATGGTCTAAGCTTCCCCGTAGCTAACAACTCATCGAGCTGTTTCCTCAATTCCTCAAGTTCGGAGGGAGCCATGCGGTAAGGTGCCATCGCTGGGGGTTTAGCACCCGGCTCCAACTCAATCCGATGATCCACCTCCCTCCTAGGTGGAAGCTTATCGGGCAACTTAGCAGGCATCACATCTTTATATTCTTCAAGGACGGCTTCAATCTCCGGGGGAATAGGCTTAACGCCTTTTTCCTCGCCATCCACCTTCATTACAGCCAAGAACGTTGGTTCTCCCTTCTTTACACCCCTGCTAAGCTGTATGGCCGACAACTGTTTCGGCCCGTCATATTCCTCACCCACGGTCGGAATCATGCATTGAGAACCCTTCTCAAGGATGCAAACCGTGTCTAATGCAGGTATTGGTATAGCATGAACCTGCCTCATGAAGTCCTGCCCTAGGACAACTTTGAAATCATCCATCGGCACTACCGAGAAGTTCACTGGACCAACCCATTTGCCCAGCTTCACCTCTACTCCTCGAGCCGACCCTTGAACCGGTTGGGCTTTGGTGTTGATCGTCTTCATCCAGCCCTCCCGCTTGTTCCATCGCAGCCCAAGTCTCTTAGCTTCATCATCAGCGATGAAGTTATGTGTGGCTCCCGTATCCACCATTGCTCGGGCTGTTTTCCCGTTGATCCGAGCCTCCACGTACATCAATCCCTTACTCGATGTTTTGGCTTCTGGATTAGCTTTCAGCGCATTTAGGAGTTGTAAGGACCCCATCTTCGCAGCTATTTCTTCTTCTTGCTCAGCATCGTGTTGTTCGACGATCGCTGAGAGTGAACCCAGCTTCGGACATTCCTTCATTTGATGCGGTCCCTTGCACACAAAGCATCCACCTTTAGGTACGAAGGACTTCTTTTTCGCCTCATAATCATCACGCCTTGAGGACTTGTCACTTCCACTGGATCGTGGTCGGTTGTCGCGCTTCTCTCCCCCACCCTTAGCACCGACCTTCTCCTTATCTTTCTTCTTATGAGACTCGGTCGAACTTTGGGCGCGGAAATCTAGCAACGACTCGGCTACCGCCACTGCTTCGTCAAGAGTCTGAACATTCCTCCGTTGTAGCTCTTGCTTGGCCCAGTTTTGTAATCCATCGGTGAAATGGAAGACAAGATCCTCGTTGGACATGCTAGGAATTTGCAGCATAATGTTAGTGAATTCCTTAACATAGTCACGAACCGTACCTTTTTGCCGAAGCTCCCTCAGCTTCCTCCGGGCTTCATACACGACATTCTCTGGGTAGAACTGCCGCTTGAGTTCTCTCTTGAACTCTTCCCAAGTTTCGACCTGCACAGTACCCCTCTCGATGTCGGCGACCTTCCTTCGCCACCACAACATCGCCGTGTCAGTCAAGTACGCCGTGGCCGTCTTGACTTTGGTCCTTTCATCCGTCATATTGACGTTATCGAAGTAGTGCTCCAACTGCCATAAGAAGTTATCAACTTCCTTAGCATCGCGAGCCCCATTAAACTTCGTTGGTTTCGGGACATCAATCTTGCCAACACCTATCGGTCCGCCTTGACCGCCGTTGGCCGCAGCCCTTCTGCATAGAGTGATGTCCGCCTCCATACCTTCCAGCCTGCCCATGATCTCATCACGTAGGCTTGGAATGAGCTCCTCTCGGATGGATCGAACTAACTCCTCCAACTGAACGAACCGTGAGTCGGTGTCAGCGACATTCTTCTTGATGTCTTCCAACTCCGTCATCACGTGTTCCTCCAGCGACAACGAGTTATGTTCGAGTCGTTCCACACGTTCCTCCAACTCCCCGACAGCCAGATTCAGCATCTCCCGAGAAACGCTCTTGTCACGGCGCCTCTGCACCTGACCAGATCCGGACTCCCTTCCGCGCTCCTCGGTGACAGTCGGGATGTTGTCATCGTGTGATCCTGCCATCGTTCTTCCCACAATCCCTCGGTCAATAACTTCGCTCTGATACCACTTGTCACGGACTGATTCCTCTTGAATCGAACCGCGCGGCCTTAGGTGCTTTCCGCCCCTTACGGATACCTAAGTCAGCCTATCTCAACTCGGACCTTAGTCCTAAAGAGGGAAACTCTCGAGAACTTAGAGAAGAAGACTTGTATATTGCAAATGTCTGGATGGTTTTACAAATGAGGGGTTCACCCCTATTTATACAAGTGTCTCCACAAATCAACGGTGGAGATTAATTCGATCTAACGGCTAATATTAACTCTCTAGATCTTTCCACACTTCTCTACACTTCTCTACACAACTCTAAGTTGATCTACAAGCTTCTAGAAAACTTCTTTGGACCGGCCCAATCCATCAAGTAAACTTTGGGCTAAAATTGGGCCGTGACAGGCTGCCATGTAAGTGAAAAATAACTTGCAACCTCCCTCCATATCGTTTCTTCACCACACCAAAAACTTGTTCTTTCTATATAATTTTTTTCCTCCGTGTCTTGCTAAATTCAAAAGAGCGAGCTTAGCCTATGGTTAACCTAATTAGAATAAGAAGTATATATATACTTGAAAATTAAACCTTCTAATTCTTTTGAATATTTCTTGGAAAGGTAGTCTTTACATTTTTCAACGATTCGGCAAAATATGTAAATTATACAGTTGCCATTATGGAACATTAACTAGGAACAATTGAAAAGTTTACACAAGTCATTTAAGAAGGCCTTTGATGTACGATTTTTTTTAGTGATTTAATGGAATATGTCATTCAGGAAAAATAACTACGAAAAATTGCTAATTTAACATTTTAAGATAACTCTATGAAGTTATGCATTTTTTTACTTGTTATTTTTCCTCTTTTTTTATGAAAGATTAGTGTAAACCGTAATGATCAAATTTCATATATTTAATTAAATTTGGTCGGTAAAGGCGTAAAGCAATTGACAGAAATAAATCATTCTGACTGTTTTGGTCTCTTTAAAAAAGTCGACACAAATATTAACATGAAATTGAATTACTTTCAATTCTGCTCTAATTTGCGCCTTATGAAAGTCACTGCAAATACGAACAAATATCTCCACCGCAAGATCTCCACCTCGTCGGCGCCTTAGTCGTACCGCGCCACCGGAAGCTTGTCACTCCTCCAGCTCTCATTGCTCAAGACGATGGTGATAGCGATGGCTCTTTCTGTTTTCACCTATGAAAGTCAACCACTCACATAAAGATAAGTCCATCACCAATATTATCTGTCTACTTTTTTAAAGAATAAGTTAGCATTTTTTACTACATATAAATTTATCTCAGCTTTTCATCGACCATATCTGTAATTTTCTTCGTTTTCACATGATAATGACTCGACTATCTTTCAACAATGTTGTTTGCTGTGTTTTGGATTCATAATAGCGGAATGTATGTTCTTGTCTAGATGCAAGGGTTGGTTGTTCTAAGAGGTGGCGGGAGGAATCCATGTCTGAGGTTTATGCTAAAAAAATTTAAAGAGATAATTAAGAAATGTATGATCCAAAAGAAAGAAGAAAAGTACTAAAAGCCCCAACAGAAAAACCATTTTTTTAGAGCATCTTAAAATATTCTAAGCACGCAGATGAAATTGGCCACATTTCAAAGACCATACATATCTTTCATACATTTACTTACAACTGTTTATACACACACACACACAAAGACTGAACCCTTTTTTTTTTTTTATAGTCCTCCGGTCAAGCTAATACGAGAGAAAGAGTTGGAAAATCTCCAGCCAGAGGATTTAAGGTTGAGTGCTGTCGTAGGTGAGAAGCTAAGACCAAACATTTCCTTTGGCGTCAGATTTGATTCATCAAATCCAACCAAAGTAGCCACAAGGGAAGCACTCTCTTTGCAATGATGTACGTCTTTAGTGCTGGTCCATAGTTTCTGACTTACTTGCATGCTCCTCTGCTTTGAGCTCAGTTCAACACCCCACTTCTTGTAAACTTCTTCCTTTTCTTTTCTCCCAAACTTCTTTGGAATTTGCTTAGCCAACCATTCTCTCTCTCGTGTTACTGCTTTCGCAGTCTGTTTCGTCGACATCTCCGGCGAGTCTTTGAGAAAAGATAGCCTTCTGAGTTCCACTTCCATGTAAACAAAGTCCGAGGGATCGCCTTTGAAGAGCAAGAAAAAGTATGTTCTGTGAACCAATGGTACGTTACATACTGCCCAAAGCTCTATTATTTGTCTTTGCTGTCTCTCAAACTCTCCTTTCGAGCCTCTATCACCTGTGCTTTCGGGCTTCGTCCTCTCTGTTTCAGTATCTTCTGACTCATGCCTTGAATGGTGCTGAATTGCCATTTCCTTAAGTCCTGCCATAAATTCATGGAAGCTACTACTGCTAGTCTCTGTATCTGAATCCTTCGTGCTCTGTGCATCAACGCAGACAGTGTTGTCTGAATCAAAGGATGTGTTATTAGATGTCTTGAATGGAAAACGTCCGGTAGCAGCAGCTGCAACAGCCTTTGTAAACAAGAGGTTTTCTCTGCAACTCCGGCTTCTTCTCATCTTGAAGAGGCTATCTCCTGGACTGGTATAGTCATCTATCGTATTGAAAGATGGAGATTGCTTCTCTTCTGCTGAGTGCATGCTCATAAAGTATTCAATTGTCTTCTGCATTTCCTTCACCTTGTTCTTCAGAGCCTCATATGTAGTATCATCTTTATCGGAGCCTCCATACACTTGTACACATTGCTCTAACTGTTGCTTGGGAGAACTCTGTATCATGTCTTCTTTCTTTGGGGACAAGCTCACTTTTGTTTCTTCCTTCTCCGCAGCTTGCATAGTCTCTTGGGGTTCTGCTAACTTGTTAACAATTGGCTCATCTTCGCCTTCAAGTGTAGCAGATAAACTCAACTCTGTATCTATTGTTGTTAGAGATGAATCGGCATTTTCCTTTTCTGACTCCATAGCTTCATTCTCATCGGCCATCGGCCACATATTCTGGTCCAAGTCGTCTTCTTTCTTTGGAAATTGCATCAGTTTCTCCACAGATTGCTCTGTCTCTCGCACTTTTTCTACTGAATTATTTATAGTTAACTCATCTTTGGCTTCAGTTTTAACAGATAAAGATGCATCAGCATCTTCCTTTTCTGACTCTATAGCTTCAACATCATGGTCCATAAGAGATTCGTAGTTTTGTTTGTATTCGAGGCACGACTGATCCTTAAATAAATTCTGTTCCATGTCTTCTTTCTTTGAAGATTGCCTTTGTTTCTCCACAGATTGCTCTGTTTCTCGCACATCGTCTACTAACTTGTTTACAATTAGCTCATCTTGAGCTAATTGTTTAGCATTTAAAGAAGAACCAGCATCTTCTTTTTCTGACTTCATAGCTTCATTCTCATCGGCCATAGAAGATTCGTAGTTTTGTTTGTATTCCAGACATGATTGATCCTTACACAGAGTCTGTTCCATGTCTTCTTTCTTAGAAGATTGCCTTCGTTTCTCCACAGTTTTATCTGTCTCTAGGATTTCATCTACTAACTTGTTCATAGTTAGTTCATCTTTGGCTTCAAGTTTAGCATTCAAACTCTTCTCTGTATCTATCTTTTCTAAAGATGAATCAGAAACTTTCTTTTCTGGCTCCATAGCTCCATTCTCATCTTTCTCAACGGCCATTAAAGATTTGTAGAAATCTTCGTATTCGACTGATAATGCCCCCACTTTCTTTTCAACAACATCGTCTAGTGTGCCTTGGATTCTGACTTTTTCTGCGTCCCCATTGTTATCTTCAATGCATCTAACTTCTTTGCAAGCATCTTCTGGTTCTTGGGTGGTCTTTTGAGCCATCTCCTCCCACTTCTCGTTCAGTTCATGCTCCGGAAATCGTGGGGTAATATCTTCCAGCAAGAAACCATCCTCATCAGGAGAGTAGAAGTTACTTTTCCCCAAGTTATTTAGCATACGAGACTCATCAAAATCTGCTGACTCGTAGCTTTTTCTTCTGCTGTTATCCATTGAACTTGAAAAGGATCGCTCTTCCGCTGTTGATCTTAGTAAATTCTCTACCCGAGATTGAGCTACATCTCGTTGCCATTTAAGCTCCATGATCTGTTCCTCCATCTGTAGGTTGTTGCACAAGAAATAAGTGATGTTTCTTAAAAAATAAAATGCGGGAAGAAGAAGCACTCAACTAACCTTTTCAATCAACTCCTCTTTCTGTTTGAGCAATGCATAAAACTCATCAGAGGTAGAAGAAGAAGAACCAAGTCCAAGATTCTTCAACTCATTCTCCATTCTCGCCAGTTCCCGCTGCAGTTGCTTCACCAAAGCTTTCTCAGACACAACCATATTGACTTGAGCATTTGTGGTCACCTCTTTAGCACAAGTTGCAAAGAGAAGTGTGTTTCTTGATTGTTCGAGATGACTACGAGCAGGGCTCATTGTACAGATGATGGCCGTTCTTGCGTTTCCCCCCAGTGAGTTCTGAAGTATACGAGTTAGCTTTGAGTCTCGATATGGTATGTGTCCATGCTTCCCTTTGCTGTAGTTAAAGATACTCATATAAGCTCAAGAGATGTTCGGATATTAGACTTTGTTAAGAGAAAACTATTAGGTGAGTTGCCAAAAATGACCTGAGTTTTCGGATGACAGTTCCCAGAGTAAGTAAACTCCGATTAATGTGACAACCTTCTTTGAGTCTTGAACCAGCAGATAATGTCTGAGAAGCTCGTTCACTTCCTGCTAGATCAACAAAGCACACTGATGCTGCAAGAATCGCTGAGCTCTCTGGAGAAACCTCTCGATTCGAGCTTTCAATTGTCTGCAGGATATTAAAAAAACATTATTGGTGACAGTCACCAATATGTGAGTGTATTGTTTATCATTAAGAGATGAATATGATTACCAGTCGGAGAATCTGATGAGATCTGGAGCTAGTTTCATTTAAAGACGTCTCTCCAATCTTCCTCTGAGCTGCGGAAAACCACAGATTGATATATCTCATCCATTTGTTGATAGTATGTGATCAAGTTAAGAAGAAAGGATAATTGAGTGTGGTTGATTAATACTCTCGCATATAGAAATGAGTTCCTCTAGATGGTTTCTGTCTGTGAGAGTCTCCTCTTTAAGTTTCTCAACGACCGTTCCTCTCTATCAAAGTTGACACTAACGTTATCAGTAATTATGAAGTTAATAATGATGATGGGTTGTTAGTTAATGGCCTGGAAAAGAAGATATGAGAAGTGACCTCTGGATCATCAAGAAGCCTAAGTGGAGTATTATTATCTTCACAAAGAAGATCCCTCACAGCTTCATTGTAGATCTCCATCGCTGAGAATTTTAGAGTGAATTTTCGATCTTGTTTATGCTAAAAGAAATAACAGAGGATATTCTCAGTATCGACAGAAAAAAAAAAAAGATTAAATGAAGTTAAATGTATGTAACCTTGTCAATGTAACGAAAAATATCATCGATTGCAAATTCAGTGATTCCTGTCATGGTGTACGTTTTGCCACTACTTGTCTGTCCATACGCAAAGATGCTCGCTGCAACACAAGAATCGTCTCCATTATAAAACATATGAGACATAATGATTTGATTTTTCTAAGGGGAGATGCAAAGAAAACCAGTTTCTTACCGTTAATTCCAGCGAGGACACAAAGTGCAACCTCTTTGGCTCCATCATCATACACTTTCTTTGTAGGGCATTCGAAGCCAAACACCTTGTCTGTAACACATTAGTTAATTGATGATGTAATGGAAACCTCAAATTAGTTGGTGTAATTAGTTATTAGGAGTTTTAGTTTTGTTTACCAAAGGTGTAGGAAGGCTTATCAGATAAATTATGGGAGTTGCAGATGATTGTAGTGTCGTTGATGCATTCCCAATCACATCTATCATTCTTCGTCTTCTCTTTCTCGTTTAGAGGTCTAACCCTCACCGACACCAATATCTTCTCTTCTCCTCCTGCCGCGGACATCTTTCCTTCCTCTCTATATATCTCTCTTTAATTCAAAAACTGCTGTTGTAAAATCGGATAAAAGAAGCTATGAATAAACGAGATTAAGAGAGAAATTGAGGGTCAATACCTTTTTTATAGGTTTTTTTTTATTAACTTGTGAATCAAACAATACAAACCCTTTGATCCTTATATAAGACTACTAGGAACCCTAGAACGTCAAAAAAATCCTTTTTCTTAAAAGGACCGCCCCAAAAACCAAACCCAAATGCTCAAATCATCTTCAGAAACGGATTTTTGTATTTTCAAATGCAGGGTTTCGATCATGAGGAACAAATGCTGAAATTTTCAAACCTTTCATTGTTAGTCATTGACCAAACCAATCGACATGTGTAAGACTTGTACTTAGTTTTTGATCCTCACCGTACTGCTTCAAATTTGAGAGAAAGGCATGTTTGGATTGTGAGGGATGATGAAACTAAAGGAAAAGTTTTTAATTTGAAAAATTCCATATAGAAAAATCAACGAAAAAAGTTGTTGGGAGATGAGGAAAAGAATGAGTCAGCCGATGAGAGAAACTTGTTCCGTCGAAACCCCTCTGTAATTTCTTCTGCCTCAAGTTTCTTTTTCCTCATTGAGCTGTCTGCCGGCATGGCCATTCCAAATATTCCCACCACCAGGTCTCATTACTAAATTAAGAATGTTGCCGATGTTAACCCATTTTAACCTTCCCGTTACGGTAATTACTAGTTACACTTTTGCCTTGCTATACAAGGGAGGTTAACCTTATCTTGATGACATATTTAAAAGTCAACATGAGCAGTGACACATAAACCTTATGTTGATGGGAAGTTAAGAAAATATTCACTGACCGACTCAGTGGTCCCAATTTCAAGCACATAGATTTGATTGTTATATAACTTCGTATATTGTATGATTTTAGATGAAACAAATAACTTTGAGTATCTAAAGATTACATTAGGATAATGAGATCACATTTGGAACTTTAGAACGCTACAAACAGAATGGAAGAGGTATTGGAACTCCAGACGCAACCAACATGGAAAACGAATAAATCATTAAAACCCTTCTTTTTGATGTTCTCTTTCATATATGTTTTTTGTACATATATAATAAAGTTGAGAGCTAAAAGAACAACGTAGCACGACTAAACCAATCGCAAACCATCTGGGAGTTCTTGATGAGAGGAGTCCTGAGATATATACTTGCGGCAAGCATACATCACTGCAGAATGAAAACCAGCTGGGTTGTCTATGAACACAAAATGACCACCCTGCAAGATTTCGACCAAACAAATCTCACATAAGCATCTTCTTCTTCTTTTCTATTTGTCCTCTTAAATGTGTAATGCATTATCTATTTTAGAGATTGACCTGTGGAACACGAATGATTTCGCAAGGGACCTTCATCTGCTTACGCGCTTCCACTGCGCCTTGATAGTTCATCCAATCATTTATTCCATAGATAAAAGTCGTTGGCACTTTCCACTCTGATGCGCTGCACAAATAACAGTCATTGAATTTGAGTTGAAGTAAAAACTCTCATAAACTTGGTCTTTTCTTCATCAGATCTGGTGGACAAACCTTTGTAAAAGAGGCTTCCGAGCGAATGCTCCAAAGGAAAAGATGTATTTCAGGCACAACTCTCCACTAGCCTTTGCAGCCAAAGTATGATACACATAATCTACAAAGCAAAACAAATCATCACTAGTCAGCCATGCCTTATCATAGTCCATAGCTTCTGTGGAACTTGAGAGACAGAAGTACTCACCGGTGAGCAATCTGGATTCCTCATCTGTTAGCACAGTTCCCTCTGAATGTGCACCAAATCTTGCATTTGTATACCGGTTTACAAGACCTGGACCCCAAGGACCTAATCCTCTGCACCAGAAGCACATTAAGAAAAATATAGTGAATCCCAGTAGTCTTGCCTTCATCGACGAACAAGTGTTCAAATGCTTAAAACAAGCTCCTCAAATTGTTCCAATTGAGTGCCATAAATAGCATCTAATCAGCCTATTGGTGACCAAGAAATCATTATAAGTGCATACCTAACCAGCTTCTGAGGAGTGAAATTGGACTCCCATAAATGATTTAGGAGTGCGCCTTTCCATGTTGCTCTAAATTTAGTGAGCCATTCCGACTTGGGATCTGATTCTGCTGAGAACCCAGCAGATCCCACCAGAACTAAGTGTTGCACATGCTCAGGGTGCTGAAAGATCCAGATATACGCCGGATGAAAAGTCAGAAATCATATATCCAAAATGCCACCTTTTACTCATCGAGTTATACCAAGGAACGAAGATTCACCTTAAGCGCGTATTTAGCAGCAACATAACCTCCAAAAGAATGTCCTAATAGAATGAAGTTACTGAGATTCTTGGATTTACGCCATTCCTCAAATGAGTCGATAAACCATGCCTCTGTTTCTGCAAAATTGAAGAAGGACCATTTCAGTTCCATTACTGGTTTAGCAACAGAATAACCTTGGAAAGGGGGTTCCAATGAAATTAAGAGTAGAGAGAATGCATACCTTCTGTGCTTTTACACGTAAAATCAGGCCTACTTGATCCACCCCACCTAGGAAGAAAAAGAGAAAACTACCTTATTATACAGTCGCAATGTACCAGAAAAAAAAAAATGAAAAGGCCAGGAACATCCACCCTTCGAACTTTAAGACATTAAAACCATCTTAAGGCAGCCAAAAGACCATATTGTGACTACCATTTTAGGAAAAGGCGAGTCACGAATCATTTAGAACCAACACACTGTGCATGATAGCAAAGTCGCTTACCCAAGTTGATCAATAGCGATGACCCTGAATCGACTGGCAAGGGCATCGAAATTACGGAAGAAAAAACCTTGAGAAGCACCATATCCATGAACCATCACAAGTGTGGGAGCACCCTCCTTGGCGTCAAAGGTGACAGTGTTGATGTACCGCGACTCATTGCTGGAAGAACGAAACCACCTGACTTTGGAACCTGGTGGTCCTGAACCAATATTGACTTGCTCTTGAACATAAGGCGTCCTGAGATTGTTCATCACCAAAAGAATCAAAGAGGCACCTTTATCCATATAGAAAACATTTACAAAACCCAGCTTTGAAATGCAATTCTGAAGAGGAAAGGCCAGTTTTTTATTTATGTCATCATGTATTACGGAACAATGTCGCAGAAACAGAGCTATTTAAAACCCCAAAATCATAGAATCCATTGAGGAATTCTCGAAATCGAGAGAGAAAAGATATGTACTTGAGGATGGAGAGAAGACGCTTCTCGGCGGCGATGACGTTATCGGTGGAGGTAGGGATCCAACGGAGGGAATTGGGCCACAGGATTTTCCATCTCGATTTCGCCGCGTTCGTCGCAGCCGCCGTAGCAGCAGATGAATCGGCCACCGAAGCAGTAGCAGCAGATGAAGAAGAAGATCCGAGCTTCGTCTTCGAGATTTCCTCCGCCATTCTTGACCGGAACCGGTTCAAGTTCATACACAAATCAAAATTCTAGCGTGGAGACTAAAATTCCCACGAATCCAGTAATCGAGATTTTCTCGGATACTAATTTTTGGTTTTTCTTATATATAATTAAAATCCAAATTTGTACAAAGACGAGACGAGAGGTTTTGCTGCGAAGTCGCAAAGGGATATATGCGCCTGATGGCGGCACGCGTCATTGCCGACGTCACGTCTCTTGCAAAGCAAGGGAGAAACTTCCCGTAGTCATAATTAGACCCGTTGAAAAACCCAAATATATGATTTAGTCAATTAGTTAGTTACTACAAAATAAACTAGAGGATTAGGATTGTAATGGAAAGAATAACCTAAGGTTTTAGCTAAACAGTCTTAGCTTTGTTCGTCATGATTGATTTTGATGGCATACCAGTATTAATGCAAATTGTTTCAATTTTTATTCGTATTTTAAGTTTTCTTAACTACATTATGTACTTAAAAGAGAATGATTATGACTCTTCAATCTCTTTCTACATTAAGAAATGAGATCAAACATAAAACGAAAACTCATTAAATAAGGTTATTCGCCTATCAGCATCCTCATTTAATTAGAACTCTCACCCAACATGAGATTTTTATAAGTCCTAGAAAAAAGAAACTCAAAATATGAAGTAGCATCAAGATATGACTTGACCGAAACCGGTTTACTTAACTGGAACTAATGTTTTAATCCAATAATACATGATTTTGATTTAGTGCGCTAATCCCTTGAAATCAAATGTTACAAACTTACAAACTCGCTATCGGCTTCTCCTTGTTCGCCTCTTCACCCAAGAAAAACAGATCTTGAATTGATTTGCAGTGGTTTAAATAAACCGATGTTTCAAACACTTTTCCATCATAGAGTAAAAGCTCCTGCAAATTCCAACCGCGAAAAGAAAAAACAACAACTAAAGCTAAAAGGTCTTCTCAGTGTTTTCAAACAAATCACTGAGGACGGTTTTTTTTAATCTGAGAGAGAGAGTTTTCATTTCTAACCACTAAACCGATTTTTGTGACTTGTAAAACAACACAATTCAAGTCATTTTTCCATTTAGCTTGAGCTTCTGCTGCAGCTACTAGTAGTAGTACTAGTACTTGGGTTGTTGGAGACGCCAAGAAACAGTGCTTCAGCCAATGGTCCACCTGGTGTTGTTGAACCGAGCCATGATGGTCCTTCGTGACTAACCCACTGGTGCTGGTTTGTTCTCTCTGCTTCCTCCATGGCTCCTCCAGCCATCGACAGTGTCAGAGAGCTTCCCATTGCTTCATCTTGATCCCCTTCTACAAAGAAACGCCTTGTCTCTTGGTTATGTGCTGTCCGGTTTGGACTCAACAGACCTTCCAACGCTCCAAAGCTCTGGTCTACTAATGGCTCCTTCTGCCTGAAATTCAGATCGTAATCAAATCCGCGTTTAAGCTCTCTGCTTGATCCAACCTTCAGCTGGACAGCTTCAGGAACCGCCGGGCTTAAATTTGCATTGGCATCGCCTTCTTTCATAAACCACCTGAACTCTCTTCACATATCAACCAATAAGTTTCAATTTTCCAATTGATTTCAAAAGGGGGTGGTATTTTTGAGGCTTTTACAAGAATGTAAGTAAGTAAACTCGCACCTATGGTGATCATTTGAAGAGGAAGCAGACGGAAGAGTGGAAACTGCAGAGAACGGGTTTACGGGTTGTCCGTAAAACTGAGGGTAAGTTCTAGCATACTGGCTAGTATCGTTCTTAGCGGTACGCGTGTCATTGTGGTGAGATGATTCCACATGCTTTCTTGAACGAGGACGGCTCTTGTGAGTGTGTCTCTCACAGTATTTCTGATCAGGGATCACGCTTCTAGAGCATCTCCATTTCTTCCCATCTGTTCTCTTGCACCTCCATGGCTCCATATCAACCGCGTTGTTGCTTGCATTTGAAGAAATCCCCAGCTTCAGTGAACTTCCTTTCGCCACTGCCACCGTCACTGTCACCCACATAGAACACAGCAAATATTTGTATTCAGCATAAGATACAAACATTCCATTCCTATGCATCAACTAAGAGGTGAATCTTCTTGAAACTCTTAACATTCTCATAATGAATTGTAGTTGCATCAAACATGATGACAAGAGATCAAAACAAATATGTAGTAGCCAACACATTGAAATAAAAAAAAAATGGAGAACCTATAATAGGTGATGAAGTGAAAGCTAGGGAGATCTCACCATCTTGATTATTAGTGTTTGATGGGTTCTTGGAAAAGGGTGTGATGAGAAGCTCAGAAGGAACAGGAACAGAAGCCATCATGTACTTATATATATTCCTCTGCCTTTCAAGCTCCTGCCACTGAGCTTCACTGAAAGCTGCGCCTTCCTTTTCACTCATACTTCTTCCCATCTCCCCTGGATTTTATCAACCAATTTCACATTAAAAGCAACATAAAAACAAATGTTATAGCTCAGAAAGTCATAAAGGAGAGAACTTGAAACCTGAGGAGCTCAAGGTGAAAAAAGGGTCTGCAACTGAAACAGCAGCCGGATTAGAACCGGCGAGGGAGAACATTTCACCAAGAGAAGAAGTGTATGCTTGATTGCTTGAAGCAGAGAACATGGGATCGCCAACACCAGAGGAACAGTAACAGAAGGAAGAAGAGGAAGGCGATGAATATGATGGATAATGATGATGATGGGATGGTAACATAACTTCTCTATGAGAATGTTCTACGACTCCAAATCCCAACCCACCAACAAAATCTTCCTTATTACGTTCTGCTCTCGTTCCCATTAAACCAAAAACACACAATCTCTCTCTCCCCGGAATATCCACTCAAAAAGTCTCAACTTTTACCAGAAACACCACCTCTATAAACCTTAAAGCCCAATAAAAAAAGCACCACAACACACATAAACAAAAAAAGAAACCCGAATATACCCCCTTTGTCTCTGTAATGGAAACCTTGGAGATACTCGATAGCTTTATCCTTCACACAACAACAACACCCAAAACTCCAAGGAAGAAAAAAACAGAGCAGAAACAGAGAAAGAGCACCAGCTTTTTTCTCTTAGCCTAAAGTCAGGAAAACCTTAAACATACCCACAAGAACACAAAGGCTCCCTCTTTTTATTTTTGTCTCTCTCTACCCCTCTCAGTGCCACTAAAAAGATGAGAGGATGGGGAGAAAACAATTGGGGATTTAGGTTTTTAAAAAAAGAACAAGTGAGAGGAGCGGTGCCGCTATTTGAGAGCCTCATGAGCCATAAAGCTTTTTCTTTTTTTGCTTCTTAGTCTCCAACATTCGACCTTGTTTCAGAATACAGACAAAAATCTTCATTAACTGTCTCAGCTCTCTCAGCTCTCTCTCCTCTCTCTCCTCTCTCTTCCCCCCCCCCCCCCCCCCCCCCCTGACACAGACAGTAGCATCCCACGTTGTCGTTTCCTTCACTAAACGCCGTTAACTCTTTCTCTCACACACCGCCTCTTTAAAATATCTTTTACTTCGACCTTAGGTAACGTCTTTTCTTTTGTCCTCTTCTTCTCGAACTTTAACATCGTACCATTTTTGAGTTCGGTGAGGATAACAACAAGCTCCGTCAAGTAACGGCGAGTGTGCTTGGAGATGTGTGTTTTCGTAATGGGGCCCACGTCTCTCGTTTCCGTGAGAGCTTCTCATAGGGGACCAGAGGGGATGTGATGCTCTAACTAATTTACCCCTTCTCTTTCTTTCCATCTTCGGTCGCTTATTTAGATTTTACTAATTTTCCACCCTATTTCTTTTCTTCTTTATCTTTTCGACCCCACTACTTTCTTCCCTCTATTTCTTCTCCTCTAATTCTTTCTGATTTAGCTACGTTTCCTCTTTTATATAGATAGCAAAAAGATTAATTATTGGGAGAAGAAGGGAAACCCATAAATTATTGGGTGAAACACATATTATTTATAAAGAAAAGAATATATCCTTTTTTTATATAGGCTAATTCTAGTGTTATTTTCTTTGTCGTATAGGATAATTATAGTAGTTCGAATCATAGGACCACTCACTAATGTTCATATGTCATAAAGAAAATATGGTTCACTAAGGTCATTTGTTTGTAAGTGATATAAACGGTGGTTACTCTTGAATACACACGTTTATTTTCTTACCAAAAGAGGACCATGTTTTTCAAGAATCCAAAGTGAACCCGGCCCATTTAATCAAAAACTTTAGGAATCACTCGAAACTCGTGAAGGTTTATGCTAGGATTTGGGCCATTTGGCTACGTATCACGAACATGTTCCAAACTATATCACCACAAGACTACCAATTCTATGCAAATTCATTCAGACTCAGTGATGTGGAAGCAAGTCTAGCGATGAGAATATAACTTACCTAATGGAAAAAAAAAAAAGGATCCTCTGTTTTTAGACGCGGTCTAACCTCTTTAGAGCAGATTCTTGTCATCAAGTAGATTAGGAGACAATATTCTACGTGTGTTCCAAAACATGTAGATGTTGAGAAGACTACAAATCTGAAACAAGCATATATGGGCTAATTTGCTGAATAACCAAAAGAAAAAACATATTTAAGAAACTAGCCAAAAAACCTAGATCCAATGGTAGAACTAATTTAAGCATATATTCGTTAACCATGATAGAACTAATTTAAGCAATTTGGAACCCAAACCTATCTTAAGGCAAGTAACATGCACAAAAGATAAAACATATAGGAATGTCTCAAAAAAGTTCCTCAAAAAACCATTAGAACATAATAATAAAATTAGATGATTTGCTGAATAACCAAGAAAAAAAAAACATATTTAACAAACTAACCAAAACTCGGGTTTTTTTTTTTTTTTTGGTGAACACACTAGCAGTCAAACTAATATCTCGGTTGTTTTTTAACGTCGGAGAAAATGACATAGTATTCTGATAAAACAGAATGGAACGTAATGGCTTTAGTATCTTGCGGTAGCGTACTAACTATTGTATGCTTTTCTCTGTAAATGTGAATATTAATATTGTCAGAAAGAACTAGAAACTGTGGGTAAAAGCAACAATGATAAACTGAGAGATAAGAGTTACCTCTCAAGAACAGAATTGGAAGAGTGTGTTTTACTTTTCTAACACTCTCTTTGATGACAACTCAGTTTCATATGACAGACACGAGACATTTTCTCTCTGCATAGATATATAGTCCACTCTTTCAGTTCCAAAGTGTCTGCAAGCTTCGAAACAAATATTTAATCAAACAAGTTAAGTGCAAAGCCGCGAGTTAAAAAGAAACAGAAATGATTGAGGATAAGTGACGTACGATCGGATATGGTCTGATACGCGACGGACGTTTATGAACCATTGCATCTCCGGTTAGGGTTTATTGACGTTCCGATCACGGCGTTACACCTAAGTCCCTTCCGATCTTCCAACTTCAAGCTGTTCACAATGTCGTAAAACACACAATCCATGCGCTTACACGAGTGTACACACACGTGTTAAAGATCTAACATGGGCCAATATAATAGTATGATATCTCAAGAAAAGCCCACTACTAAAAAGTCTAATATACTGGCCTATTTTGCGATCCGCAGTTTTTTTTTTTCATTAGTTTTATTGTTTTAATTTAGTACATGTCAGGATTCTTGTACATGTCGTTTCATGCGACAAGGTATTTCCCAATTGTTTACTCTACAAAACTCTGAGACATCTTAGTCATGTGACATGTAGTCGTGTTGGAGTCATAACTAATTTAGTGTACAATCAATTTTTATGTAACAGCATGAAAAATCAGATGTCCGGACTTTGCTAGCCCTATCTCGTTATTTCAAACCATAAAATATTACAAAATTTCCTAAAGATTTCCATAAGAATCTATGAATTTTTCATGTTTCTAAAAACCCGTACGTACGTACACAAGTGGAATACATTCGGAACGGAATGAAACATATTTGATCTGATAAAAAATTATATACATTGGAAATTGAAGGAAGTGCCATGCATGTCCCTTTTCTTATTATATGCGTTCTACCGTTTTACATTTAGATATGTTTTCTTCCGGCATTGTACAGTTATTTGTGTATCAGTGTATATTTGATTATTTAGCACCAGAATGTGTAGGAATATTGATTTATATATATATTATTGTGTGTGTGTGTGAAAGTGCCGCAACCAGTATAATGGGAATAATTGCTGGTACGAATGAACTGATAATTGTTTAGTTGATACTTTATCAATCATATATATAAATATAATGAGATCCAGTCAGACTTGGAATGAAAACCTGGTGACCATGGACGAAATAATACAAAAGTATCACCCATACTTATTTACGAAAACTTGGTTACAGTGGATCTCGTGGAAGAGAAGAGAGAGGATTAAGACTTTAATTTTAGTATGTTTGAGGGAGTTATTTCAGTAAAATCAACGAGCGTACAAAACGAACGACGTTATTTAACCATGCATACGCACCAAATCACACAGTAAATATGCCGTCAACAATCATTTGTTTGCATGCATCGAATCAACATTAATTGGGAGAAAAAAAATGAATATCGGATGCCATTATTACGTAACAGTACATGCATATTTGACCAAACAGAACGATGTTTGAAGCATATCCCCTTTGTACGGATTAGAACCAACGGATGTTTTACATGACGATCCGGCATATAACATTTTAAACCAACGTATTGGAGATCTATGAAGATGAGATCGACGGTCGAGATGAATAGAAGAATCTAGAAGATATGTAGATTTGTCAATATCTTAGATTTGGAAGATTTGAATTTATCTTCAAAATATTATTTCTATATTATTTCAGAAAGTTAAAGGTTTATAATTTCCAATATAAACTATTGTAATGTGTAGCATTATTCTTACGAGAGTCTAATAATATTTTTTCTCAAACACTTTTGTGTTGTTGCTCTCATCAATTTATCACAACGTTAACCGACTCTAAAAACTAGATTCTTTGTCTTCTGAACCATTCAGTTTTTCGACCAGTCGTGTGATATTTTTACTTGATTATCGGGAGTTCTCATAAGTTATTGTGTGGTCTTCTGATTTGGGCAGAAGAAAAAACATAGCGTATACCATGGTTTTTCAATTTCTCATATTTGTTGCGCAGACATTCTCATTTATGAGCACCTACAATCAGATAGTTCGTACTACGATTTTTTTTTCTTGTTCTCATTTAGCATTAATTTGGTGGATGCCAATAGAAGAATGATCGACAAAATTTAAAGAAGTTATAGAAAATAAAATAACCATAAGTTTCGTAATAAAAAAGTATATCTTTGATATATATTGTCTAAGAGAAATAATGTAAATTACACATGGTAGGTTGAAATGGTTGAAAAAATTCTTCATAAAAATTGAGATATTAGAGCTCAAACTTTTCCATTCCAAAGTATAAATACTATAAATAAACAAAAGGATGGCTCTCACATTTCCTATCTTTCCATTCCGATTTTTTTTCTAAAGGTTTTAAATGACAGAGTCACAGAAATATGTGGCTCTTCTACATGCCCCCAATATTAATTTGAGTTTTTTATCTGGTATCCATGGTTATACCAAGTTAAATGTAATAAGAATAGATATACTAATTTCACACACAAAGTTCAGTTAGATTATAAAACAAAATTAGATTAATTATAATTAATTTTTTCATATAACTTTAGTTGTTACTTAGCACACACAAAAAGATCATTTATTACTTATCAAAATCTCGTGATTCGAATAAATCACGTCCACAAGCGGCATTGTGAAAAAAGTAAAAAGAGTGATATTGTTTATATATTGCAAGTTTGCAACCTCCACGTTTGGTCTAAAAATAGATACAATTGCGTGTCATGAAACAAAGAAAAATCGTTGTGACGAGTTAGATAAGAAAAAAACGGATTAGCAAATTTTAGAGGAACAAGAAAACAAGAAATGATTATTGAAATGGAACTAATGTGGCGTAAAATAATACATATAAAATAGAAAGCTCGGTGAAATGAGGATTTGTGCATGATTATATGATAAAGCCAAGTCATGGACTGGTTCTGCTGTTTCACAGGATGGTTCAACCACCACAAACCTCTTTTTCTTTGGGCGTTTAATGACACACAACCCACATTTCCCTTCTATATCCTTTTTTGTTTTTTTTTTCAATTCTTTTTGGTTATTTATATCTTTTATCTTCCAATTTTTCTCAATTTCTAAGTCTGTTTCATACAGAGTATTCTGTTCACCTAATGAATTTTGCAACTTCAAATATTTAAGAATTTGCTTAATTTTTCTTCACTGCAAACAAACATTATGTTGCTTGCATCAAAACGGTCATCAAATTCAAAATTGATGGAACTGAATTCTTTTTGCCATCGTCGAGCTCAAGTTTCTCCATCAATTTCCAAACCTCATGCCATCGTTTGGACAAAGTGCTAGTAGCTACAACTTCTTTGATTGGGAAAAATTCAAAGATCTTAATCAGTAATTAGTTCTCCAAACCACTGATTCTATCCATAATTGAAAACAAAAGATCGAAAAAAATGGAAAATTATCCAACAGATTCAGCTCATTTGCTCCCTCAGATTAGGGTATATCTGAGACATGGTATAAGAGCCAAACGGATCATGGAAGTCATTTTTGCCAGTGCAATATTTTAGACTGTTCTAAACGAGTTCAAAAATTGTGCATATTAAAGATCATAAAATGATAATAATATAGAAAAAATATGTTATAGTTTCATAAGATAATCCAATTCCATAAAATTTTATTAAAAAAATAAAAATAAAACAATTTTTTATTGAAATATAATTTTTCGCATTTTTTCCACCATGATCAATTATAAACTTGGTCAGTCAAGTTTTCAACCACAGCTGTCTCAATTGACAACAAAATCAACTTGGAGGTGTTATTGGTTTCCTTAAATTTTAAGGAACAAACATTTAAGAATATTCTGTTTTTAATGATATTTGATACACATAGATCAATTTATAAGTCTTTTTCGTACAGAGTATTCTGTTCACCTAATGAATTTTGCAACTTCATATATTTAAGAATTTGCTTAATTTTTCTTCATTGCAAACAAACATTATGTTGCTTGTGTATATATATATATATATATATGAACAATTATGTGTCTTATCTATGCATACTGATAATAAAAATAATAAAAGTCCAAAATAAATAATATATATATATATATATGAACAATTATGTGTCTTATCTATGCATACTGATAATAAAAATAATAAAAGTCCAAAATAAATAATATATAAAATAAAATAAAAAAATCCCCAATCTCTCGCTCCCAACTTCATTCGCAAGTTAACAAAACACACATAGCTTTTATATTCTCTCCCACGCTTTGACAATGGAACCTGCGGATATTTTACCACAGAAGTCACCCATTCCGTTTCTTTTTTATGTTTTTACTTATATTTTGTTATTTTGATTTATGTTGCATTTCTCTTTATATGCAAAAGATAAGTTAATTGGAATAAAATCACCATCTTCTCCTATCAGTATATACATAAGAGTTTTCGACAAACTTATAAGAAGATGTCCAAAATGAACTCACAGCCACATGTTGTTTAGCTAGTGTTTTTAATACCGAACCAGTCAAACCGGTGGATCCGTGACCCCTAAATAGTCATTTTCGAGTGTCTTGAATATTATCTCACCTTATGACATCATATTATATATTATTCACGAATCATCTATAGTCTATAAACATTCACTCAACCCTCGGGTTTTTGTTTCTCTCCATACACTCCTCTTCTCAACTCCCAAATAGAGAGAGAAATAGGTAGACAGAGAGAGGTTATTAATACTATATAAATATATTGCACAACTATACAACACAAGTCGACTTCATCAATGGATCTCTCTTCTTAAATTCCCAAATACAGAGAAGAGTTGTGTAATTATCTTAAGACATTTTAGATTCTCTAAGCTTTGTTGAGCCATGGCTGTGATGATGACAAACAGGGCAGCGACCGTAGCAGGTAGATGGCTCAACGAAGTCGTTAGCTTCCTCGTGTTCTGTCTCTTAGACATCATCGATTCATTACTTTGTCTTGTCTACAAAGTAGCGGACTATATCTTCGAAGCCGAGTGGAAGCCTTGTTATTGTTTATCGGCGAAGGAACCCATCACGACGACTCGTGGAAAAATCCTCTTGTCTCACAATAATGGCGAATCCAAGATCCTCACTCTTTCTCCGCTTCAAGAACTCAGGTATTCTTTATATTTTTATGTTTTTGTTAATAAAAGCAAAATGTATCAATATCATAATTGTCCATAATGTGTTAACTAACATGCAAACAAAACAAAAATCTTTTAATAGCTTGTGTTTATATATGTCAAGAGACAATAATGAATCTTTTTCCGTCCAATAATATAATTACGTATATAATTCAAATTTGTGTATAATACTTGTGTTTAAATCATTACATGTGGCGTTCCGGTTTTACCAAAAGAAAACCCTTATCATTTACTACTATAAACTTTTACGTGAATTTAAGAGTATAAATGCTCACCATTTTTTTCATATATAACCGACTCATGATATCTGTCTTCGTTTCTCAATATTAATTTCAAATTGTTACCTCGAGCCAATTATTTCCCGTAGGAGTTGACAATTTTAAATTGTGTTCAGGTTTGTAACTAAACCGGTTGGTATGATATTCCCTTTCGTTTTCTTGCAGCGGACGTTCCAAGATTGAGCTGGACGATATCTCCGAGACCCTTTACACACGTCCTTCTCTTCTGTCGGACCTCTCTAACCTTTCCGTTACCGAGATCAATAAACGGTTCGTTAAGGTTTCTCGGTCCGAGTCCGAGTGTACCGGCCATCATCATGAGAAGACGTCGACTAAGAACAAACGGAGAAAATCAATAACAAAGTCAAGCTTGACGGTGAACTTTACGGTCGTTGAGATGCTTCGGGGAAAGATCAGACCGCCAAATTTGAACCACAATGTCTCTCGATGGTCGGATTGTGATTGTGGGTTTTGTACATCTTGGACCTCTACTTCCGACAAAGATCACTCCCTCTTTGTCAAAACCCAAATCCCAAAAGGTTAAAAGTTCACATCTTTATGTGGGTATATATTCTTGTATATTAGATATTTAGTACAACCGGACCTTTTTTGTCTGCCTTTAAATTTAAACATCCACGTTTAAATATTTTAGCACAAGCTTACGAGTTAAATTGTTGTGCTCATTTCTAATTATATATATATATATAAAAAAACATAAATAGTTATCAAGCATTCTTTAATTTGTTCATAATATTTCCAATGCTTACAAATGTATAATTTGCGTTTGTTCAATTGGTAAACTTTTTTACTCAATTTACTGCGTCTAAAACAATCGCATTCATTAAATTAAACAGGGGTAGCAGCGAAAGAGGATGTGTTGTTCATCCATGGTTTTATATCTTCATCAGCGTTTTGGACCGAAACGGTCTTCCCAAGCTTGTCGGCTTCCTCCTCAGCTTACAGACTCTTCGCGGTGGATCTTCTAGGATTCGGGAAGAGCCCTAAGCCTGCTGATTCACTCTACACGTTGCGAGAACACGTAGAGATGATCGAGAAATCGGTCTTACACAAACACAACGTAAAGTCTTTCCACATCGTGGCTCACTCGTTGGGATGCATTTTGGCGCTTGGCCTCGCGGCTAGACACGGTGGTTTAGTCAAGTCGCTCACCCTCCTTGCTCCGGTGAGTTCATTTAATTTGCATGTACAGTTTTCTTCTACGAAATTTAAATTTTGTGATTTTTAAAATGTAATATGACATTTGAATTTTTTTTGTTTTTTTAATGAAATTTATTAGTGAAAATAAGAGATTTATAATAAGACTAATACAACACGTGTAAATGTGTACGTATGGGCAGCCGTATTATCCGGTACCGGTGGGAGAGAAGAAGCCGAGGCAGTACGTGATGAAGAAGGTGGCGCCGAGGAAGGTTTGGCCGCCAATAGCTTTAGGAGCGTCGATGGCTTGTTGGTACGAACACATTAGCCGTACAATTTGTCTTCTCATCTGCAAACACCATCGTCTTTGGCAGTTCCTGGCTAAACTCTTGACTCGTAATAACAGGTTTTTATTTCTTATCCTATATTTTCATTTAATTAATTAAAATGTGGTGGTTTTGTATCCTTTTGTTAATTAGGAATGTTTTGAAAAACAGTGATCTTAAAAGTTAGGTTTAATCCAAACGTAAGATTCTTCTTCTGTTTAAAATTTATCAACTCTATTGAAGTTAAAAATCATATTCAATTGATACGAAACAATTGAGGTTGATGTATAGCTAGTGTCATCATCATTTGCCAAATCACCTCCAATGAACTAAATCTACTTACAAATTTAATTCATAGCCTTATCTGGTCGCTGGCTAGTTAGTGTCTACTCACTTTTACGATCATTAACCTTACTCACCAGATAATTTACATAGATACAAATTTACATAAAGTACAACTCTACGTGGTGTTAACGTGATCCACAAGTTACATTAAATAACCAGATATAGAGACTTAGAGAGCCACGTGTTTTGACACGCCATTGGTATATCTCCGTTCATTGGAGAGGAGCCCTAAGACAAATGGAGGCTTATAGGCAACCTAACTAGACTCTAGTCCTATGATAAATTTAAAATTTCCAACCTAAGTGTACTTGGAGCAATTGAAGTTGATTAATATACTTTTAAAATGTCTAGGTTGGTTGATCGGCTTGTTTTAGCGACATGTCTATATAGACTATGTTCTAGACTTTCTAATTCATAAGTACCCAAAGTAAAAATGTATGGTTAGAAATAATGCTCTCGTCCTACCTAAACAACCAACCTTCAAAATTATATTAAATTAGAAAAATGGAAAAAAAAATCATCCGAAACGGTGCCACCAGATATGAGTTTGAGTCCAAAAACAATAATTATTGCTTTTTGCAGCAAAAAGAAAAGGAAAGAATTCAAATTCACTATAAAATTCTAAATTTAACAGATAAATTAGCTATGATGAGGTTATATCTGCCATGCAACTATGACTCTTTGCTGTTTTGCAGCTAGTGTATATGCTGGTTCATTAACAAGTAAGAATTACATTCTTCTGTATCATCTAGTGTACTAATAATTAATTTTCTCGATCCAGGACAGTCAACTTTTTAATAGAAGGTTTCATGTGTCACACGCACAACGCAGCGTGGCACACTCTACACAACATTATATGTGGGACAGGAAGCAAACTAGATACGTATCTAGATGTCGTACGAGATAAGCTCAAGTGTAACGTGACTATCTTTCACGGAGAAGACGACGAGCTCATCCCCGTCGAGTGTAGCTACAACGTTAAACAACGGATTCCTCGGGCACGAGTTAAGGTTATTGAGAAAAAAGATCATATCACCATGGTCGTTGGGAGACAGGATGAGTTTTCCAGAGATCTCAAAGAGATTTGGAAGACTTCATCTTGCTGAAAATGTGTTCTATGAAAAATTGTGAGTGATCATCAGTTGATCTATGTGTATCAAATATCTTTTAAAAAAAAGAATATTCTTAAAAGTTTGTTCATTACAATTTAAGGAAATCCTTATGTACTTAGCCATGAGAGAAAAACCAGGCTTATCAAATAATAATTTTCACATATGTTTATGTATGTTAATCAATTCGTCATATTCTTAAAAGGTTGTAATTTTGTATATTTCAAGTAAATTGAAGGTGTGACTTTGTTATGCCATTTTTCAGATCTTTTTGACCATTTAGCGCGCGAGCGCACATATATATAATTGATTATCATAAAAAAGTTTATCATTTAACCCAAGGAAGCTGCTACTCGAAAAGAGGACTATAACTTGCATTACATGAAAAAATGTCAAAAACACTAAACCAAATCTTGGATCGTCTAAATTCGATTTCTGTAACCTCAGCTTCCTGCGTTTAGGCATGTGTGTTCATTCTGTTGCTGTTATCAGATTCGGTTCAGGTTATATATAGACATCTACAATATATGGATTATCGTGGATACGGTAATTTAGTATAGATGTCTTATGCCTACAAATGATTGTATGTCTATATATTTAGATGGTAATTCCTACTAGAATGCATAAAAGATGTAGAAATGCTTTTGTTGGTAAAAATATAATATATATGTCTTATATATTTTTACAGACATCAAAATTTAAACTGGATAAATTTGCATTTTTGCTAGATGACGACTTTGAGCTAGCGCCATTACAGTTTTGTTAGTAAAGAAGTGATATTTTATGCTGATGATTTTGTTCCCTTCTCTCAACCTCTTTGCTAGTTTGCTTAATGTATAACTTGTTGTAAGAGTATTTCAAATAAATGAAACTTGTGTTTTCATTTTTCGATATATTCTTCTCAATGGCATGTTTACATACGCATGTGAATTTGATTAAGGCGATGATGCACTGGAAGTGGGTCAGATTGGTTGAACAAATTTACCAATGTTAATGAATGTCTTGGACCCACCTAACCAGATTATTCTGCTACTTTAAAGGTCTACAGTCATATCCATATACTAGTAAATTAATGCCATCAGGCACTCGCTCTCTGTAATTAAGGCCCTCACCATTAATAACGGAGTAACGGACGTCTTCATCACTTTTCAACAAAAAGGCCAACTATCGAGTTACCTCTTTTTCAGTGTTTTTATTAAAATATAAATTTTCACTAGAATATTTAAGGCTTCTTCAAATACAAAGCATTAGTGGTTTGAGAGGATTTATTTACTCTTGGGAAGGGTATAATTTTCGATAGATATGTAATCTTCTCTGTATGTAAATATATATGTGCTTCCGTTAGTATATGTATATGTTTTGTAAATTACTAACATTGCCTTCGCCGTCCACTGTGTGAGGTCAATCCACTTAGCGTTGGGCCTTTTAACCGAAAACCGAAAACCGAACCGAAACCGAACCGAAATAACCAAAACCGAAAACCGAACCGAATATTATGAAACACTTATTGGATACTGAATTGAGATAACCGAAATAACCGAACCGAAACCGAACCGAACCGAAACCGAATGGATAACCGAACGGATAACCGAATATCCGAAATACGATCCATATACTTAAAAAATATTATTTATATTTATATTTCAAATAACTAAATAATTAAAATTAACCAAATATTAGTAAAAAAACCGAATTATCCAAATTATCCAAATGTTTTTATCCAAAATATCCGAAATTATCCGAATTATCTGATATTATCCGAAGTTATCCGGTTTTTTATCCAAATTATCCAAAAAATGTAAGAAAAACCGGAACCGAAACCGAAATAACCGAACCGAAACCGAACCGAAACCGAACCGAACCGAATTTTATGATTAACCGAACGGTTACTAAATCTCTATAACCGAAAAAACCGAAAACCGAAAAAACCGAACCGAAACCGAACCGAATTTTATGATTAACCGAACGGTTACTAAATCTCTTAACCGAAAACCGAAAAAATCGAACCGAACCGAACCGAAAAACCGAACGCCCAGGGCTAAATCCACTCATAGAAATGCTCTCTATATGTGTCTCGTATATATAAATAAAATTTACGAAGGTCATAAAAGTTGCAATTATTTTCTTTATCGATTTCAACTATGAATAATGTCCATTGCATCACAAATCAGTTTTTACTTCACTTTATAATTGTCAAGATAAAGATTCGGTAATGGCAATAGAGGCAACTTTGCAAGAGTAACAAATATTAAAACAAAGACACAGAGCAATCCAGCATATAGCTACTAATTATAATTAAATGACTTATTTTTTGGGATTCTCCAGATAAAAGTTGCGTCTCTCTTCCTCGTCCATGAATGCAGTAACGTGAAAAGACTTGCCGATTCCCATGGGAGTCTTGAAGTAAACCTTCTTGCTTTTGGGCTCCTCCATACTCATCTCCACAATCGGTACCCACAAAAACATCTGCTTGCTCTTCACTCCTATATATATTACACACACAAGTACATATATATATACATAGTTAAATAAAGCCATGAATCCTTATATATAATTACTTGAAGTAGTACAATAGTACCTGTCATCTTCTTCATACAACACTTGTCGACATAGGCGGTGACCTCAAGACCGTAAGAAACGCGAGTGTTGGTGGCTTCGAAGAAATGTTCGTAAGGAGTGTTTTGTTTCATCCACACGAAACCCGTGGCTCTAACTCTTCCACACTCCACGAGGTTCTTCAAAGGCATCACACCTTTTGGAAACCCTAGCTCCTCTAGAAGCTCCACAGAACTCTGGTAACACTCCTCCGCTCCGTACACGATCTCAGCTCCTGATCTCTCCCCTCCAGCCACCACGACTTCGTCGCTCGCCATTTGATCACTAGATTGTACAATTCAGCAAGAAACAATTGTGTGTGTTTCTTCAAATATGAAGGGGGAATTAATATGGTGTTGTTGGTGAGGTTTTTGGAAGATGTGACAATTTAAACGAAATAAAAAGAATTAAGGGGAGAGATTAGAAAATGGAGTAGGTAGTTGAACGGTGGGTTGTACGAGTCATTTATTTGTTTGCCTAATTTTCTCTCTTGTTACTTTCGTGTGGTTTCTGTTTGGTCACCTAATTGTCCATAAATATATTTTATTTTGTTTAAAGGGAATAAATATTTGATATTTCTTTATTAGAAAAGTCAGTAACGTCTATGGCTTCTTTGCTGTTCTCTGACATCTCTATTGCTGTAACGTTCACAGATTTTATTCCATTTTAATAAAGTGACCAAAGACAAAACTACTATTTAGAATTGTATTACCAATAAGAGAAGATTTTCTTTGGATTTTTTAATCAATTTAAATACATTATCCAATAAGTCCCCTTTAGATATATGGTAATTATTTTCAAATCCATACTACAATCAGAATAGTCCATGAATTTTATAATGTTTAAGAATATGTAAACCAATAGTATAAAGTATAAACCCTCTTTAAAAAGTAAGCAATCTACTGGTTTGGGGAAGGAGTTCACAAGATACTGGTTTTTTTGGAAATATGTATATCATGTTCTATCCTAATTAAACAAGATCCTATCTGAATGGAGAATGGTGAAAATAGTCTCAAATAGAAAATGAGAAAGAATTCTTGAAGAGAAAGACTATCCAAACTATGCTCTTTAAAAAATGATTTCTATGGACCAGACGTCGACCAGTCCTCTCTCTAGTTCATTTTATATATTTCACCATCCAGAAAATGTATGATACGGATATATCATGTCATTTTTCAAAGCGACAATTGGGAAGTGTTACATTATTTGGAAAATTAGAATATTACAAATGACCTCTAAAACTTTTGTGCAAATGTGAAGCATGATATATGAAACTTCGAAAAGTAGATGGAAGCCGATGTTTTAAATATATGGGCCATTTCAGACAGCCCAATACAAGATACACAACAGAGCATCTGTTGACAAAAAAAAAAAAAACTTATTTTGATTAAATCACGATTCCATGCAAGTCGATTTTACTCTAATTCCTACCCAAAAAAATTAAAAGAGAGATGTTATTGTTCACAAGTCTTCTTATTATTCTAAGAATAGGATGACTATAAGATCCTTTACGTCTTTCTAACTTCATAAGTCTACACTTCTCTGTTTGACTGATCCTATGAAGCTAAAAACTTCATGCATATTGGAGGTTTTACTCCAGCCAGTGCAAGTATCGCCGCCGGTAAAGTCCATAGCCCTTCGCCGCAAATTAGACCCGAGGCGACAGCCGGAACCATAACCTCTGCTTTCTTCCGATTCATCTTCTCCCAAACAAACACAACCAGAGTCCCAACACACATGTCAATCGCGAAATAAGCCCCGACCAGAAACGGAACCGCCATCGCTGTTGGAAGCGGCATGAACCTCCCCACTTTCGCCGGAGTAATATCCCTGATGACGTTGACCAAAACCGCAAACCCGAAAAACCCGTAACACATTTGTAGACAGTGAAGAGGCAGAGCAGAGAAGCCTTGCACCCCAAGAATCGCCATGTTTCTGTAGATCAAAGCGTAAGGAGCCTTGAATTCGCCGTTAGGGTTTCCAACGTCGAAGGCTCTGTAGAACAAGAAGAAACTCAACGGCGTTACGATGCACCCAACAATCGTTCCGATCATTTGGCTAGCAAACATAGCCTTGGGTGACGTCATCGTGTAATGAGCCGTCTTGAAATCTTGCATCAGAACGCAAGAAACCGAAACAACCGATTTGATCAGTCCACATCCGGCTAGCCCGGCAACAACTCCGTTCTCTCTTCCCGTCACAGCCGCGATAACGAACAGACCGATTTTCCCATAGTTATATGCCATGTTAATGTCTGTAAGTCCAGCCCCATAGGCGTTACAGAAAGCAAGAGATGGCGCGAAAATGTAAGCTACAATAACGTAATACCATTTGAGCTGAGGAAATATCAGCGGAACCACGACGGTTGAGACCGCAGCGAAGGTAAGATATCCGGAGATTCCGATCCACATCGGCACTTTGTCTCTAACGAAATTCTCATCTTCCTTGAGAAATTTCCGTCGTTGCTTGTCATCCAAGTCATCAAGATCATTAGGTTTGTTCTTCAATCTTGCGTTGATGCTGACAATGGTGACGCAGAGTATCTTAACGAAAGTGTAGAGACCATCGCCGAGGATTAAAGCTACGGATAAGAAGACTTTGTATCCGTATATGCTCTTCATGTTGTGTTCATCGAGATTATCAGGGAACCAAGAGCCTTTGAGTTTATCAAGAAGAGGCCACATTAAGCCGTAAGAGAGGATGGCTCCTAAAAGCAAAGACAGGTTAACCAGATGTGAACAGATCATTCCTGCTCCTACAAATGTCATGCTGAAATCGAAAAAGAACCTGCAAAAGAAGATTTCAATGTCATGATTCAAAACTTAATTTAACGGAAAAGTGGACGTTTTTTTCTGTATAAAGTGATGCTTACGTTTGTTTCCAAGCTTTCAAGCCAAAGGTCGGGAATTGAGAAAACCCACAACCTTCTATGCCAGAGAAAAACCACTGGAAAAATCCCCACAAGAAACTAAATGAGAAGTATTTCATGAAACCGCGCACTTGTTTCCTGCAAAGCGATTCCATTTAAAGATTAGATTACTTAAGTACGAATCACTTCTTGTAGAGTAGGCTAATTAACTTACTTGGACTGTTCATCTCCTTGTGTGTGGAAGCCATTGATGAGCACAGCAGTAGCTAAACCACTCGGATATGTTAGCTTGAGGTCAATAATCATAACCTTACGGAGAGGGATTAAGACGAAAAGACCGATGAAACAGACGGCAAAGAGATAAGCAGTCATCCAACCAAGGCCTGGTTCTTTCACACTCTTCTCAGAGTTACCTTCCATGTTCGCACCAGATAACTCATACGTCTTATGGTTTAGTCCCAGAAGATATGAAGCAAACCCACCTGAAAAATATTATTAAAAAACACAAAAAAAACAAACCTTTTTAATCAAAATTCCACAAGTTGATTTTATATTAACAAACCCCCAAAAGCAATAGCAATATCAACCCTTTTGTTGCGACTCACCAAACCCAAAAGTCTTTTTTTCCCTTTTTCCTTAGAAAAACCAAACCTAAAAGTGTTTGATAAAGGTTACTACATGCTTAATATGTTTGGGACTGTTTTATATATCCCTTCATTGAATCTTTTCTTCTTTCCAAAGAAAAAAAAGAAACTATGAAGGAAAAAAAAAAGAAATTATGAAGGGAAAAAAAGAAGAAGAGTATTATATATGTTTTTAACCTCCGACAGCAATGCCGTAACAAGCAACAGCGGATGTCTGAATCATTGTGTTCTCTTGTCTTGTGAATGGTTTCGCGACAAATCCTGACTTCTTGAGAATCTTAGTCCATGTCTGGACGAAGACAAAAGCCAGTAAAGCTGCAGAGCTGTTGAGATTTGGAACAATCCCTGTCGTAAGATTTAGCTTCTGAGCTATCACACTAAACACCACTCCGATCACTATGCTCACTAACACTCCTCTCACCGTTATCTGCTTCGTCCATGGTTCGATCGTCCGCCCAGACATCTCTTCCTCTGTTTCATGTTCTTCTTCTTGTAGTGACAGTTGAGTATTGTTTTCTTCTTCTTCTTCTTCTTCTTCTTCTTCTTCTCTCTTCATGATCTTTCTCTGCTCTATTTCCATGGGAAGCACTGAAGAAAAGAAAAAAAAAGGATTACTTGAGCTTTGCAAATGAAAATTCTTTTACGGTTGGATTATTATGGACACTTATATATACCAGAAGATTTAGGAATGTATATATGTGAAACTCTGCTTTCACTTGTGTATACAAAAGTATACTTTTTTGCCTGATCGAAGAGAATAAAAAGAAAGCTAAAGAACTCAATGTCTCTGCCCTCTTAAGTGCGCATGTCGGACACGCGCATTGTCCAACGTAGACGATCGAATCCGTCAATACTTGAAACGCAAAAGTAGCAAACGCAAAATGTGTGAATAAAAAAAAGGTCAAGAGTTGAGAGAGATTTGGTAGACAAGTCAAGTGGCCAAGTAGATTGTCGTTGGCATCTTGTTCCAAAGGACATTTAATGATATTTCGCTTGTTTTGTAAGAATTTTTGGTTTTTCTTATTTACAGCCAATGAAAATGTGTGGTTCGTGTGGGTGTAATGATTTAATTCTTTTTTAATCAAAGGTTGAAAAAAAACAAATTCGGCAATCACATCATCATAATTAAATGTCTCGTACAGCATTACGCGTAGAATTTCCACTCTCACTGAATAAGAATTTTTCAAAGATAACCATTATATATTTATATGTATATTTGACTTTTGAGTGCAAACTTTCGACAATTCGACCCGGACCTAGGTTTGAGTCATGCAAATAGTCACTGAATACATAAATAAGATATCGAGGGAAGTAAGTTCATTTAGATGAAAAACCAATGGTTCTTAACAAATAAAGACTAGTTACTCGTTTCCAAATTCAGAGTTTATTTTGGTCATTAAAAATATTATATATTTTTTAAAAAATTCATGTGATCATGGTCATTAAATTTGTTGAGAACCATTGGTTTTTCATATAGCACCATACCTATATGTAGCGCTACACATACCTAAAAGTTGGATAAAAAGAAACAAAACTACACATAGCTAAAATTTAATGATCATGATCACATGAATATCCATAACCCAAAATTGCAGAATAATCAAAAGGAAATGCACATATAATATAGATGACATATTCGTGTATAGATGTGAATATGATGGAAGTAGTGAGATTCCAAATGAGTGTGGCGTAATGGACCATTAAAGGCCGATACTACCACATATCAAGACAAAGACAATGCACTTTCTTCTTTTCTTCGTTTCTTTCTCTACGCAATCCTTCTTCTCAATTATTCTACGAAATCCATTTTATATTTCCACAGTATTTTGCGATATTTTCATAAGAAAAAATCCAGCCAATTCGAAAGTGTGGAATTTTATTTTGTATCTATTTTTCTAGCTACTAATGACGTACATACTCAATACTAGAGCACTTCCATTCCTAAAAACCTTTAAACAAATATTAATATTTTTAGTATAAATTAGTTATTCAATTAAATTTCAATAAAAATAAAATTATACCACTAATAGAAATAAAATTGCTCAATGAGTTTTTCAAAAGTTCTCATTTGAAAACTCTCTATCCTCTTTTTTTTTCATTTTTATAATTATTAAATACTTATGTAAGATATATAATAGAGATGCTCTGATACTTACATATATTGACTGTTGTTAAAATGAATTTCTTTAACTAAAAATTATGTAGTAACATCTCACCAGTTACATATAACAACGTTTAAAAAAAACTTAAGATTTAAGATCTACAAGTACAGATCCACGTCTCTGTTAATAGTTGAACCTACACCATCACTAAAATGAAACGATAAATAAGTCACGAAATAACCTTAGGAACTAAAATCTAATGGTGGGTACAAAGTTGAAACTAAAACACTTTAAACTTTTCAACTACCATGTTGCTTTCTAATTTGAACTAATTTGCGTGCATTACATAGGGATGGATTGTTAGGCCAAGCAGGGATTAGATTCGCCGAGTTATTATCTAAAAGAAATGAGGAAAAAAACAAAACATAATACAGTGGGAGAATGAATAATATAATGAGTCCTTGACACCATTCATTTGAAAGAGAATCTAATTCACTCTTAAAGTCACAACTTATCCTCCTATAGTCCTATAGCCCCACATTGACCCCAAACTGTGACAATTACTTGTTAGACCTTCCGCTAAAAATCTATTTCCCTCTCACTTATGCGTTTGCGTCCAAACCGCTTATATGGATAGCATTTATCAACGAGTACTATATTCTTTTCTTTCATTGTCATGTTACCCTAAGTTTTTGTTCGCTGGAAAGGCTACCTTTTGTTATATTTCGTGACTAGTTAAAAAAAAAACATAGAAAGAGAAATGACTATGTTCTTATTTACAAACCATGTTACCCGAAATTAATTTATCACTATCAATTCATAAATGAGCTTAAAATATCAGTCACATGCGTCGAGTTTCTAGTAGCTGATGAGTTCTTTTTTAAGTAAAACAAAAAAAGTTTGTGTGTCAAAACTTTAGTCGGTGCTTAAATCAAACAAAACTACGGCTTATTTAGCTACTTCGTATAGTGTGCCATATGAGATAGAGAATCATATGAAAACAAATTAAAATCATAAAACCGAATGTTTTAATTCGATATAGTGTGCCATATGAGATACCAACTCGATTTTGGTCTAGTTTGTTAATTCTGGAATTCAAAAATATACCGCTTAAGTAAATGTAAAAATCCAATTGAAACTGAACGTCGTCATAATTAATTTATTTTAGTATTAGTTCCTGCCATGTTTGGTTTCCTAACAAAATACCTCATGACTTTAAAGATGATCAAGGTAGGTTTACTCACAGCTGGCTTTTTTTAAGGGGAATTTTGCAAAATGCATTATTTAAGAATTAATATTTGAAAAATGCCACAGTTTTGTTGGATTTTGAAAAATACACTTTTTATATGTTAAAAGACTATTTTGACCATATTTAAACAAAATATTATTAGAACATTATAAATTAGACATAAAATTCGAAAATAATATTGTTAAGATTAATATTTTATTTTTGTTGCCGATATAAAAAATTATCTTAATTATTTAAAATTATTAATTTTGAAATGGATTAGTATATTTTCAATTTTAAAATTTATATCTAAACAAACAGGATTATTTTTGGAACCTTATATAAAAAACTTTAATATCCCACTTATAATCTAACTTCATCAAACAATTGACCATAATTTTGAAATAAAGTTTTGTGATGAAAAAAATATTAAGATTATAAAATCTAATAAATTACCATGTATGGATCAAGGTTATAAATAATATTTTGGTTCAGGAAAAAAGAGAAATTAATATTTATAAAAAATGAATAAAAGAACTTTTATCATTTTATATGAAACAAAATCAAAATAAAATTTTAAATTTTCTACTTTTTATTATTTAAAATTAATTTTATTCAACTTAATTATAAATTCCATTATATGATAATATAGTCATTTCATTTCAGAAAAAGTATAGTTTTCAAAATCCAAAAAAAACTAAGGTATTTTTCAAAACAAAAACTCTTATTAAGGTATTTTCCCAAATTTTCTCTTTTTGTAATTGATTTTGGTTGAATCGGCCGAAGTGATTTTTTGTCCTTTTGGTCGTATAGACCAAAATAAAAGGAATAATCGGATATCAAATGTATGTGCTCGTGGTAAACTAAACTATAAAACAAATTTGGGCCTTGTGTATAGATCGGTTGTTGAAGTGGAAGACCAAAAAAAAAAAAAAGAGAATAATAAGTGAACCGTCTACTTGACATTTACGAACCGAATTTCAAATCGTAAAAGCCCGGTCCATTAGATGCGAAATTGTATTATTTAATGGTTTTTATATTTACATGTAGTATTAATGTATTATTAATTAAAAAGAGTATTCGCATTCACAGAAATTATCTTTAGGTAAACAGATAACTGTGTTGTTCCGTTGTTCATTGTGTAAAAGGTGAATTGAAAAGAGAACCCCCAAGAAAAGACCAAAACCAGCGGCGGAAGATCATCGTATCCTGTGGACCTCAATCATGCCATGTCTGTATAAGTTAAAAATATCTCTCAACAATGAACAAACAAAGAAAAAAGTCAAACATACGTTCATGTGTTATGAGATTCTTTGATTAGAAGTATTATAACATTTCTTCAGTTTTGGTCATATCTTATCACCTATGATCACACAATTAACACGAAATTAGCTGGGACTCATCGTTTTTTTTTTTTTAAAGTACACGTTATTTCAATACTATATACTAAAACTAGCTGGGACTCTCGATTATTAAAAAAGAAAAAAGAAAGAGACGAACTTACTTTTCAGTCCAGTTTTGATAGGTCTCCGAAAACTGGAAGAAGACCGAACCGAACCGAACCAAAAAGGACAAGGAAACGTAGGAAGAAGACAAGTGTGGACAGTGGTATAGAAGACAAAACCATTGTCTGCAAACAATTGTGCAACTCGAGAGAAACCACGTTCAGGCTAAAACTGCTTTGGTGTTGATATTTTAGACGATCCAAATCATGCAACCGTGATGAAAGTCATACGTTTACGTTATATCGACCGTACAAAAAAAAAGAGCAAAAAAACAACAAGAAAGTATTTTGTGGAGACGTCCATGTCAGCAGCCAAACCGCGTGCCAGCCACCCCTAGAATCTAAACAAAACAGAAGTCGCAAGTCGCCACCTTTACTCTTATGTTTTCCCTCTAAAAAAGGCCGATCCTTTCATGTGTTTTGCAATTCAAAGTACAGACAAAAGAAAAAAAGGAGAGATTTTTCGAAGAACCCAACAGAGAGAGAAATGTGTAGATCGACGGATTTCGAGCGGTATGTTGAGAAAGAGAGCTTAAAGGTTAAAGCTTTCTACGTTCGCTTCACGGGTTTACCCTCCCGAGAGTTCTTACCAGAGTCCCTCACTCTTCTCTACCCACCACGAATCAACGAAGCTGCTTTCGAGCTCGACGGGTCCAAGATCCGACCCGATTCCCCAGCTTTCGTGACGCTGCACAGGGTCGTCAATGGAGGAGACGCGATTTACGGGTCCAGAGAACGGGTTCGGGTCTGGGAAGGGATCCGGTTCGAGGTGTACATGAGTGAGGAGAGAGTCGTAAAAGGTATTTTCAGAAAAGACGAAGGAGATAAGTGGAAGCTCGAGTGCGAGTGTGAGATGGAAGAGGATGGAGCGGCTGAGGTTGTTGTAGCGGCGGAGGGACACGTGACGACGTCGACGATGGCGAGGAAACATAGACGGAGGAGGAAGCAGAGGATGGGGTTTGAGTGTTTGGAGGAGATACCGGAGGAGAGAGAGGAAGGTAGGGAACTGGACGGTGGCGTGTGTTTTTGCACGTGCAGCGGCGGCGAATCTGACGACGGAGAGGGAGAGTGGGAGTCGGTGGAATGGACGGCTGAGATGGAGTCAGAGGCTGAGGGAATGCGATGGGCCGTTGATTTGGGGATTTGGGTTATGTGTTTGGGTGTGGGCTACTTGGTGTCTAAAGCCTCTACCAAAACCTTGAGAAGTGGAAGAAGAAGACCAACAAGAACTTTCTTTTAATCTTATGTGTTCAATATCGTTCTAACGTAGTAGTACAGATCATGAAATCATTATGTAAAAAAAAACATGATTTTGGTTTCGAAGAATCACACGAGTTCCATTTTATTTGAAGTATTGAACATAGAACAATGAACTTTCTAGTTTGAATCCACTTGAGAAATTAAGGCAAGTACATGCAAGAATCTAATGAATGGGC
>CM021248.1:29107687-29507687 GCA_010577795.1 Isatis tinctoria | reverse complement strand
TCTATAATAACTTAAAGCAGCTTTTTGGGGCCTCTGAGGTCATCCACCTCACCCTCTCTACAATTACGCCACGTCAGCATTATAGGAACTTTTTTTTTTTTGTAAATCGTAATCCTCCCGACGAATTCTCTTCCCTTTCAGTAGCGTTTCGAATCTGTGTGTCGCCTTTTCATCTTCATCTTCCTTCCTACATAAAAATCCGGAATGATCGAGAATCTGCTCTTATATGATCGAGATAGTGACCAAACAAAAAATGTTCGAGCTCTTGGTCACTTCGTCGAAAAAGGGCTTCCAATCAGAGGTATGGATGTTTTTTTTTTTTTCTATTTCTTATTCTCTTTGTATTGTATACCATTTGCTTCAGTATGTAATTTTCTAACTCTTCGAATTTTCCTACAAATGACATCGTCCAGGCTTCCATTTGGATCAATCTTTATCTCCTGAGTTTTTGAGAGGACTGACTTCGCAATTTATATCGAATTTACGGGTCTAATTAGCTCTCACTCATGGGTCTTTGAGCAAGACATAAGGAAGATGTTTATCCAAACACAATCAACACCGAGTCCTACTTCTATTACGTTTATTCCCGAAAACCCAGTTCATGATTACGAAAGAAAGAAAAGAGCTTTTCTATGATTACGCTAAGTTGATTTTACTCTTCTTGCATTACAGATTTGTTGGGTTATTTGTGCAGTCACTGGAACTCTTAAGGGCCATGATCAGTTGCTCAACCTTGTCCTGGATGAGGCAGTAGATTTTGTTTGAGGTATCTCTTTCGTTGTATTATCTGTATGTATGTGAATTACTGCACGACATAGGATGAGTAGCTTAGGTCATGTAGATCCATGTTCAACCAAGAGAGTCTCTGTATCTGATTTTGATTCCGTTTACTCTTACTGCATACATGTTTCCATGTGTGTGTGTATCTATGTGATATAAACTTTGATTAGATTGGGGAGAAGATAGGTTCTCTGATCTCTTAATCATGTTTGTTGTGATGTAATTGAGATAAGTATTATTCTTTTATCTATTCGTTAAGAAAAGCTCTGTTGTCTTCTTGATCTCCTTGATTTATACTGTATTATTTTGACCCCTCTCTGTATCTCATTCGGTTCATCTTACTCTGCTACATACACATGTCGCTATGCGTTTGTGTGTCTATGACATGTGAAGTCATATATATCTTGAAGAGAGTATTTTTTATTTGTTTAATCATGTTTGCTGTGATATGAACTCTTTATCTAATTTGAAACTAGAGCAGTGTGTCTTGTTGATTTGGATGATCTATATATACTATTATGACCCTTGACTGGTGTTGTACCAGATCATGATGGTCCTTTGAAGACTATTGACCAGACGAGACGCCTCGGTTTGATTGTATAACCCATATACTTTCCTTCCTTCACTATTTATAAGTGTAATCTTATAAAATGCAAATAAGAGCATTGTTTCTTTAGGTTACATTTTGACGTCTTCGTTCTTGTAATGGAGTTTATATTTTAAACCCATCAGATTCTAAACCACTATGTGTTGTCTCTGGTTTTTGGTTTGCCGTGGAACTGCGGTGATGCTCCTGTCACCAACAGATGGAACTGAAGAAATCGCTAACCCGTTCATTCAAACAGAAGCTGTCTAAAGAGTGGGCGTAAGTTATTCAAATTTGATGTATATACATGAAGCATTCAAGTACGTTCTGTGAAGTACCGTGGTTAAAAGAAACAACTTAAGGTGAAGTAATTCTTGATATTTTATGTTTTTCTCATTCCTTTTATTTGTTTGTTTGTTTATATTTTGATTTTTATGCTCTTATTTAATTAATAGCCATTTCGGTGAATTAGATATGACCTGCGGCCATGGAACTGGAAAAGACTGTATACATATCACCCATAGAGTTATAGTGACAAGAGTAGATTCACCTTTGACGGACGGGTAGACCGATACATTACTAGGCATATAAAATCTGGTGACAGAGGTCAAACCAATCTCTAGGCATCTCAACTGCAGATAGAACGGATACTGGAGCTATATGTACTCTTCTCATATAGTTTTATGGATATTCTAAGTGGTCGATTGATGTAGGGATGTAGCTGAATCAACCTTCTGTATTTTCTCTTATATTCTAGAAAACAAAGCTGATAAATTTACTAATCATTTCTGGGTTTTGGTTCTTTGTCCATCAGTGAAATTGTTTTAATGATGGAATGTTGATGAAACAGTGAAAAAAAAAACATGTTGGAGAAAGAGTTTTTCACGGAGTATGGTGAAACAAACCAATATCAGATCCAAGAAGTGTTTGGGAAAGGAAGCTATGGAGTTGTTGCTTGTGCGGAATGTCCACACACAGGAGGGAAAGTGGCGACAAAGATGACCAATGTGTGGCATTGAAGGCTACAAAAGCTAGAAAGTATTTGAGTAACATGAGGCGAAAGGATCCTGTTCCTTTCACCCATAAATTCCCCAATATCGAACCTGTGAAGTTGCTTCAGGGTTTAGTTGCTTTTGACCCAAAGGACCGTCCCTTTGCTGAAGAGGTGAGGGAAAAAGCTGAAGCTCATTTCTGTCTTGCTTTTCCAAGTACTTCCATTCATTTTGATGATCCTTGATGCTTTTGTTTACTTCCTTCTTCAGGCATTGGCTGATCCGTATTTTTTAAGGATTGGAAAATGTGGACTACGAACCTTCGAGGCAACCTATCTCCAAGCTCGCGTTTGAGTTTGAAAGGAGGAAATTGACTAGGTACGATGTGAGGGAGCTCATGTATAGAGAGGTAAAAAAGATATTTAAGATTTCGTGCTTACTGATTTGTTCTCTTTATTTTCATCATACTCTTTAGACGATCTATTTTCGTCCTTTCTAAGTCCCCAAAGTAACGACGATCAATTTTTTGAACTTACGAAAGTCAAAACACAGTTAACTATGATGTTTCATCGTTGACCCAGCCCCTTCGATTCCTTTATTTTTGTTTCAGCTTCTGTTCTCCGTGTTGAACCCAACTTAAAGGAAGACCCGTTTTCCGTTGATCTCCAGGTCGCCGATACTTAAATGTTGAATTCGAGTGTAAGAGACTTTTAAGCATCTTACCAATTTGTTGTAATATATGTGTGGCTTTGAATTTTGTGATGCCTTGAGATCGGATGTAATGTTACGAAAGATTCCTAAGCGAGTTCGTAATTTCAGGGTCTCTGATTTCTTAATCTAGAGAATGCAGCGAGAGGGTTGTAGAGAAGAAAATAATGCCTTCAAAGGAAATCTCAGAAGCAGCTCGAGATCGAAATAAGGTTTTGTTGGGATTCTTTCCAAATTATAATAGTAATCATATTTTATGTTTCCTTCACGATTTGTTGTTACCCCAAATTCAGATTAAAAGTTTGTAAAAAAAAAATCCCAAGGTAAGACTAAATTGAATTTTTTGTTTTGCCACATGCATTTACAATATATAAAAAAGTTCACACATTTCTCGATTAATATTTGGTACATATTAGTTCAATTTGTATCATAAGATGGATAAAATGAATTAAATGTGGCCAAAAAAAATTGTTCACTTTTTTCAAACAAATTAGAGTTAATTTCACCCAAAAAAAAACAAATTAGAGTTAAATGTTAAATAGATCAACTCATCATTAATTATATATTATTAAATTTGAAAAGATATAATTATTCTTAGATCCATAAAATCACCAAAACTGCTATAATACTATTTTCTAAACAACAATAATATCATTCCACAATCCACATTAACATTTTTCATTAAAAATTTATAAATTTTAAAATATATTCTTAATAGAAATATACATAAGATAAGAAATAATAATTTCATATTAGATTAATAAAAAAATTAAGCTAAAATAATTTTCTCAGTTATATAGTTAACTATAAATACCATAGAATAAATTTTTAGACAAAAAAAATAGAATAAATATAGTAAAAACTAACCAATATCCAACATAATAATTTTTCTCAAAAAAAAAAAATATCCAACATAATAAACAACCAAAGAGTTTTCTTATAAAAAAATATCAATTTCGTAACCACTTCCCGCGCTACTCGCGGGATATCATCTAGTAATACGAAAAATACTTTTACCTTTTGTGGTAGTAGAACTTAATTAGAACGGGTAATGATGATTTCATCATTTTTTTTCTTTTATTGTTTTTCTTCCAAAATTTCCTTCATACTATACAATTATTATGATTGGTATATGACTAATTAATTGATTACACTTATTGAGACAATCTCTATTGATCTTAAATTCCGAACTATTTTTTTTTTGTGCAAAATTCCGAACTATATTAAAACCCAAAATTCCTTTGATTTTAAAACGGTCTGTCTTAATTAGTTTAATTGTTGGGATTCACCCAACTAATCAAAGTTTGAAGAACAACAATTATTCTTAAGAACAATTTTGAGTTCACTCGATTTGGTTTACACTTGAGATTGAATTGATAGCTAAGGTAACTCTAGTATTCATGTATTTTAAAAATGTTTTGTGCGAGAAACTTGTCAAAAAAGTTTTTGGGAACATGGTGTTTGTATAGAATACGAATGGTTTAAAGTGGGATGAAAATATTTTTAAAATTAGTAATTTAAATATTCATTCAGTCGGTGGAATATTAGCTGTCACGAACTTAATTGAGATCTCTGTTGGGGAATAGCAGGTTCTTGTTTCCGAGGCCAATTAGAGCATCCTAGTTTACGACGATGTAACAGAGTTTCTCAAAATAATAATATCTTGATTTGATTATGTAATTAATTTTAATTGTTTTTAAATAATTAGACCAATAAATGTAAAACAAAATTTGATTTGGGGTTATCAAAATATCTGAAAATATGTCAAATGAAAACTTATTTCATTCATTCTTTTAATTTTCAATTAATTTTTCTTTTCTTTAGTTTTTAGATACCCATTAAAAATCTATGGATGGAGATGGTCTTAGTTTACTCAAATAATGTAACGTGAACTATTTTCAAACTCGAATAAACCCTTCATCTCTATACTTCTCGAAAAATGGAATTACACCTTCTAATTGTTTTAAAACATTATCAATGCACACATAATTCAATTGTAAGTTCTTACTAACTCAGTTAATAGCAAACAATATCACACCAAATGACCATGCTAAATAAGTATTCAAAATTATCAAATGCCATAACTAAACTTTCAGCATCATTTTTTTTCATAGCATCATCACATGATTCATATCATTCTAGTAAAACTGACCTTACTTGCAGAGATTGAAATCTGATAGCTTTCACACTTTTAATTCGGCTTTCCCAACGAATATTGCATAGAGATTTCATTGTAAAATAAGGAACTTGGTCAAGCAAAATCTTCCATCTCTTTGTAGAACTAGAGAACAATGTATATATGCGTTGCAAAATTCCAAAGAAAGCAATAGCTTTTCACACATGAATAAGTCATATCACTAATCAAAAGATTAAGACTATGACAAGCACATGGCATATACAAAACATTTGGATTAATATCAAGCAATCGTTTCCGAACACCTTAATGTTATCTTTTTATATTAAAATCATTATCATAAACTTGATATATTAAAAGTAAGATACTTGAAAACATCAAATAGTTTTTCAAAGAACCCTAATCCAGATGTGGCATCTACTTTTAGAAACTCCAACAAATACTCTTCTACCTTATTTGTACGGATTAGAACCAATCGATGTTAAGCATGACGATCCAGCATATAACATTTTAAACCAACCGACTGTAAAACTAGATTCTTTATCTTCTGAACCATTCAGTTTTTCCACCACTCGTGTGATCTTTTTACTTGATTATCGAAAGTTCTCACGACAGTCCCCGTGACATCGCCACGTACTTGTTGTCCTCTATACAGTTTCCACGAAGTTTCGTCGAGTGATAAGAATTGATGCGATCCAATAATTATATAACGCGTGCTTAATGATAGGATCATCTGATAAGACCGCTTATAAATGACATTTTACGTCTACAAGTACTATATTATATAAATAACAGTAGTAATTAAATATGCCAATAATTATGGTTATAATTAACATCACAATCGTACATATTCAGACGATATAGCTATAAGACAACGGTTTCAACTGTATTTGTGCACCGTATAATTTACGAGAGTGTTTGATAAATATTTCATCAAATGGCTATAGTTTAGTGGTTGCGATTGAGTTTAGGAATCGATTTCGGTTACACTACAAGAAAACATTGATATTCTGACGGATTTTCCGAGGGAAAATGAGTTCCTCGGAATTTTCTGACGAAAAACCGAGGAAACTCCGAGAAACGTGAGTTCCTCGGAATTTCCTAGGAATTTTCCGAGGAAGTAATTTTCCATCGGAATTTTCCGAGGAAATTCCGAGGAAACAGAGTCCGTGGGAAAAAACCGACGGATATTTCTAAGATACCGAGGAAAGTTTGTACCCGTTAGAGACCCGGTGGGGCAGCCGTTGGGCGAGTTCAATAATTCCTAGGAAATTCCGAGGACAATACATAAAAAACATATTTCCTCGGAATTTCCTCGGAAAATTCCTAGGAACCTGAGGTTTTTTGGAAATTCCTAGGAAATGGGGTTTTATAACCAAGAACGACGTTTTGCGGATCGAATAACATATATATAACCTTCATTGAGTGTCCTAACTAGATTATGAAGTCAAACCTTAGTGTTTTACACAATAACAAACACTTTTACGATTGCTCGAACAAAAATCACACAACATAAGATAAACACTTCTACACTTTAACAAACGTTAAAGGAAATACTTACTATTATTTTTGAAATTTTGTTATTTCATGGTTTATGATCATCTATACAAAGTATCCTCAATGGTATGAATTGCATTTGTATTAAAAATGAAATTCCGAAAAAAAAAATCCGAATTTGAAACCCCAAACCAAGTTTCCTAGGAATTTCTCGGAAAATTCCTAGGAAATTCCGAGGACAATACATAAAAAACATATTTCCTCGGAAATTTCCGAGGAAATTCCGAGGAACCTGATTTTTTTTGGAATTTCCTCGGAATTTCCTAGGAAATTCCTAGGAAATGGGGTTTTATAACCGAGAACGACGTTTTGCAGATCGAATAACACATATATAACCTTCATTGAGTGTCCTAACTAGATTATGAAGTCAAACCTTAGTGTTTTACACAATAACAAACACTTTTACGATTGCTCGAACAAAAATCACACAACATAAGATAAACACTTCTACACTTTAACAAACGTTAAAGGAAATACTTACTATTATTTTTGAAATTTTGTTATTTCATGGTTTATGATCATCTATACAAAGTATCCTCAATGGTATGAATTGCAATTGTATTAAAAATGAAATTCCGAAAAAAAAAATCCGAATTTGAAACCCCAAACCAAGTTTCCTAGGAATTTCCTCGGAAAATTCCTAGGAAATTCCGAGGACAATACATAAAAAACATATTTCCTCGGAATTTCCTCGGAAATTTCGAGGAAATTCCTAGGAACCTGATGTTTTTTGGAATTTCCTCGGAATTTCCTTGGAAATTTCCGAGGAATTCCTAGGAAATGGGGTTTTATAACCGAGAACGACGTTTTGCGGATCGAATAACACATATATAACCTTCATTGAGTGTCCTAACTAGATTATGAAGTCAAACCTTAGTGTTTTACACAATAACAAACACTTTTACGATTGCTCGAACAAAAATCACACAACATAAGATAAACACTTCTACACTATAACAAACGTTAAAGGAAATACTTACTATTATTTTTGAAATTTTGTTATTTCATGGTTATGATCATCTATACAAAGTATCCTCAATGGTATGAATTGCAATTGTATTAAAAATGAAATTCCGAAAAAAATCCGAATTTGAAACCCCAAACCATGTTTCCTAGGAATTTCCTCGGAAAATTCCTAGGAAATTCCTCGGAAAATTCCTAGGAAATTCCTCGGAAAATTCCTAGGAAATTCCGAGGACAATACATAAAAAACATATTTCCTCGGAATTTCCTCGGAAATTTCCGAGGAAATTCCTAGGAACATGATGTTTTTTGGAATTTCCTCGGAATTTCCTTGGAAATTTCCGAGGAAATTCCTAGGAAATGGGGTTTTATAACCGAGAACGACGTTTTGCGGATCGAATAACACATATATAACCTTCATTGAGTGTCCTAACTAGATTATGAAGTCAAACCTTAGTGTTTTACACAATAACAAACACTTTTACGATTGCTCGAACAAAAATCACACAACATAAGATAAACACTTCTACACTTTAACAAACGTTAAAGGAAATACTTACTATTATTTTTGAAATTTTGTTATTTCATGGTTTATGATCATCTATACAAAGTATCCTCAATGGTATGAATTGCAATTGTATTAAAAATGAAATTCCGAAAAAAAAATCCGAATTTGAAACACCAAACCATGTTTCCTAGGAATTTCCTCGGAAAATTCCTAGGAAATTCCGACAGTTGGTCCTCGGTATTTCCTAGGAATTTTCCGAGGAAATTCTTAGGAAACATATAGCCGTGGGAATGTACGTACCCGGGAAAACCAAACCGCTTGAATTATTTCGAGATCCGCGGGTTAGGTTTACATTTCCTGATTCCGACGGAATTCCTACGACCCTTGTCCGTCGGAATTATTAAACATAAACCTACCACGAAATCTTCTTCTTCTCCGCCGCATACTCTATCCTCTCTAGATCCTCTCTCTCATCTTATTTCGAGATCTCCTCCTCTCTAGAACCTCTCTCTCATCCGTCGCCCTTCCATCCTCTCTCTCACCTTGTCCGTCGCCGTTCCTCTCTCTCACCTTCTCTCATCCGTCGCCGTTCCTCTCTCTCGCCGTCCTCTCTCTCGATTTCCTCTCTCAAATCATGTAAGGGTCGATTTGAACTTCATATTTTAGGTGGATAGTTTCGGATTTTAGGTTGTTAGATGGATAGTTTCGGATTTTAGGTTGTTAGATGGATTGTTTAGGATTGAATTTCGGATTTTAGGTTCTATTTTTAGTTTTTTTGGAATTATTTGTAGTTTTAAAAATGTTTTTTTATTTTTAAGTTCGTTTTTACTTTTATTAAATAGTTTCTCAATTTTTTAAAACGTTTTTCAATTTTTAAAATCATTTTTCAATTTTTAAAATCGTTTTCACTATTTTAAAAACGTTTCTTGATATTTACAAACGTTTTTCAATGATTTTTTAAAACGTTTTTACTATTTTTAAAATCGTTTTTCTGATATTAAAACTTTTTTCCTGATTTTAAAACTATTTTTATACGTATTAAAACATTTTTTTTAAAAAACAATGTGTATATGATTTTAAAAAAGGTTTTTACTATTTTTAAAAATCGTTTTTCAAGTTTCTAAAATGTTTTTTCTGATTTTAAAAATATTTTTATAAGTATTAAAACATTTTTTTGATTTTTAAAAACGTGTATATGATTTTAAAAAAGGTTTTTACTATTTTTAAAAATCGTTTTTCAAGTTTCTAAAATGTTTTTTCTGATTTTAAAACTATTTTTATTAGTATTAAAACATTTTTTTGATTTTTAAAAATGTGTATATGATTTTAAAAAAGGTTTTTACTATTTTTAAAAATCGTTTTTCAAGTTTCTAAAATGTTTTTTCTGATTTTAAAACTATTTTTATAAGTATTAAAACATTTTTTTTTTATTTTTTAAAAACGTGTATATGATTTTAAAAAAGGTTTTGCCTATTTTAAAAAATCGTTTTTCAAGTTTCTAAAATGTTTTTTCTGATATTAAAACTATTTTTATAAGTATTAACACATTTTTTACTATTTAGAAATTTGTATATGTTCCACGAACAATAAAACATATTTATAAAATTTTAAAAAAATTTATAAACCTTTTTCTATATTACAATCATGTATACTAACAAATTATAATTTTTTTTTGATTTTTTTATATTTTTAGACTACAGGTCTTATGATGATCAGACCCCGCCTCCTAGACAGCGTCGTGGTCGTGGCTCGGGGAGCCACTCGTTTCAGGATTCCCACAGCTCGTCGGTCCCGGTCGGTTACGTCTTCTGCTTCAGCCTCGCCCTTTGTTGATCCCGAAACACTTGTGGGTCAGTTGCAGGACAAGGACTTACGCATATCTGCATTGGAGTCTCAGATGGCGACTCAACAGGCGAGCTTCGAGGCACAGAGGAAGCTGAACGAGCAGATGATGGAGATGATGAGGACGTTGCACCCGAACGTCGATTTCCGACCCTGCAACACCCGAACACCCAAAACCCGTAGTTTTTTTCTTTCAAAAACTTGGATTCTTTCTTTTTCTTTGTACTGAATTTTAATTTTATATATTCGAAATAAAATTTCTGAATTTCATTTTATATTTTCAAATTTAATTTTCTAATATTTTTTTCTTAAATTATATTTTTTAAAAAAATTTAATTTTTTTTAAATTAATTTTTAAATAATTCCGACGAACGGTTTCCTCGGAAATTTCCGAGGACCGTAGTCGTCGGAATTTTCCGACGGAAACCTTTCCTCGGAAATTTCCGAGGAAACTCTTCCTCGGAAAATTCTGACGGAGGATTCCTACGGACGGCTTCCGTCGGAAATTTCCGATGGATTGCGTCCTCGGAATATTCCGACGGACGGTTTCCTCGGAAATTTCCGACGACACCTCCGACGGATGGCCTTCCTCGCTATTTCCTCGGAATTTGTTTTCCTCAGAATTCGGTCGGAAATTTCCGAGGAAATTCCGACGGAATACAAAATTCCGACGAGTTTTTTCCGACGGAAGAATTCCTCGGTATTCCGTCGGAATACCCTAATTCCGACGGAATACCGAGGAATTCTTCCGTAGGAAATGCTTGTTTTCTTGTATTGTTAGTTATATATTAAATTAATCTTGTATTAATTTTTTTTTGGACCCTAAAATCCGGAGAGAATAATTGAAAGAATGGGTTTGACATTGTTTTAAACAGATCATACTATGACTTATTGGATTCTATTAATGAGTAATTTCCAAGGGAAACGAAGATGAATGTGTTATGTGTCTGTAAGCTTTTAGCATATCACACTTATTTAATAAGAGTAGATGGGTTTTATATTCGAATTATAGTATACCATTGAATCTAGCGACGATTCTTTTAAAAACAAAGGAAAACAAGACAGATTGGTGGTTGGTATAAATGTGCGTTGCCAGGTTTTAACACGGTTTTGGTTTGGTTTAAAGGCACCAACTCACCGGAGAGAACATGAACTTGCGTTCTTGTGTCTAGCTTCTGCAATGTTTTTTTTTACTCATAATACTAAAACAAAAAGCTGATAATAAGTAGTACTAATATATTAGTATTAAAGTTATAACGTTGTCGAACCAAATTGATTACTACATTCTTAATTCTTATTCAAATTCGGTTACATGTAAATTTGTCATTGAAGTAATGATGTAGACGCATGCAGCATAAATAATCCAGACGTACTCGCCTTTGATTTTAATTGAACTTTTAGGGTTTAGTTATTAATTACTCAATACACTTCGTTATTTTGCTATATACTGTATTTGTTTTTCGATTATGGAGAAGTTATTCCTCGCTAAAAGAGCTATATTCCAAACACATTTAAGATTATACGTTTAACGACGTAAACTTTATCAAAATATTATACTAGTATCTTACTAATGATTTGAATTATAATCGTAGTCAGTTTGATAATCGTAAAATGTGTGTTGTTGCAGATTCAGATGATGATCAACGTCAGCTGAATTAGTCCAGCTATCCCCAGTTGTTGTTAGTGATATTGAACTATTAGGTTTAGGTTTGTTTAGCTTTGAGCTATTTCAGTATTTCTTAGTCAAAATTTTGTTTCTGTCCAAATAAACTATAAATTAGCATCTTCATAACCGAATAACAAATTTTTGGTTGGTTGAATTTATAATCAATAAAACTAACGATAATGTACATTTTTATAATATATATCTAACAGATCAGCATCTTTAGCATGAGTTTTATGAGTCATCCATCTATTAGTATTAAACATTGATCCATGCAAGTCTCCAACTTCCATCAGATTGACCAGACCCACAGAGAAGAAGAAAGATTCTTTTTTCTTGGGCATTTCCCAAGTTTTCTTTTTTCTTCTACTAACTTTTTTTTGGTGGGCCTTTCCCAAAAATACTATGTTTCCTTTTTTATTTCGAAATTTGCTTCCCAAAAATACCATCGTCTTCAGCAATGAGAGCTGGAGGAGTGAGAGCTTCCGGTGGCGCGGGAAGACCAAGTCGCCGACGAGGTGGAGATCTTTCGGTGGAGAAAGAAGGTGGGAGAAGAAGAAGGGTTGAGATGGAAGAAGGTGGGTTTAGCGGAAGCTTTTTGAAGAACAAATGGCGGAGACTGCGAAAATGGTGATGACACTGCTGCGACGACAATTGCCTTATCGGTCGTATTAGTTGCGCCATGGAAGCTCCGGCGAAACGTTCCGATGTCGGCGGGTACTATCTACTACTGCACTGTAAAAAAGTGTAAAGCGTTTACTTTAATACAACTCAGTTTTTTACCTCATGTGTGTGTGAAGCAATGATTTAAAAACCGGACCGGACATCGAACCGGATGTGTCTTTGAGTCATGGTTCAATATGGTCTGACCGGTTGAACCGGGTTTTCTATTTTTAATAATAAATATATTTAAAAATAATAGGATATTAAAAATAAGATAACTTAGTTACTATTTTGTATGTTAAATCTAATAGCTAACATATCAATATATATTTCTGAAATCAAAACAGTAAAAATATATATAATACCATAAATACAAACAACCATTATTTGATTAAACTTTGACTTATATAAATATATGTAAAATTTGATCAAATTTTGAATGAATAAGAAAAAAGTTATGATAAAAAAACTCCAAGAACTCTTTTGAGATATAAAAAAAGTTATATAATATTATTTTTGTAAGATTTTAGTTAATTAATAATCAAACCGGGTTTTTAATTTGACCCGAACCGGCCGGTTTCTGGGTTTTTACCAGGTTTTAGTGAATTATTTTGGGTAACCACTATTTTGATTTTTTATAAAACTCAAACCGGACTGACCACCGGTTCACGGTTCAACCGGTTCGACCGGCCGGTTCGGTCCGGTTTTAAATCATTGGTGTGAAGCCATTTTCGCTTGTTATTTTTTGATTTTTCTTCGTTTTTCTTTTTTAGAACACTTCTTCGTTTTATTTATTTATCTTTTTTTTTTTTGAACTGGATTTTTTTTTTCGTTTATACTTTATAGGACACTGCAAATCTCGACCGTATGTATGTTGGGTCAATATAAACTTGGTGGTCATACTAAAACAAGATGAAACTAACCTAATCAAACTTCTCGCTTTTTCGTTAGCACTCCATTATAAATTTCTGACCGATCAATACACTATAAAAAAATTATCCGTTTATGCAATTTTTAACAATTGAGTTGTAACATAGCTCAGTTCAAAAAAAAAAAATTATCATTAGATAGAAAGAAAAAAGAACAAAAACAAAACCTTCCCTGGTAAATGATAAATATTCCAACGTTACATTATCGATAATAATCTTTAAAAAAATGATCATAGAATATAAAATAGTTGATACTACATGATAATAGAAAAGTTACGCATGATCAGAAGGAAGGTGCAACGTGTTTTCGCCCGCAGCCACAAATAGTCCACGTACAAAACAAAAGCCAAGATGACAGCCAAGTCTTAACATTTTTTGCAAAAAAAATAGATAGCCAACGTGACCAAGACCAGCACAAAGAGAATGAGTGCCGCCATGGCATATCGAAACCTGGAAGCCTCCATATCGTTACTTCACCACACCAAAACTTGTTCTTTCTATATAATTTTTTTCCTCCGTGTCTTGCTAAATTCAAGAGAGCGAGCTTAGCCTATGGTTAACCTAATTAGAATACGAAGTATATATATACATGAAAATTAAACCTTCTAATTCTTTTGAATATTTCTTGGAAAGATAGTCTTTACATTTTTCAACGATTCGGCAAAATATGTAAATTATACAGTTGCCAATATGGAAAACTAACTAGGAACAATTGGAAAGTTTACACAAGTCATTTAAGAAAGCATTTGATATACGATTTTTTTTTAGTGATTTATGGAATATGTCATTCAGGAAAAATAACTACGAAAAATTGCTAATTTAACATTTTAAGATAACTCGATGAAGTTATGCATTTTTTACTTGTTATTTTTCCTTTTTTTTTTTAATAAAAGATTAGTGTAAACCGGAATAGTCAAATTTCATATATTTAATTAAATTTGGTCGGTAAAGCAATTGACAGAAATAAATCAGTCTGGCTATTTTGCTCTCTTTAAAAAAGTCGACACAAATATTAACATGAAACTGAATTAATTTCAATTTTGCTCTAATTTGCGCATTATGAAAGTCACCGCAAGATCTCCAACTCGTCGGCGACTTAGTCGTACAACGCCACCGGAAGCTCTCACTCATCCAGCTCTCATTGCTGAAGACGATGGTGATAGCGATGGCTATTTCTGTTTTCACCTATTAAAGTCAAACCACTCACATAAAGATAAGTCCATCACCAACATAAAATATTATCTATATCTACTTTTCTAAAGAATAAGTTAGCATTTTTGACTACATATAAATTTATCTCAGCTTTTTCATCGACCATATCTGTAATTTTCTTCGTTTTCGCATGATAATGACTCGACTATCTTTCAACAATGTTGTTTGCTGTGTTTTGGATTCATAATAGAGGAATGTATGTTCTTGTCTAGATGCAAGGGTTGGTTGTTCTAAGAGGTGGCGGGAGGAATCCATGTCTGAGGTTTATGCTAAAAGTTTTTAAAGAGATATTTAAGAAATGTATGATCCAAAAGAAAGAAAAAAAGTACTAAAATCCCAACAGAAAAACCATTTTTTAGAGCATCTTAAAAGATTCTAACAACGCAGATGAAATTGGCCACATTTCAAAGACCATACATATCTTTCATACTTTTACTTACAACTGTTTATACACACACACAAAGACTGAACTTTTTTCTTTCTTTTTTTATAATCCTCCGGTCAAGCTAATACGAGAGAAAGAGTTGGAAAATCTCCAGCCAGAGGATTTAAGGTTGAGTGCTGTCGTAGGTGAGAAGCTAAGACCAAACATTTCCTTTGGCGTCAGATTTGATTCATCAAATCCAACCAAAGTAGCCACAAGGGAAGCACTCTCTTTGCAATGATGTACGTCTTTAGTGTTGGTCCATAGTTTCTGACTTACTTGCATGCTCCTCTGCTTTGAGCTCAGTTCAACACCCCACTTCTTGTAAACTTCTTCCTTTTCTTTTCTCCCAAACTTCTTTGGTATTTGCTTAGCCAACCATTCTCTCTCTCGTGTTACTGCTTTCGCAGTCTGTTTCCTCGACGTCTCCGGCGAGTCCTTGAGAAAAGATAGCCTTCTGAGTTCCACTTCCATGTAAACAAAGTCCGAGGGATCGCCTTTGAAGAGCAAGAAAAAGTATGTTCTGTGAACCAATGGTTACATACTGCCCAAAGCTCTATTATTTGGCTTTGCTGTCTCTCAAACTCTGCTTTCGAGCCTCTACCATCTGTGCTTTCGGGCTTCGCCTTCTCTGTTTCAGTATCTTCTGACTCATGCCTTGAATGGTGCTGAATTGCCATTTCCTTAAGTCCTGCCATAAACTCATGGAAGCTACTACTGCTAGTCTCTGTATCTGAATCTTTCGTGCTCTGTGCATCAACGCAGACAGTGTTGTCTGAATCAAAGGATGTGTTATTAGATGTCTTGAATGTAAAGCGTCCGCTAGCAGCAGCTGCAACAGCCTTTGTAAACAAGAGGTTTTCTCTGCAACTCCGGCTTCTTCTCATCTTGAAGAGGCTATCTCCTGGACTGGTATAGACATCTATCGTATTGAAAGATGGAGATTGCTTCTCTTCTGCTGAGTGCATGCTCATAAAGTATTCAATTGTCTTCTGCATTTCCTTCACCTTGTTCTTCAGAGCCTCATATGTAGTATCATCTTTATCGGAGCCTCCATACACTTGTACACATTGCTCTAACTGCTCCTTGGGGGAACTCTGTATCATGTCTTCTTTCTTTGGGGACAAACTCATTTTTGTTTCTTCCTTCTCCAGAGCTTGCATACTCTCTTGGGGCTCTGCTAACTTGTTTACAACTGGCTTATCTTCGGCTTCAAGTGTAGCAGATAAACTCAACTCTGTATCTATTCTTGTTAAAGATGAATCAGCATTTTCCTTTTCTGACTCCATAGCTTCATTGTCATCGGCCATCTTTGAAGATTGCCTCAGTTTCTCCACAGATTGCTCTGTCTCTCGGACTTTTTCTACTGAACTCTTTATAGTTAGCTCATCTTTGGCTTCAGTTTTAACAGATAAAGATGCATCAGCATCTTCCTTTTCTGACTCTATAGCTTCAACATCATGGTCCATAAGAGATTCGTAGTTGTGTTTGTATTCGAGGCATGACTGATCATTGGAGAAATTCTGTTCCATGTCTTCTTTCTTTGAAGATTGCCTTTGGTTCTCCACAGATTGCTCTGTTTCTCGCACATCTTCTACTAACTTGTTTATAATAAGCTCATCTTGGGCATCAAGTTTAGCATTTAAAGATGAACCAGCATCTTCTTTTTCTGACTGCATAGCTTCATTCTCATCGGCCATAGAAGATTCGTAGTTTTTTTTGTATTCCAGACATGATTGATCCTTACACAGAGTCTGTTCCATGTCTTCTTTCTTTGAAGATTGCCTTCTTTTCTCCACAGTTTTATCTGTCTCTAGGATTTCTTCTACTAACTTGTTCATAGTTAGTTCATCTTTGGCTTCAAGTTTAGCATTCAAACTCTTCTCTGTATCTATCTTTTCTAAAGATGAATCCGAAACTTTCTTTTCTGGCTCCATAGCTCCATTCTCATCTTTCTCAACGGCCATAAAAGATTTGTAGAAATCTTCGTATTCGACTGATAATGCCCCCACTTTCTTTTCAACAACATCGTCTAGTGTGCCTTGGATTCTGACTCTTTCTGCCTCCCCATTGTTCTCTTCAATGCATCTAACTTCTTTGCACGCATCTTCTGGTTCTTGGGTGGTCTTTTGAGCCATCTCCTCCCACTTCTCGTTCAGTTCATGCTCCGCAAATCGTGGGGTAGTATCTTCCAGCAAGAAACCATCCTCAGGAGAGTAGAAGTTACTTTTCCCCAAGTTATTTAGCATACGAGACTCATCAAAATCTGCTGACTCGTAGCTTTTTCTTCTGCTGTTATCCATTGAACTTGAAAAGGATCGCTCTTCCGCTGTTGATCTTAGTAAATTCTCTACCCGAGATTGAGCTACATCTCGTTGCCATTTAAGCTCCATGATCTGTTCCTCCATCTGTAGGTTGTTGCACAAGAAATAAGTGATGTTTCTTAAAAAATAAAATGGGGGAAGAAGAAGCACTCAACAAACCTTTTCAATCAACTCCTCTTTCTGTTTGAGCAATGCATAAAACTCATCAGAGGTAGAAGAAGAAGAACCAAGTCCAAGATTCTTCAACTCATTCTCCATTCTCGCCAGTTCCCGCTGCAGTTGCTTCACCAAAGCTTTCTCAGACACAACCATATTGACTTGAGCATTTGTGGTCACCTCTTTAGCACAAGTTGCAAAGAGAAGTGTGTTTCTTGATTGCTCGAGATGACTACGAGCAGGGCTCATTGTACAGATGATAGCCGTTCTTGCGTTTCCCCCCAGTGAGTTCTGAAGTATACGAGTTAGCTTTGAGTCTCGATATGGTATGTGTCCTTGCTTCCCTTTGCTGTAGTTAAAGATACTCATATAAGCTCAAGAGATGTTCGGATAGTAGACTTTGTTAAGAGAAAACTATTAGGTGAGTTGCCAAAATTGACCTGAGTTTTCGGATGACAGTTCCCAGAGTAAGTAAACTCCGATTAATGTGACAACCTTCTTTGAGTCTTGAACCAGCAGATAATGTCTGAGAAGCTCGTTCACTTCCTGCTAGATCAACAAAGCACACTGATGCTGCAAGAACCGCTGAGCTCTCTGGAGAAACCTCTCGATTCGAGCTTTCAATTGTCTGCAGGATATAAAAAAAATACATTATTGGTGACACAATATGTGAGTGTATTGTTTATCATTAAGAGATGAATATGATTACCAGTCGGAGAATCTGATGAGATCTGGAGCTAGTTTCATTTAAAGACGTCTCTCCAATCTTCCTCTGAGCTGCGGAAAACCACAGATATGATATATCTCATCCATTTGTTGATAGTATGTGATCAAGTTAAGAAGAAAGGATAATTGAGTGTGGTTGATTAATACTCTCGCATATAGAAATGAGTTCCTCTAGATGGTTTCTGTCTGTGAGAGTCTCCTCTTTAAGTTTCTCAACGACCGTTCCTCTCTATCAAAGTTGACACTAACGTTATCAGTAATTATGAAGTTAATAATGATGATGGGTTGTTAGTTAATGGCCTGGAAAAGAAGATATGAGAAGTGACCTCTGGATCATCAAGAAGCCTAAGTGGAGTATTATTATCTTCACAAAGAAGATCCCTCACAGCTTCATTGTAGATCTCCATCGCTGAGAATTTTAGAGTGAATTTTCGATCTTGTTTATGCTAAAAGAAATAACAGAGGATATTCTCAGTATTGATAGAAAAAAAAAAAAGATTAAATGAAGTTAAATGTATGTAACCTTGTCAATGTAACGAAAAATATCATCGATTGCAAATTCAGTGATTCCTGTCATGGTGTACGTTTTGCCACTACTTGTCTGTCCATACGCAAAGATGCTCGCTGCAACACAAGAATCGTCTCCATTATAAAACATATGAGACATAATGATTTGATTTTTCTAAGGGGAGATGCAAAGAAAACCAGTTTCTTACCGTTAATTCCAGCGAGGACACAAAGTGCAACCTCTTTGGCTCCATCATCATACACTTTCTTTGTAGGGCATTCGAAGCCAAACACCTTGTCTGTAACACATTAGTTAATTGATGATGTAATGGAAACCTCAAATTAGTTGGTGTAATTAGTTATTAGGAGTTTTAGTTTTGTTTACCAAAGGTGTAGGAAGGCTTATCAGATAAATTATGGGAGTTGCAGATGATTGTAGTGTCGTTGATGCATTCCCAATCACATCTATCATTCTTCGTCTTCTCTTTCTCGTTTAGAGGTCTAACCCTCACCGACACCAATATCTTCTCTTCTCCTCCTGCCGCGGACATCTTTCCTTCCTCTCTATATATCTCTCTTTAATTCAAAAACTGCTGTTGTAAAATCGGATAAAAGAAGCTATGAATAAACGAGATTAAGAGAGAAATTGAGGGTCAATACCTTTTTTATAGGTTTTTTTTTATTAACTTGTGAATCAAACAATACAAACCCTTTGATCCTTATATAAGACTACTAGGAACCCTAGAACGTCAAAAAAATCCTTTTTCTTAAAAGGACCGCCCCAAAAACCAAACCCAAATGCTCAAATCATCTTCAGAAACGGATTTTTGTATTTTCAAATGCAGGGTTTCGATCATGAGGAACAAATGCTGAAATTTTCAAACCTTTCATTGTTAGTCATTGACCAAACCAATCGACATGTGTAAGACTTGTACTTAGTTTTTGATCCTCACCGTACTGCTTCAAATTTGAGAGAAAGGCATGTTTGGATTGTGAGGGATGATGAAACTAAAGGAAAAGTTTTTAATTTGAAAAATTCCATATAGAAAAATCAACGAAAAAAGTTGTTGGGAGATGAGGAAAAGAATGAGTCAGCCGATGAGAGAAACTTGTTCCGTCGAAACCCCTCTGTAATTTCTTCTGCCTCAAGTTTCTTTTTCCTCATTGAGCTGTCTGCCGGCATGGCCATTCCAAATATTCCCACCACCAGGTCTCATTACTAAATTAAGAATGTTGCCGATGTTAACCCATTTTAACCTTCCCGTTACGGTAATTACTAGTTACACTTTTGCCTTGCTATACAAGGGAGGTTAACCTTATCTTGATGACATATTTAAAAGTCAACATGAGCAGTGACACATAAACCTTATGTTGATGGGAAGTTAAGAAAATATTCACTGACCGACTCAGTGGTCCCAATTTCAAGCACATAGATTTGATTGTTATATAACTTCGTATATTGTATGATTTTAGATGAAACAAATAACTTTGAGTATCTAAAGATTACATTAGGATAATGAGATCACATTTGGAACTTTAGAACGCTACAAACAGAATGGAAGAGGTATTGGAACTCCAGACGCAACCAACATGGAAAACGAATAAATCATTAAAACCCTTCTTTTTGATGTTCTCTTTCATATATGTTTTTTGTACATATATAATAAAGTTGAGAGCTAAAAGAACAACGTAGCACGACTAAACCAATCGCAAACCATCTGGGAGTTCTTGATGAGAGGAGTCCTGAGATATATACTTGCGGCAAGCATACATCACTGCAGAATGAAAACCAGCTGGGTTGTCTATGAACACAAAATGACCACCCTGCAAGATTTCGACCAAACAAATCTCACATAAGCATCTTCTTCTTCTTTTCTATTTGTCCTCTTAAATGTGTAATGCATTATCTATTTTAGAGATTGACCTGTGGAACACGAATGATTTCGCAAGGGACCTTCATCTGCTTACGCGCTTCCACTGCGCCTTGATAGTTCATCCAATCATTTATTCCATAGATAAAAGTCGTTGGCACTTTCCACTCTGATGCGCTGCACAAATAACAGTCATTGAATTTGAGTTGAAGTAAAAACTCTCATAAACTTGGTCTTTTCTTCATCAGATCTGGTGGACAAACCTTTGTAAAAGAGGCTTCCGAGCGAATGCTCCAAAGGAAAAGATGTATTTCAGGCACAACTCTCCACTAGCCTTTGCAGCCAAAGTATGATACACATAATCTACAAAGCAAAACAAATCATCACTAGTCAGCCATGCCTTATCATAGTCCATAGCTTCTGTGGAACTTGAGAGACAGAAGTACTCACCGGTGAGCAATCTGGATTCCTCATCTGTTAGCACAGTTCCCTCTGAATGTGCACCAAATCTTGCATTTGTATACCGGTTTACAAGACCTGGACCCCAAGGACCTAATCCTCTGCACCAGAAGCACATTAAGAAAAATATAGTGAATCCCAGTAGTCTTGCCTTCATCGACGAACAAGTGTTCAAATGCTTAAAACAAGCTCCTCAAATTGTTCCAATTGAGTGCCATAAATAGCATCTAATCAGCCTATTGGTGACCAAGAAATCATTATAAGTGCATACCTAACCAGCTTCTGAGGAGTGAAATTGGACTCCCATAAATGATTTAGGAGTGCGCCTTTCCATGTTGCTCTAAATTTAGTGAGCCATTCCGACTTGGGATCTGATTCTGCTGAGAACCCAGCAGATCCCACCAGAACTAAGTGTTGCACATGCTCAGGGTGCTGAAAGATCCAGATATACGCCGGATGAAAAGTCAGAAATCATATATCCAAAATGCCACCTTTTACTCATCGAGTTATACCAAGGAACGAAGATTCACCTTAAGCGCGTATTTAGCAGCAACATAACCTCCAAAAGAATGTCCTAATAGAATGAAGTTACTGAGATTCTTGGATTTACGCCATTCCTCAAATGAGTCGATAAACCATGCCTCTGTTTCTGCAAAATTGAAGAAGGACCATTTCAGTTCCATTACTGGTTTAGCAACAGAATAACCTTGGAAAGGGGGTTCCAATGAAATTAAGAGTAGAGAGAATGCATACCTTCTGTGCTTTTACACGTAAAATCAGGCCTACTTGATCCACCCCACCTAGGAAGAAAAAGAGAAAACTACCTTATTATACAGTCGCAATGTACCAGAAAAAAAAAAATGAAAAGGCCAGGAACATCCACCCTTCGAACTTTAAGACATTAAAACCATCTTAAGGCAGCCAAAAGACCATATTGTGACTACCATTTTAGGAAAAGGCGAGTCATGAATCATTTAGAACCAACACACTGTGCATGATAGCAAAGTCGCTTACCCAAGTTGATCAATAGCGATGACCCTGAATCGACTGGCAAGGGCATCGAAATTACGGAAGAAAAAACCTTGAGAAGCACCATATCCATGAACCATCACAAGTGTGGGAGCACCCTCCTTGGCGTCAAAGGTGACAGTGTTGATGTACCGCGACTCATTGCTGGAAGAACGAAACCACCTGACTTTGGAACCTGGTGGTCCTGAACCAATATTGACTTGCTCTTGAACATAAGGCGTCCTGAGATTGTTCATCACCAAAAGAATCAAAGAGGCACCTTTATCCATATAGAAAACATTTACAAAACCCAGCTTTGAAATGCAATTCTGAAGAGGAAAGGCCAGTTTTTTATTTATGTCATCATGTATTACGGAACAATGTCGCAGAAACAGAGCTATTTAAAACCCCAAAATCATAGAATCCATTGACGAATTCTGGAATCGAGAGAGAAAAGATATGTACCTGAGGATGGAGAGAAGACGCTTCTCGGCGGCGATGACGTTATCGGTGGAGGTAGGGATCCAACGGAGAGAATTGGGCCACAGGATTTTCCATCTCGATTTCGCCGCGTTCGTCGCAGCCGCCGTAGCAGCAGATGAATCGGCCACCGAAGCAGTAGCAGCAGATGAAGAAGAAGATCCGAGCTTCGTCTTCGAGATTTCCTCCGCCATTCTTGACCGGAACCGGTTCAAGTTCATACACAAATCAAAATTCTAGCGTGGAGACTAAAATTCCCACGAATCCAGTAATCGAGATTTTCTCGGATACTAATTTTTTTGTTTTTCTTATATATAATTAAAATCCAAATTTGTACAAAGACGAGACGAGAGGTTTTGCTGCGAAGTCGCAAAGGGATATATGCGCCTGATGGCGGCACGCGTCATTGCCGACGTCACGTCTCTTGCAAAGCAAGGGAGAAACTTCCCGTAGTCATAATTAGACCCGTTGAAAAACCCAAATATATGATTAGTCAATTAGTTAGACACTTAGACTTACTACAAAATAAACTAGAGGATTAGGATTGTAATGGAAAAAAATAACCTAAGGTTTTAGCTAAACAGTCTTAGCTTTGTTCTTCATGATTGATTTTGATGGCATACCAATATTAATGCAAATTGTTTCAATTTTTATTCGTATTTTAAGTTTTCTTAACTACATTATGTACTTAAAAGAGAATGATTATGACTCTTCAATCTCTTTCTACATTAAGAAATGTGATAACACGTAAAACCAAAAATCATTAAATAAGGTTATTCTTCTATCAGCATCCTCATTTAATCAAAAACTCTCACCCAACAGGCCAACAGAGACATGAGATTTTTATAAGTCATAGAAAAAGGAAACTCAAATATGAAGTAGCATCAAGATCTGACTTGACCGAGACCGGTTTACTTGACTGGAACTAATGTTTTAATCCAATAATCCATGATTTTGATTTAGTGCGCTAATCCCTTGAAATCAAATGTTACAAACTCGCTATCGGCTTCTCCACCCAAGAAAAACAGATCTTGAATTGATTTCCAGTGGTTTAAATAAACCGATGTTTCAAACACTTTTCCATCATAGAGTAGCGGTTTAAAAGCTCCTGCAAATTCCAACCGCGAAAAGAAAAAACAACAACAACTAAAGCTAAAAGGTCTTCTCAGTGTTTCCAAACAAATCACTGAGGACGGGTTTTTTTAATCTGAGAGAGAGAGTTTTCATTTCTAACCACTAAACCGACTTTTGTGACTTGTAAAACAACACAATTCAAGTCATTTTTCCATTTAGCTTGAGCTTCTGCTGCAGCTACTAGTAGTAGTACTAGTACTTGGGTTGTTGGAGACGCCAAGAAACAGTGCTTCAGCCAATGGTCCACCTGGTGTTGTTGAACCGAGCCATGATGGTCCTTCGTGACTAACCCACTGGTGCTGGTTTGTTCTCTCTGCTTCCTCCATGGCTCCTCCAGCCATCGACAGTGTCAGAGAGCTTCCCATTGCTTCATCTTGATCCCCTTCTACAAAGAAACGCCTTGTCTCTTGGTTATGTGCTGTCCGGTTTGGACTCAACAGACCTTCCAACGCTCCAAAGCTCTGGTCTACTAATGGCTCCTTCTGCCTGAAATTCAGATCGTAATCAAATCCGCGTTTAAGCTCTCTGCTTGATCCAACCTTCAGCTGGACAGCTTCAGGAACCGCCGGGCTTAAATTTGCATTGGCATCGCCTTCTTTCATAAACCACCTGAACTCTCTTCACATATCAACCAATAAGTTTCAATTTTCCAATTGATTTCAAAAGGGGGTGGTATTTTTGAGGCTTTTACAAGAATGTAAGTAAGTAAACTCGCACCTATGGTGATCATTTGAAGAGGAAGCAGACGGAAGAGTGGAAACTGCAGAGAACGGGTTTACGGGTTGTCCGTAAAACTGAGGGTAAGTTCTAGCATACTGGCTAGTATCGTTCTTAGCGGTACGCGTGTCATTGTGGTGAGATGATTCCACATGCTTTCTTGAACGAGGACGGCTCTTGTGAGTGTGTCTCTCACAGTATTTCTGATCAGGGATCACGCTTCTAGAGCATCTCCATTTCTTCCCATCTGTTCTCTTGCACCTCCATGGCTCCATATCAACCGCGTTGTTGCTTGCATTTGAAGAAATCCCCAGCTTCAGTGAACTTCCTTTCGCCACTGCCACCGTCACTGTCACCCACATAGAACACAGCAAATATTTGTATTCAGCATAAGATACAAACATTCCATTCCTATGCATCAACTAAGAGGTGAATCTTCTTGAAACTCTTAACATTCTCATAATGAATTGTAGTTGCATCAAACATGATGACAAGAGATCAAAACAAATATGTAGTAGCCAACACATTGAAATAAAAAAAAAATGGAGAACCTATAATAGGTGATGAAGTGAAAGCTAGGGAGATCTCACCATCTTGATTATTAGTGTTTGATGGGTTCTTGGAAAAGGGTGTGATGAGAAGCTCAGAAGGAACAGGAACAGAAGCCATCATGTACTTATATATATTCCTCTGCCTTTCAAGCTCCTGCCACTGAGCTTCACTGAAAGCTGCGCCTTCCTTTTCACTCATACTTCTTCCCATCTCCCCTGGATTTTATCAACCAATTTCACATTAAAAGCAACATAAAAAACAAATGTTATAGCTCAGAAAGTCATAAAGGAGAGAACTTGAAACCTGAGGAGCTCAAGGTGAAAAAAGGGTCTGCAACTGAAACAGCAGCCGGATTAGAACCGGCGAGGGAGAACATTTCACCAAGAGAAGAAGTGTATGCTTGATTGCTTGAAGCAGAGAACATGGGATCGCCAACACCAGAGGAACAGTAACAGAAGGAAGAAGAGGAAGGCGATGAATATGATGGATAATGATGATGATGGGATGGTAACATAACTTCTCTATGAGAATGTTCTACGACTCCAAATCCCAACCCACCAACAAAATCTTCCTTATTACGTTCTGCTCTCGTTCCCATTAAACCAAAAACACACAATCTCTCTCTCTCTCTCTCTCTCCCCGGAATATCCACTCAAAAAGTCTCAACTTTTACCAGAAACACCACCTCTATAAAAAAAAGCACAACAACACACATAAACAAAAAAAGAAACCCGAATATACCCCCTTTGTCTCTGTAATGGAAACCTTGGAGATACTCGATAGCTTTATCCTTCACACAACAACAACAACACCCAAAACTCCAAGGAAGAAAAAAACAGAGCAGAAACAGAGAAAGAGCACCAGCTTTTTTCTCTTAGCCTAAAGTCAGGAAAACCTTAAACATACCCACAAGAACACAAAGGCTCCCTCTTTTTATTTTTGTCTCTCTCTACCCCTCTCAGTGCCACTAAAAAGATGAGAGGATGGGGAGAAAACAATTGGGGATTTAGGTTTTTAAAAAAAGAACAAGTGAGAGGAGCGGTGCCGCTATTTGAGAGCCTCATGAGCCATAAAGCTTTTTCTTTTTTTGCTTCTTAGTCTCCAACATTCGACCTTGTTTCAGAATACAGACAAAAATCTTCATTAACTGTCTCAGCTCTCTCAGCTCTCTCTCCTCTCTCTCCTCTCTCTTCCCCCCCCCCCCCCCCCCCCCCCTGACACAGACAGTAGCATCCCACGTTGTCGTTTCCTTCACTAAACGCCGTTAACTCTTTCTCTCACACACCGCCTCTTTAAAATATCTTTTACTTCGACCTTAGGTAACGTCTTTTCTTTTGTCCTCTTCTTCTCGAACTTAACATCGTACCATTTTTGAGTTCGGTGAGGATAACAACAAGCTCCGTCAAGTAACGGTGAGTGTGCTTGGAGATGTGTGTTTTCGTAATGGGGCCCACGTCTCTCGTTTCCGTGAGAGCTTCTCATAGGGGACCAGAGGGGATGTGATGCTCTAACTAATTTACCCCTTCTCTTTCTTTCCATCTTCGGTCGCTTATTTAGATTTTACTAATTTTCCACCCTATTTCTTTTCTTCTTTATCTTTTCGACCCCACTACTTTCTTCCCTCTATTTCTTCTCCTCTAATTCTTTCTGATTTAGCTACGTTTCCTCTTTTATATAGATAGCAAAAAGATTAATTATTGGGAGAAGAAGGGAAACCCATAAATTATTGGGTGAAACACATATTATTTATAAAGAAAAGAATATATCCTTTTTTTATATAGGCTAATTCTAGTGTTATTTTCTTTGTCGTATAGGATAATTATAGTAGTTCGAATCATAGGACCACTCACTAATGTTCATATGTCATAAAGAAAATATGGTTCACTAAGGTCATTTGTTTGTAAGTGATATAAACGGTGGTTACTCTTGAATACACACGTTTATTTTCTTACCAAAAGAGGACCATGTTTTTCAAGAATCCAAAGTGAACCCCATTTGATTAAAAACTTTAGGAATCACTCGAAACTCGTGAAGGTTTATGCTAGGATGTGGCTACGTATCACGAACATGTTCCAAACTATATTACCACAAGACTACCAATTCTATACAAATTCATTCAGACTCAGTGGAAGCAAGTCTAGCGATGAGAATATAACTTCCTCTGTTTTTAGACGCGGTCTAACCTCTTTAGAGCAGATTCTTGTCATCAAGTAGATTAGGAGACAATATTCTACGTGTGTTCCAAAACATGTAGATGTTGAGAAGACTACAAATCTGAAACAAGCATATATGGGCTAATTTGCTGAATAACCAAAAGAAAAAACATATTTAAGAAACTAGCCAAAAAACCTAGATCCAATGGTAGAACTAATTTAAGCATATATTCGTTAACCATGATAGAACTAATTTAAGCAATTTGGAACCCAAACCTATCTTAAGGCAAGTAACATGCACAAAAGATAAAGCATATAGGAATGTCTCAAAAAAGTTCCTCAAAAAACCATTAGAACATAAAAAAAAAAATTAGATAATTTGCTGAATAACCAAGAAAAAAAAAACATATTTAACAAACTAACCAAAACTCGGGTTTTTTTTTTTTTTTTGGTGAACACACTAGCAGTCAAACTAATATCTCGGTTGTTTTTTAACGTCGGAGAAAATGACATAGTATTCTGATAAAACAGAATGGAACGTAATGGCTTTAGTATCTTGCGGTAGCGTACTAACTATTGTATGCTTTTCTCTGTAAATGTGAATATTAATATTGTCAGAAAGAACTAGAAACTGTGTGTAAAAGCAACAATGATAAACTGAGAGATAAGAGTTACCTCTCAAGAACAGAATTGGAAGAGTGTGTTTTACTTTTCTAACACTCTCTTTGATGACAACTCAGTTTCATATGACAGACACGAGACATTTTCTCTCTGCATAGATATATAGTCCACTCTTTCAGTTCCAAAGTGTCTGCAAGCTTCGAAACAAATATTTAATCAAACAAGTTAAGTGCAAAGCCGCGAGTTAAAAAGAAACAGAAATGATTGAGGATAAGTGACGTACGATCGGATATGGTCTGATACGCGACGGACGTTTATGAACCATTGCATCTCCGGTTAGGGTTTATTGACGTTCCGATCACGGCGTTACACCTAAGTCCCTTCCGATCTTCCAACTTCAAGCTGTTCACAATGTCGTAAAACACACAATCCATGCGCTTACACGAGTGTACACACACGTGTTAAAGATCTAACATGGGCCAATATAATAGTATGATATCTCAAGAAAAGCCCACTACTAAAAAGTCTAATATACTGGCCTATTTTGCGATCCGCAGTTTTTTTTTTTCATTAGTTTTATTGTTTTAATTTAGTACATGTCAGGATTCTTGTACATGTCGTTTCATGCGACAAGGTATTTCCCAATTGTTTACTCTACAAAACTCTGAGACATCTTAGTCATGTGACATGTAGTCGTGTTGGAGTCATAACTAATTTAGTGTACAATCAATTTTTATGTAACAGCATGAAAAATCAGATGTCCGGACTTTGCTAGCCCTATCTCGTTATTTCAAACCATAAAATATTACAAAATTTCCTAAAGATTTCCATAAGAATCTATGAATTTTTCATGTTTCTAAAAACCCGTACGTACGTACACAAGTGGAAGACATTCGGAACGGAATGAAACATATTTGATCTGATAGAAAATTATATACATTGGAAATTGAAGGAAGTGCCATGCATGTCCCTTTTCTTATTATATGCGTTCTACCGTTTTACATTTAGATATGTTTTCTTCCGGCATTGTACAGTTATTTGTGTATCAGTGTATATTTGATTATTTAGCACCAGAATGTGTAGGAATATTGATTTATATATATATTATTGTGTGTGTGTGTGTGAAAGTGCCGCAACCAGTATAATGGGAATAATTGCTGGTACGAATGAACTGATAATTGTTTTTTTTGATACTTTATCAATCATATATAAATATAATGAGATCCAGTCAGACTTGGAATGAAAACCTGGTGACCATGGACGAAATAATACAAAAGTATCACCCATACTTATTTACGAAAACTTGGTTACGGTGGATCTCGTGGAAGAGAAGAGAGAGGATTAAGACTTTAATTTTAGTATGTTTGAGGGAGTTATTTCAGTAAAATCAACGAGCGTACAAAACGAACGACGTTATTTAACCATGCATACGCACCAAATCACACAGTAAATATGCCGTCAACAATCATTTGTTTGCATGCATCGAATCAACATTAATTGGGAGAAAAAAAATGAATATCGGATGCCATTATTACGTAACAGTACATGCATATTTGACCAAACAGAACGATGTTTGAAGCATATCCCCTTTGTACGGATTAGAACCAACGGATGTTTTACATGACGATCCGGCATATAACATTTTAAACCAACGTATTGGAGATCTACGAAGATGAGATCGACGGTCGAGATGAATAGAAGAATCTAGAAGATATGTAGATTTGTCAATATCTTAGATTTGGAAGATTTGAATTTATCTTCAAAATATTATTTCTATATTATTTCAGAAAGTTAAAGGTTTATAATTTCCAATATAAACTATTGTAATGTGTAGCATTATTCTTACGAGAGTCTAATAATATTTTTTCTCAAACACTTTTGTGTTGTTGCTCTCATCAATTTATCACAACGTTAACCGACTCTAAAAACTAGATTCTTTGTCTTCTGAACCATTCAGTTTTTCGACCAGTCGTGTGATATTTTTACTTGATTATCGGGAGTTCTCATAAGTTATTGTGTGGTCTTCTGATTTGGGCAGAAGAAAAAACATAGCGTATACCATGGTTTTTCAATTTCTCATATTTGTTGCGCAGACATTCTCATTTATGAGCACCTACAATCAGATAGTTCGTACTACGATTTTTTTTTCTTGTTCTCATTTAGCATTAATTTGGTGGATGCCAATAGAAGAATGATCGACAAAATTTAAAGAAGTTATAGAAAATAAAATAACCATAAGTTTCGTAATAAAAAAGTATATCTTTGATATATATTGTCTAAGAGAAATAATGTAAATTACACATGGTAGGTTGAAATGGTTGAAAAAATTCTTCATAAAAATTGAGATATTAGAGCTCAAACTTTTCCATTCCAAAGTATAAATACTATAAATAAACAAAAGGATGGCTCTCACATTTCCTATCTTTCCATTCCGATTTTTTTTCTAAAGGTTTTAAATGACAGAGTCACAGAAATATGTGGCTCTTCTACATGCCCCCAATATTAATTTGAGTTTTTTATCTGGTATCCATGGTTATACCAAGTTAAATGTAATAAGAATAGATATACTAATTTCACACACAAAGTTCAGTTAGATTATAAAACAAAATTAGATTAATTATAATTAATTTTTTCATATAACTTTAGTTGTTACTTAGCACACACAAAAAGATCATTTATTACTTATCAAAATCTCGTGATTCGAATAAATCACGTCCACAAGCGGCATTGTGAAAAAAGTAAAAAGAGTGATATTGTTTATATATTGCAAGTTTGCAACCTCCACGTTTGGTCTAAAAATAGATACAATTGCGTGTCATGAAACAAAGAAAAATCGTTGTGACGAGTTAGATAAGAAAAAAACGGATTAGCAAATTTTAGAGGAACAAGAAAACAAGAAATGATTATTGAAATGGAACTAATGTGGCGTAAAATAATACATATAAAATAGAAAGCTCGGTGAAATGAGGATTTGTGCATGATTATATGATAAAGCCAAGTCATGGACTGGTTCTGCTGTTTCACAGGATGGTTCAACCACCACAAACCTCTTTTTCTTTGGGCGTTTAATGACACACAACCCACATTTCCCTTCTATATCCTTTTTTGTTTTTTTTTTCAATTCTTTTTGGTTATTTATATCTTTTATCTTCCAATTTTTCTCAATTTCTAAGTCTGTTTCATACAGAGTATTCTGTTCACCTAATGAATTTTGCAACTTCAAATATTTAAGAATTTGCTTAATTTTTCTTCACTGCAAACAAACATTATGTTGCTTGCATCAAAACGGTCATCAAATTCAAAATTGATGGAACTGAATTCTTTTTGCCATCGTCGAGCTCAAGTTTCTCCATCAATTTCCAAACCTCATGCCATCGTTTGGACAAAGTGCTAGTAGCTACAACTTCTTTGATTGGGAAAAATTCAAAGATCTTAATCAGTAATTAGTTCTCCAAACCACTGATTCTATCCATAATTGAAAACAAAAGATCGAAAAAAATGGAAAATTATCCAACAGATTCAGCTCATTTGCTCCCTCAGATTAGGGTATATCTGAGACATGGTATAAGAGCCAAACGGATCATGGAAGTCATTTTTGCCAGTGCAATATTTTAGACTGTTCTAAACGAGTTCAAAAATTGTGCATATTAAAGATCATAAAATGATAATAATATAGAAAAAATATGTTATAGTTTCATAAGATAATCCAATTCCATAAAATTTTATTAAAAAAATAAAAATAAAACAATTTTTTATTGAAATATAATTTTTCGCATTTTTTCCACCATGATCAATTATAAACTTGGTCAGTCAAGTTTTCAACCACAGCTGTCTCAATTGACAACAAAATCAACTTGGAGGTGTTATTGGTTTCCTTAAATTTTAAGGAACAAACATTTAAGAATATTCTGTTTTTAATGATATTTGATACACATAGATCAATTTATAAGTCTTTTTCGTACAGAGTATTCTGTTCACCTAATGAATTTTGCAACTTCATATATTTAAGAATTTGCTTAATTTTTCTTCATTGCAAACAAACATTATGTTGCTTGTGTATATATATATATATATATATGAACAATTATGTGTCTTATCTATGCATACTGATAATAAAAATAATAAAAGTCCAAAATAAATAATATATATATATATATATGAACAATTATGTGTCTTATCTATGCATACTGATAATAAAAATAATAAAAGTCCAAAATAAATAATATATAAAATAAAATAAAAAAATCCCCAATCTCTCGCTCCCAACTTCATTCGCAAGTTAACAAAACACACATAGCTTTTATATTCTCTCCCACGCTTTGACAATGGAACCTGCGGATATTTTACCACAGAAGTCACCCATTCCGTTTCTTTTTTATGTTTTTACTTATATTTTGTTATTTTGATTTATGTTGCATTTCTCTTTATATGCAAAAGATAAGTTAATTGGAATAAAATCACCATCTTCTCCTATCAGTATATACATAAGAGTTTTCGACAAACTTATAAGAAGATGTCCAAAATGAACTCACAGCCACATGTTGTTTAGCTAGTGTTTTTAATACCGAACCAGTCAAACCGGTGGATCCGTGACCCCTAAATAGTCATTTTCGAGTGTCTTGAATATTATCTCACCTTATGACATCATATTATATATTATTCACGAATCATCTATAGTCTATAAACATTCACTCAACCCTCGGGTTTTTGTTTCTCTCCATACACTCCTCTTCTCAACTCCCAAATAGAGAGAGAAATAGGTAGACAGAGAGAGGTTATTAATACTATATAAATATATTGCACAACTATACAACACAAGTCGACTTCATCAATGGATCTCTCTTCTTAAATTCCCAAATACAGAGAAGAGTTGTGTAATTATCTTAAGACATTTTAGATTCTCTAAGCTTTGTTGAGCCATGGCTGTGATGATGACAAACAGGGCAGCGACCGTAGCAGGTAGATGGCTCAACGAAGTCGTTAGCTTCCTCGTGTTCTGTCTCTTAGACATCATCGATTCATTACTTTGTCTTGTCTACAAAGTAGCGGACTATATCTTCGAAGCCGAGTGGAAGCCTTGTTATTGTTTATCGGCGAAGGAACCCATCACGACGACTCGTGGAAAAATCCTCTTGTCTCACAATAATGGCGAATCCAAGATCCTCACTCTTTCTCCGCTTCAAGAACTCAGGTATTCTTTATATTTTTATGTTTTTGTTAATAAAAGCAAAATGTATCAATATCATAATTGTCCATAATGTGTTAACTAACATGCAAACAAAACAAAAATCTTTTAATAGCTTGTGTTTATATATGTCAAGAGACAATAATGAATCTTTTTCCGTCCAATAATATAATTACGTATATAATTCAAATTTGTGTATAATACTTGTGTTTAAATCATTACATGTGGCGTTCCGGTTTTACCAAAAGAAAACCCTTATCATTTACTACTATAAACTTTTACGTGAATTTAAGAGTATAAATGCTCACCATTTTTTTCATATATAACCGACTCATGATATCTGTCTTCGTTTCTCAATATTAATTTCAAATTGTTACCTCGAGCCAATTATTTCCCGTAGGAGTTGACAATTTTAAATTGTGTTCAGGTTTGTAACTAAACCGGTTGGTATGATATTCCCTTTCGTTTTCTTGCAGCGGACGTTCCAAGATTGAGCTGGACGATATCTCCGAGACCCTTTACACACGTCCTTCTCTTCTGTCGGACCTCTCTAACCTTTCCGTTACCGAGATCAATAAACGGTTCGTTAAGGTTTCTCGGTCCGAGTCCGAGTGTACCGGCCATCATCATGAGAAGACGTCGACTAAGAACAAACGGAGAAAATCAATAACAAAGTCAAGCTTGACGGTGAACTTTACGGTCGTTGAGATGCTTCGGGGAAAGATCAGACCGCCAAATTTGAACCACAATGTCTCTCGATGGTCGGATTGTGATTGTGGGTTTTGTACATCTTGGACCTCTACTTCCGACAAAGATCACTCCCTCTTTGTCAAAACCCAAATCCCAAAAGGTTAAAAGTTCACATCTTTATGTGGGTATATATTCTTGTATATTAGATATTTAGTACAACCGGACCTTTTTTGTCTGCCTTTAAATTTAAACATCCACGTTTAAATATTTTAGCACAAGCTTACGAGTTAAATTGTTGTGCTCATTTCTAATTATATATATATATATATAAAAACATAAATAGTTATCAAGCATTCTTTAATTTGTTCATAATATTTCCAATGCTTACAAATGTATAATTTGCGTTTGTTCAATTGGTAAACTTTTTTACTCAATTTACTGCGTCTAAAACAATCGCATTCATTAAATTAAACAGGGGTAGCAGCGAAAGAGGATGTGTTGTTCATCCATGGTTTTATATCTTCATCAGCGTTTTGGACCGAAACGGTCTTCCCAAGCTTGTCGGCTTCCTCCTCAGCTTACAGACTCTTCGCGGTGGATCTTCTAGGATTCGGGAAGAGCCCTAAGCCTGCTGATTCACTCTACACGTTGCGAGAACACGTAGAGATGATCGAGAAATCGGTCTTACACAAACACAACGTAAAGTCTTTCCACATCGTGGCTCACTCGTTGGGATGCATTTTGGCGCTTGGCCTCGCGGCTAGACACGGTGGTTTAGTCAAGTCGCTCACCCTCCTTGCTCCGGTGAGTTCATTTAATTTGCATGTACAGTTTTCTTCTACGAAATTTAAATTTTGTGATTTTTAAAATGTAATATGACATTTGAATTTTTTTTGTTTTTTTAATGAAATTTATTAGTGAAAATAAGAGATTTATAATAAGACTAATACAACACGTGTAAATGTGTACGTATGGGCAGCCGTATTATCCGGTACCGGTGGGAGAGAAGAAGCCGAGGCAGTACGTGATGAAGAAGGTGGCGCCGAGGAAGGTTTGGCCGCCAATAGCTTTAGGAGCGTCGATGGCTTGTTGGTACGAACACATTAGCCGTACAATTTGTCTTCTCATCTGCAAACACCATCGTCTTTGGCAGTTCCTGGCTAAACTCTTGACTCGTAATAACAGGTTTTTATTTCTTATCCTATATTTTCATTTAATTAATTAAAATGTGGTGGTTTTGTATCCTTTTGTTAATTAGGAATGTTTTGAAAAACAGTGATCTTAAAAGTTAGGTTTAATCCAAACGTAAGATTCTTCTTCTGTTTAAAATTTATCAACTCTATTGAAGTTAAAAATCATATTCAATTGATACGAAACAATTGAGGTTGATGTATAGCTAGTGTCATCATCATTTGCCAAATCACCTCCAATGAACTAAATCTACTTACAAATTTAATTCATAGCCTTATCTGGTCGCTGGCTAGTTAGTGTCTACTCACTTTTACGATCATTAACCTTACTCACCAGATAATTTACATAGATACAAATTTACATAAAGTACAACTCTACGTGGTGTTAACGTGATCCACAAGTTACATTAAATAACCAGATATAGAGACTTAGAGAGCCACGTGTTTTGACACGCCATTGGTATATCTCCGTTCATTGGAGAGGAGCCCTAAGACAAATGGAGGCTTATAGGCAACCTAACTAGACTCTAGTCCTATGATAAATTTAAAATTTCCAACCTAAGTGTACTTGGAGCAATTGAAGTTGATTAATATACTTTTAAAATGTCTAGGTTGGTTGATCGGCTTGTTTTAGCGACATGTCTATATAGACTATGTTCTAGACTTTCTAATTCATAAGTACCCAAAGTAAAAATGTATGGTTAGAAATAATGCTCTCGTCCTACCTAAACAACCAACCTTCAAAATTATATTAAATTAGAAAAATGGAAAAAAAAATCATCCGAAACGGTGCCACCAGATATGAGTTTGAGTCCAAAAACAATAATTATTGCTTTTTGCAGCAAAAAGAAAAGGAAAGAATTCAAATTCACTATAAAATTCTAAATTTAACAGATAAATTAGCTATGATGAGGTTATATCTGCCATGCAACTATGACTCTTTGCTGTTTTGCAGCTAGTGTATATGCTGGTTCATTAACAAGTAAGAATTACATTCTTCTGTATCATCTAGTGTACTAATAATTAATTTTCTCGATCCAGGACAGTCAACTTTTTAATAGAAGGTTTCATGTGTCACACGCACAACGCAGCGTGGCACACTCTACACAACATTATATGTGGGACAGGAAGCAAACTAGATACGTATCTAGATGTCGTACGAGATAAGCTCAAGTGTAACGTGACTATCTTTCACGGAGAAGACGACGAGCTCATCCCCGTCGAGTGTAGCTACAACGTTAAACAACGGATTCCTCGGGCACGAGTTAAGGTTATTGAGAAAAAAGATCATATCACCATGGTCGTTGGGAGACAGGATGAGTTTTCCAGAGATCTCAAAGAGATTTGGAAGACTTCATCTTGCTGAAAATGTGTTCTATGAAAAATTGTGAGTGATCATCAGTTGATCTATGTGTATCAAATATCTTTTAAAAAAAAGAATATTCTTAAAAGTTTGTTCATTACAATTTAAGGAAATCCTTATATGTACTTAGCCATGAGAGAAAAACCAGGCTTATCAAATAATAATTTTCACATATGTTTATGTATGTTAATCAATTCGTCATATTCTTAAAAGGTTGTAATTTTGTATATTTCAAGTAAATTGAAGGTGTGACTTTGTTATGCCATTTTTCAGATCTTTTTGACCATTTAGCGCGCGAGCGCACATATATATAATTGATTATCATAAAAAAGTTTATCATTTAACCCAAGGAAGCTGCTACTCGAAAAGAGGACTATAACTTGCATTACATGAAAAAATGTCAAAAACACTAAACCAAATCTTGGATCGTCTAAATTCGATTTCTGTAACCTCAGCTTCCTGCGTTTAGGCATGTGTGTTCATTCTGTTGCTGTTATCAGATTCGGTTCAGGTTATATATAGACATCTACAATATATGGATTATCGTGGATACGGTAATTTAGTATAGATGTCTTATGCCTACAAATGATTGTATGTCTATATATTTAGATGGTAATTCCTACTAGAATGCATAAAAGATGTAGAAATGCTTTTGTTGGTAAAAATATAATATATATGTCTTATATATTTTTACAGACATCAAAATTTAAACTGGATAAATTTGCATTTTTGCTAGATGACGACTTTGAGCTAGCGCCATTACAGTTTTGTTAGTAAAGAAGTGATATTTTATGCTGATGATTTTGTTCCCTTCTCTCAACCTCTTTGCTAGTTTGCTTAATGTATAACTTGTTGTAAGAGTATTTCAAATAAATGAAACTTGTGTTTTCATTTTTCGATATATTCTTCTCAATGGCATGTTTACATACGCATGTGAATTTGATTAAGGCGATGATGCACTGGAAGTGGGTCAGATTGGTTGAACAAATTTACCAATGTTAATGAATGTCTTGGACCCACCTAACCAGATTATTCTGCTACTTTAAAGGTCTACAGTCATATCCATATACTAGTAAATTAATGCCATCAGGCACTCGCTCTCTGTAATTAAGGCCCTCACCATTAATAACGGAGTAACGGACGTCTTCATCACTTTTCAACAAAAAGGCCAACTATCGAGTTACCTCTTTTTCAGTGTTTTTATTAAAATATAAATTTTCACTAGAATATTTAAGGCTTCTTCAAATACAAAGCATTAGTGGTTTGAGAGGATTTATTTACTCTTGGGAAGGGTATAATTTTCGATAGATATGTAATCTTCTCTGTATGTAAATATATATGTGCTTCCGTTAGTATATGTATATGTTTTGTAAATTACTAACATTGCCTTCGCCGTCCACTGTGTGAGGTCAATCCACTTAGCGTTGGGCCTTTTAACCGAAAACCGAAAACCGAACCGAAACCGAACCGAAATAACCAAAACCGAAACCGAACCGAATATTATGAAACACCTATTGGATACTGAATTGAGATAACCGAAATAACCGAACCGAAACCGAACCGAACCGAAACCGAATGGATAACCGAACGGATAACCGAATATCCGAAATACGATCCATATACTTAAAAAATATTATTTATATTTATATTTCAAATAACTAAATAATTAAAATTAACCAAATATTAGTAAAAAAACCGAATTATCCAAAATTATCCAAATGTTTTTATCCAAAATATCCGAAATTATCCGAATTATCTGATATTATCCGAAGTTATCCGGTTTTTTATCCAAATTATCCAAAAAATGTAAGAAAAACCGGAACCGAAACCGAAATAACCGAACCGAAACCGAACCGAAACCGAACCGAATTTTATGATTAACCGAACGGTTACTAAATCTCTATAACCGAAAAAACCGAAAACCGAAAAAACCGAACCGAAACCGAACCGAATTTTATGATTAACCGAACGGTTACTAAATCTCTTAACCGAAAACCGAAAAAATCGAACCGAACCGAACCGAAAAACCGAACGCCCAGGGCTAAATCCACTCATAGAAATGCTCTCTATATGTGTCTCGTATATATAAATAAAATTTACGAAGGTCATAAAAGTTGCAATTATTTTCTTTATCGATTTCAACTATGAATAATGTCCATTGCATCACAAATCAGTTTTTACTTCACTTTATAATTGTCAAGATAAAGATTCGGTAATGGCAATAGAGGCAACTTTGCAAGAGTAACAAATATTAAAACAAAGACACAGAGCAATCCAGCATATAGCTACTAATTATAATTAAATGACTTATTTTTTGGGATTCTCCAGATAAAAGTTGCGTCTCTCTTCCTCGTCCATGAATGCAGTAACGTGAAAAGACTTGCCGATTCCCATGGGAGTCTTGAAGTAAACCTTCTTGCTTTTGGGCTCCTCCATACTCATCTCCACAATCGGTACCCACAAAAACATCTGCTTGCTCTTCACTCCTATATATATTACACACACAAGTACATATATATATACATAGTTAAATAAAGCCATGAATCCTTATATATAATTACTTGAAGTAGTACAATAGTACCTGTCATCTTCTTCATACAACACTTGTCGACATAGGCGGTGACCTCAAGACCGTAAGAAACGCGAGTGTTGGTGGCTTCGAAGAAATGTTCGTAAGGAGTGTTTTGTTTCATCCACACGAAACCCGTGGCTCTAACTCTTCCACACTCCACGAGGTTCTTCAAAGGCATCACACCTTTTGGAAACCCTAGCTCCTCTAGAAGCTCCACAGAACTCTGGTAACACTCCTCCGCTCCGTACACGATCTCAGCTCCTGATCTCTCCCCTCCAGCCACCACGACTTCGTCGCTCGCCATTTGATCACTAGATTGTACAATTCAGCAAGAAACAATTGTGTGTGTTTCTTCAAATATGAAGGGGGAATTAATATGGTGTTGTTGGTGAGGTTTTTGGAAGATGTGACAATTTAAACGAAATAAAAAGAATTAAGGGGAGAGATTAGAAAATGGAGTAGGTAGTTGAACGGTGGGTTGTACGAGTCATTTATTTGTTTGCCTAATTTTCTCTCTTGTTACTTTCGTGTGGTTTCTGTTTGGTCACCTAATTGTCCATAAATATATTTTATTTTGTTTAAAGGGAATAAATATTTGATATTTCTTTATTAGAAAAGTCAGTAACGTCTATGGCTTCTTTGCTGTTCTCTGACATCTCTATTGCTGTAACGTTCACAGATTTTATTCCATTTTAATAAAGTGACCAAAGACAAAACTACTATTTAGAATTGTATTACCAATAAGAGAAGATTTTCTTTGGATTTTTTAATCAATTTAAATACATTATCCAATAAGTCCCCTTTAGATATATGGTAATTATTTTCAAATCCATACTACAATCAGAATAGTCCATGAATTTTATAATGTTTAAGAATATGTAAACCAATAGTATAAAGTATAAACCCTCTTTAAAAAGTAAGCAATCTACTGGTTTGGGGAAGGAGTTCACAAGATACTGGTTTTTTTGGAAATATGTATATCATGTTCTATCCTAATTAAACAAGATCCTATCTGAATGGAGAATGGTGAAAATAGTCTCAAATAGAAAATGAGAAAGAATTCTTGAAGAGAAAGACTATCCAAACTATGCTCTTTAAAAAATGATTTCTATGGACCAGACGTCGACCAGTCCTCTCTCTAGTTCATTTTATATATTTCACCATCCAGAAAATGTATGATACGGATATATCATGTCATTTTTCAAAGCGACAATTGGGAAGTGTTACATTATTTGGAAAATTAGAATATTACAAATGACCTCTAAAACTTTTGTGCAAATGTGAAGCATGATATATGAAACTTCGAAAAGTAGATGGAAGCCGATGTTTTAAATATATGGGCCAACCCCATAACTGTTTCAGACAGCCCAATACAAGATACACAGGTGATAACAGAGCATCTGTTGACAAAAAAAAAACTTATTTTGATTAAATCACGATTCCATGCAAGTCGATTTTACTCTAATTCCTACCCAAAAAAATTAAAAGAGAGATGTTATTGTTCACAAGTCTTCTTATTATTCTAAGAATAGGATGACTATAAGATCCTTTACGTCTTTCTAACTTCATAAGTCTACACTTCTCTGTTTGACTGATCCTATGAAGCTAAAAACTTCATGCATATTGGAGGTTTTACTCCAGCCAGTGCAAGTATCGCCGCCGGTAAAGTCCAAAGCCCTTCGCCGCAAATTAGACCCGAGGCGACAGCCGGAACCATAACCTCTGCTTTCTTCCGATTCATCTTCTCCCAAACAAACACAACCAGAGTCCCAACACACATGTCAATCGCGAAATAAGCCCCGACCAGAAACGGAACCGCCATCGCTGTTGGAAGCGGCATGAACCTCCCCACTTTCGCCGGAGTAATATCCCTGATGACGTTGACCAAAACCGCAAACCCGAAAAACCCGTAACACATTTGTAGACAGTGAAGAGGCAGAGCAGAGAAGCCTTGCACCCCAAGAATCGCCATGTTTCTGTAGATCAAAGCGTAAGGAGCCTTGAATTCGCCGTTAGGGTTTCCAACGTCGAAGGCTCTGTAGAACAAGAAGAAACTCAACGGCGTTACGATGCACCCAACAATCGTTCCGATCATTTGGCTAGCAAACATAGCCTTGGGTGACGTCATCGTGTAATGAGCCGTCTTGAAATCTTGCATCAGAACGCAAGAAACCGAAACAACCGATTTGATCAGTCCACATCCGGCTAGCCCGGCAACAACTCCGTTCTCTCTTCCCGTCACAGCCGCGATAACGAACAGACCGATTTTCCCATAGTTATATGCCATGTTAATGTCTGTAAGTCCAGCCCCATAGGCGTTACAGAAAGCAAGAGATGGCGCGAAAATGTAAGCTACAATAACGTAATACCATTTGAGCTGAGGAAATATCAGCGGAACCACGACGGTTGAGACCGCAGCGAAGGTAAGATATCCGGAGATTCCGATCCACATCGGCACTTTGTCTCTAACGAAATTCTCATCTTCCTTGAGAAATTTCCGTCGTTGCTTGTCATCCAAGTCATCAAGATCATTAGGTTTGTTCTTCAATCTTGCGTTGATGCTGACAATGGTGACGCAGAGTATCTTAACGAAAGTGTAGAGACCATCGCCGAGGATTAAAGCTACGGATAAGAAGACTTTGTATCCGTATATGCTCTTCATGTTGTGTTCATCGAGATTATCAGGGAACCAAGAGCCTTTGAGTTTATCAAGAAGAGGCCACATTAAGCCGTAAGAGAGGATGGCTCCTAAAAGCAAAGACAGGTTAACCAGATGTGAACAGATCATTCCTGCTCCTACAAATGTCATGCTGAAATCGAAAAAGAACCTGCAAAAGAAGATTTCAATGTCATGATTCAAAACTTAATTTAACGGAAAAGTGGACGTTTTTTTCTGTATAAAGTGATGCTTACGTTTGTTTCCAAGCTTTCAAGCCAAAGGTCGGGAATTGAGAAAACCCACAACCTTCTATGCCAGAGAAAAACCACTGGAAAAATCCCCACAAGAAACTAAATGAGAAGTATTTCATGAAACCGCGCACTTGTTTCCTGCAAAGCGATTCCATTTAAAGATTAGATTACTTAAGTACGAATCACTTCTTGTAGAGTAGGCTAATTAACTTACTTGGACTGTTCATCTCCTTGTGTGTGGAAGCCATTGATGAGCACAGCAGTAGCTAAACCACTCGGATATGTTAGCTTGAGGTCAATAATCATAACCTTACGGAGAGGGATTAAGACGAAAAGACCGATGAAACAGACGGCAAAGAGATAAGCAGTCATCCAACCAAGGCCTGGTTCTTTCACACTCTTCTCAGAGTTACCTTCCATGTTCGCACCAGATAACTCATACGTCTTATGGTTTAGTCCCAGAAGATATGAAGCAAACCCACCTGAAAAATATTATTAAAAAACACAAAAAAAACAAACCTTTTTAATCAAAATTCCACAAGTTGATTTTATATTAACAAACCCCCAAAAGCAATAGCAATATCAACCCTTTTGTTGCGACTCACCAAACCCAAAAGTCTTTTTTTCCCTTTTTCCTTAGAAAAACCAAACCTAAAAGTGTTTGATAAAGGTTACTACATGCTTAATATGTTTGGGACTGTTTTATATATCCCTTCATTGAATCTTTTCTTCTTTCCAAAGAAAAAAAAGAAACTATGAAGGAAAAAAAAAAGAAATTATGAAGGGAAAAAAAGAAGAAGAGTATTATATATGTTTTTAACCTCCGACAGCAATGCCGTAACAAGCAACAGCGGATGTCTGAATCATTGTGTTCTCTTGTCTTGTGAATGGTTTCGCGACAAATCCTGACTTCTTGAGAATCTTAGTCCATGTCTGGACGAAGACAAAAGCCAGTAAAGCTGCAGAGCTGTTGAGATTTGGAACAATCCCTGTCGTAAGATTTAGCTTCTGAGCTATCACACTAAACACCACTCCGATCACTATGCTCACTAACACTCCTCTCACCGTTATCTGCTTCGTCCATGGTTCGATCGTCCGCCCAGACATCTCTTCCTCTGTTTCATGTTCTTCTTCTTGTAGTGACAGTTGAGTATTGTTTTCTTCTTCTTCTTCTTCTTCTTCTTCTTCTTCTCTCTTCATGATCTTTCTCTGCTCTATTTCCATGGGAAGCACTGAAGAAAAGAAAAAAAAAGGATTACTTGAGCTTTGCAAATGAAAATTCTTTTACGGTTGGATTATTATGGACACTTATATATACCAGAAGATTTAGGAATGTATATATGTGAAACTCTGCTTTCACTTGTGTATACAAAAGTATACTTTTTTGCCTGATCGAAGAGAATAAAAAGAAAGCTAAAGAACTCAATGTCTCTGCCCTCTTAAGTGCGCATGTCGGACACGCGCATTGTCCAACGTAGACGATCGAATCCGTCAATACTTGAAACGCAAAAGTAGCAAACGCAAAATGTGTGAATAAAAAAAAGGTCAAGAGTTGAGAGAGATTTGGTAGACAAGTCAAGTGGCCAAGTAGATTGTCGTTGGCATCTTGTTCCAAAGGACATTTAATGATATTTCGCTTGTTTTGTAAGAATTTTTGGTTTTTCTTATTTACAGCCAATGAAAATGTGTGGTTCGTGTGGGTGTAATGATTTAATTCTTTTTTTAATCAAAGGTTTGAAAAAAAACAAATTCGGCAATCACATCATCATAATTAAATGTCTCGTACAGCATTACGCGTAGAATTTCCACTCTCACTGAATAAGAATTTTTCAAAGATAACCATTATATATTTATATGTATATTTGACTTTTGAGTGCAAACTTTCGACCCGGACCTAGGTTTGAGTCATGCACATAGGCACTGAATACATAAATAAGATATCGAGGAAAGTAAGTTCATTTAGATGCTTTAAAAAAAAAAATTCATTTAGATGAAAAACCAATGGTTCTTAACAAATAAAGACTAGTTACTCGTTTCCAAATTCAGAGTTTATTTTGGTCATTAAAAATATTATATATTTAAAAAAAATATTCATGTGATCATGGTCATTAAATTTGTTGAGAACCATTGGTTTTTCATATAGCACCATACCTATATGTAGCGCTACACATACCTAAAAGTTGGATAAAAAGAAACAAAACTACACATACCTAAAATTTAGTGATCATGATCACATGAATATCCATAACCCAAAATTGCAGAATAATCAAAAGGAAATGCACATATAATATAGATGATATATTCGTGTATAGATGTGAATATGATGGAAGTAGTGAGATTCCAAATGAGTGTGGCGTAATGGACCATTAAAGGCCGATACTACCACATATCAAGACAAAGACAATGCACTTTCTTCTTTTCTTCGTTTCTTTCTCTACGCAATCCTTCTTCTCAATTATTCTACGAAATCCATTTTATATTTCCACAGTATTTTGCGATATTTTCATAAGAAAAAATCCAGCCAATTCGAAAGTGTGGAATTTTATTTTGTATCTATTTTTCTAGCTACTAATGACGTACATACTCAATACTAGAGCACTTCCATTCCTAAAAACCTTTAAACAAATATTAATATTTTTAGTATAAATTAGTTATTCAATTAAATTTCAATAAAAATAAAATTATACCACTAATAGAAATAAAATTGCTCAATGAGTTTTTCAAAAGTTCTCATTTGAAAACTCTCTATCCTCTTTTTTTTTCATTTTTATAATTATTAAATACTTATGTAAGATATATAATAGAGATGCTCTGATACTTACATATATTGACTGTTGTTAAAATGAATTTCTTTAACTAAAAATTATGTAGTAACATCTCACCAGTTACATATAACAACGTTTAAAAAAAACTTAAGATTTAAGATCTACAAGTACAGATCCACGTCTCTGTTAATAGTTGAACCTACACCATCACTAAAATGAAACGATAAATAAGTCACGAAATAACCTTAGGAACTAAAATCTAATGGTGGGTACAAAGTTGAAACTAAAACACTTTAAACTTTTCAACTACCATGTTGCTTTCTAATTTGAACTAATTTGCGTGCATTACATAGGGATGGATTGTTAGGCCAAGCAGGGATTAGATTCGCCGAGTTATTATCTAAAAGAAATGAGGAAAAAAACAAAACATAATACAGTGGGAGAATGAATAATATAATGAGTCCTTGACACCATTCATTTGAAAGAGAATCTAATTCACTCTTAAAGTCACAACTTATCCTCCTATAGTCCTATAGCCCCACATTGACCCCAAACTGTGACAATTACTTGTTAGACCTTCCGCTAAAAATCTATTTCCCTCTCACTTATGCGTTTGCGTCCAAACCGCTTATATGGATAGCATTTATCAACGAGTACTATATTCTTTTCTTTCATTGTCATGTTACCCCTAAGTTTTTGTTCGCTGGAAAGGCTACCTTTTGTTAATTTTCGTGACTAGTTAAAAAAAAAAAAGAACATAGAAAGAGAAATGACTATGTTCTTATTTAGAAACCATGTTACCCGAAATTAATTTATCACTATCAATTCATAAATGATTATGAGCTTAAAATATCAGTCACATGCGTCGAGTTTCTAGTAGCTGATGAGTTGTTTTTTGAGTAAAACAAAACAAGTTTGTGTGCCAGAACTTTAGTCGGTGCTTAAATCAAACAAAACTACGGCTTATTTAGCTACTTCGTATAGTGTGCCATATGAGATAGAGAACCATATGAAAACAAATTAAAATCATAAAGCCGAATGTTTTAATTCGATATACCAACTCGTTTTTGGTCTAGTTTGTTAATTCTGGAATTCAAAAATGTACCGCTTAAGTAAATGTAAAAATCCATTTGAAACTGAACGTCGTCCTAATTAATTTATTTTAGTATCAGTTCATGCCATGTTTGGTTTCCTAACAAAATACCTCATGACTTTAAAGATGATCAAGGTAGGTTTACTCACAGCTGGCTTTTTTTAAGGGGAATTTTGCAAAATGCATTATTTAAGAATTAATATTTGAAAAATGCCACAGTTTTGTTGGATTTTGAAAAATACACTTTTTATATGTTAAAAGACTATTTTGACCATATTTAAACAAAATATTATTAGAACATTATAAATTAGACATAAAATTCGAAAATAATATTGTTAAGATTAATATTTTATTTTTGTTGCCGATATAAAAAATTATCTTAATTATTTAAAATTATTAATTTTGAAATGGATTAGTATATTTTCAATTTTAAAATTTATATCTAAACAAACAGGATTATTTTTGGAACCTTATATAAAAAACTTTAATATCCCACTTATAATCTAACTTCATCAAACAATTGACCATAATTTTGAAATAAAGTTTTGTGATGAAAAAAATATTAAGATTATAAAATCTAATAAATTACCATGTATGGATCAAGGTTATAAATAATATTTTGGTTCAGGAAAAAAGAGAAATTAATATTTATAAAAAATGAATAAAAGAACTTTTATCATTTTATATGAAACAAAATCAAAATAAAATTTTAAATTTTCTACTTTTTATTATTTAAAATTAATTTTATTCAACTTAATTATAAATTCCATTATATGATAATATAGTCATTTCATTTCAGAAAAAGTATAGTTTTCAAAATCCAAAAAAAACTAAGGTATTTTTCAAAACAAAAACTCTTATTAAGGTATTTTCCCAAATTTTCTCTTTTTGTAATTGATTTTGGTTGAATCGGCCGAAGTGATTTTTTTCCTTTTGGTCGTGTCGTATAGACCAAAATAAAAGGATTAATCGGATATCAAATGTATATGCTCGTGGTAGACTAAACTATAAAACAAATTTGGGCCTTGTGTATATAGATCGGTTGTTGAAGTGGAAGACCAAAAAAAAAAAGAGAATAAGTGAACCGTCTACTTGACATTTGCAAACCGAATTTCAAATCGTAAAAGCCCGGTCCATTAGATGCGAAATTGTATTATTTAATGATTTTATATTTACATGTAGTATTAATGTATTATTAATTAAAAAGAGTATTCGCATTCACAGAAATTATCTTTAGGTAAACAGATAACTGTGTTGTTCCGTTGTTCATTGTGTAAAAGGTGAATTGAAAAGAGAACCCCCAAGAAAAGACCAAAACCAGCGGCGGAAGATCATCGTATTCTGTGGACCTCAATCATGCCATGTCTGTATAAGTTAAAAATATCTCTCAACAATGAACAAACAAAGGAAAAAGTCAAACATACGTTCATGTGTTATGAGATTCTTTGATTAGAAGTATTATAACATTTCTTCAGTTTTGGTCATATCTTATCACCTATGATCACACAATTAACACGAAATTAGCTGGGACTCATCGTTTTTTTTTTTTTAAAGTACACGTTATTTCAATACTATATACTAAAACTAGCTGGGACTCTCGATTATTAAAAAAGAAAAAAGAAAGAGACGAACTTACTTTTCAGTCCAGTTTTGATAGGTCTCCGAACCGAACCGAACCAAAAAGGACAAGGAAACGTAGGAAGAAGACAAGTGTGGACAGTGGTATAGAAGACAAAACCATTGTCTGCAAACAATTGTGCAACTCGAGAGAAACCACGTTCAGGCTAAAACTGCTTTGGTGTTGATATTTTAGACGATCCAAATCATGCAACCGTGATGAAAGTCATACGTTTACGTTATATCGACCGTACAAAAAAAAAGAGCAAAAAAACAACAAGAAAGTATTTTGTGGAGACGTCCATGTCAGCAGCCAAACCGCGTGCCAGCCACCCCTAGAATCTAAACAAAACAGAAGTCGCAAGTCGCCACCTTTACTCTTATGTTTTCCCTCTAAAAAAGGCCGATCCTTTCATGTGTTTTGCAATTCAAAGTACAGACAAAAGAAAAAAAGGAGAGATTTTTCGAAGAACCCAACAGAGAGAGAAATGTGTAGATCGACGGATTTCGAGCGGTATGTTGAGAAAGAGAGCTTAAAGGTTAAAGCTTTCTACGTTCGCTTCACGGGTTTACCCTCCCGAGAGTTCTTACCAGAGTCCCTCACTCTTCTCTACCCACCACGAATCAACGAAGCTGCTTTCGAGCTCGACGGGTCCAAGATCCGACCCGATTCCCCAGCTTTCGTGACGCTGCACAGGGTCGTCAATGGAGGAGACGCGATTTACGGGTCCAGAGAACGGGTTCGGGTCTGGGAAGGGATCCGGTTCGAGGTGTACATGAGTGAGGAGAGAGTCGTAAAAGGTATTTTCAGAAAAGACGAAGGAGATAAGTGGAAGCTCGAGTGCGAGTGTGAGATGGAAGAGGATGGAGCGGCTGAGGTTGTTGTAGCGGCGGAGGGACACGTGACGACGTCGACGATGGCGAGGAAACATAGACGGAGGAGGAAGCAGAGGATGGGGTTTGAGTGTTTGGAGGAGATACCGGAGGAGAGAGAGGAAGGTAGGGAACTGGACGGTGGCGTGTGTTTTTGCACGTGCAGCGGCGGCGAATCTGACGACGGAGAGGGAGAGTGGGAGTCGGTGGAATGGACGGCTGAGATGGAGTCAGAGGCTGAGGGAATGCGATGGGCCGTTGATTTGGGGATTTGGGTTATGTGTTTGGGTGTGGGCTACTTGGTGTCTAAAGCCTCTACCAAAACCTTGAGAAGTGGAAGAAGAAGACCAACAAGAACTTTCTTTTAATCCTATGTGTTCAATATCGTTCTAACGTAGTAGTACAGATCATGAAATCATTATGTAAAAAAAACATGATTTTGGTTTCGAAGAATCACACGAGTTCCATTTTATTTGAAGTATTGAACATAGAACAATGAACTTTCTAGTTTGAATCCACTTGAGAAATTAAGGCAAGTACATGCAAGAATCTAATGAATGGGCAAGGTAAGTACGTCAATCATATTGCATTTACAAATTACACAATACACAAAGGATCCAAAAAAGTGCTTTCTCCTTCCTCTTACTAATAATAATAACACACACCAAAAAAGAATAAAAATTGATCAAAACGTGTGATAATAAATTCGAAGTATATAAGCAAGTATGTGGGAGTTGAGACCCCAAAGGAGCTTCTTCTCCTTTTTATTTTTGTGTTCGTTTCTGCTGTCTTCAGCTGTTAGTTTACATCTGAAGCAGACCCTGGTCGTTTTGCTGTTGTCGTCGTCATCATCTTCTTCTGAAACACACACAGAACCTAACTGGAGAAATTGCTAGTTTTTTGCTTCACAGCCTCTAAGTTTGGTTGAACAGTCTTAACTGGTTTCTAGTGGTAAACCAGAAGAGACTTCACTCGTTCTCCTACAGGTTCTGTGCAGCTCAGTGTTTCCACCGTCGTTGTGCCTTCTGCTTACACTTGTTCGCGACCAGTGAATGCTTTCAGTTTCTGCTGTAGCTGTATACAAAAAATAAACAAAAGAATTACGCGATAGACTCATCTAGTGGCTATTGCATTTTTAACCAGTTAAAAATGTGTTTTGACTTACTTGGCTGTATTTTGATTTCTCTGCATCGAGTTCCTCCGTTAAGTCGTTCAGCCTGAAAATTTAGGCAGTTAAAGCTTGCAGCGAGATGCACTTAGAAATCATTCTATAAGAAACAAAAGTTTCGCTCTAAGAAGAGGACTAACCTAGCCCGGATCTCAGAGATACTGCTAAGTAGTAACCTCTCCCTCTCAGAAGCCACTGGCTCAACCTGTTATCCAGAGAAAATGAAGCGACAAAGTCACGTAGCCGCAAGCAATATCTCTGACTAAACTAGAGCTCTTTGTTTCAGAAATCAACTTACGGTTCCATTACTGTCTGAGCGAGGCAAAGGTGGTAACTTTCCAGATTGAGAACCTATAAGAAGGATCAACGTACCATCATTGAATAGACTTCATCATAAATTAATAAAGTCACAACCGAATGAAGTAGAATTTGTCCCTCTTACTATCTGTCGTCTCTGCGGGTTGTACACTGTTTAGTAAGTTCATAATAAGATCCTGCAGTGAAATAGTAAAATTGCGATGATTAAAATCCTGCTAAATAACAAGGTAACTCTCATGTCCCAATGGATGTTCCTGGACTTATTTTCACCTGTTGTACTGAGTTTTGCTGGAACAGATGTTGAAGTTGAGGCATGATGAGTGAGGGGGACATAGGTTGGCCATTTAACTCCTTGATAGTCTGAGGCTGAACTGTTGGCTGCAAGATAGAAAACAAGATCAAGAATCTCCTAACGGATGAGTTAAAGGAAATAGAAAAGCTCCTAACGGATGACTTATAGGAAGCATTGTGGTGGAAAACTGACCATTTTAGGCTCAAGTATCCAGTTACCGACACTCGCAGATTTCCTCAGAGGGGACGACTGAAAATTAAGTGTACGATTTATCAGGTAAGAGACTAAGGTGAGAAATTATCAGTTTACTCTTAATAAAGCAGAGACTAGAAACCAACCTGTGGGGATCGACGAGGGACTATACTTAATGGAACATCCTAGAGTAGATTGTATGGTTAGTTACCGTCAAAGAAATAGGTAATCAAATAGCACAGAACTACATACTCACCTTTGCAAGATCTAGATTTCCTGATGTCACAGAAAATCGTCCTTTCTGAACAAGATTAGCCTTTGACTTCTCATCCAGAGAATCACGGAACCCTATTCAAGATTTGACAAAACACTCTTTAACTCAACTGCGAGAGAACCAAAAAAAAAACTATTAAGCTGCAGGAAGATTGCCAATGTCACTTGCTCACCTCCTGAATATTTAATAGGAGCTGACAAACTGTTTGAAGAAGCACGAGTTGAAAGATTTAAAGGACCACTAAAGCTGGGTGCTCTTCGGACTGACGGTGCCGTCTGTTGTTCACTCTCGGGTCTAGCAGATGGAAATTACAAGTCGGATTGTTTAAAAGTTTCTATATAAAGGAGAAGCAGATCTGAAGTGTAGTCTCAGAGAGCAATTAGCAAATGTCGAACCTTTCAAACATATGACCTTTCTCTGAAGCCGAGTGACTTAAAACGGTCTTGCCTGTAAGTGGTCCACTCTGACTTTGGCGTCTTACTGGCTTAACTTTGGCCTCAGGAGTATCATGCTCTGAGTTTGGTGACATTTTTTCTACAGAAGAAGCAGTTGTAATGAAAGTGAATTTCTCTTCGCAGGTTGGTTCTTCCACTTCAGTGTTAGATATTTTTTCCTTTCCGTTCATGTTTTCACATAATACCGGGCTATCAAATACTTGCCCTCTGTCATTCACCTGCAGTGGTTTTGTAAAGTAAGTTCAGACCACCAAGACTCGGATACCAAGGAAGTAAAGTTTTATAGATGCATATTTTTAAATGCTATCCACAGATTACTCGCCTCGTTATGAAACTGTGTACGGAATATTTCTTCATCCTCCTGACTCTCTTCTAGACCATCGTCATCACTTAGCTTTTACACAAACAAAAAATATAAGAACAAGGGTTATGTGATGGAATCCAATGAACAGACCTTTAGGATAGTGCAATCGCATATCACTTGCGAAAAGTAACTCACCAAAGATGCTTGTGTTTTCAAGTCTTTGATGTCAAAATTCCAAGCGCTCACTCCTCTTTGGTATTCACTCTGACGTTAACAAAAAGGTGTTTAATGTCCAACTCTACATTTCGACTCGTTAATTATTTAGGTAACAATGTCAAACTAAGTGTTTGTTACCATTGATATAGCTTCCTCGTCAGCAGTGGCCATTCTCTTTAAGGCAAGCTGTGCAGCATCCTTGGCCTGTCATACAATCAATAACGCAATCAATAACGTAAGAACGTGATAATTTCAACAAAGAAGGTGAAGAAACACAGAAGGAACATTGCTAACCTGAAGAGATTTTACACGTGCCCAAAGAGGTGGTAGATCAGAAAACAAACTTTTCACAGAAAGCTCAGGGGGCTTCGTGTGTTTGAAACAGGAGTGTTTCAGCAACTTTTCAGCGGTTGGCCTTTTTGTTTGATCTTTCACCAAACACATTGCAACCATTTCTTTAAAGGACTGGTCACAGCTGAAAGTCCTCTAATTAGTTTAGTAAAAATATAAATTGTAAATGAAAAACAGAAACTCCCTGAAAATCTAACAAAACTAGGCCAACATAAGAGTATACACCTAGAAAGAACACGAGTACCTTTGAGAATTTCTTATCACGATCGTAATCAAGGCCTGGAGGTGCGTTTTGAATAGTCATTAGAAGCACCTGTAACCAGAAAAGAAAAGAAAAATAATCAGAACTGTTTTAATAGATGCAAACAAAGACGTAAGCCGAAAGAGGAGATATTGAACACCTTCATGGGGGGATATTTTGAGAAAGGTGCATGACCATGGGCCAATTCAAGCGCTGTTATACCAAATGACCAGATATCAGCCCTGTTAAGGAAAGAACAGAATAGCAACCAACCAAATAAGCTACTATCGTGAATCAACAGGAAGAACTCGACAAAATAAGCTACTATTGCAATTCTTTGTTCCACACAGTATATAAAAAGTATTTGATATGCATCCCAAAGCAGACAGTGATAATCTTTTATCTATCATTTGAGCTTAAAAGTATAAACTCACTTGGAATTGTATCCATTTCCCGGCTGCAAGACTTCCGGTGCCATCCTACAGGCAGAAACAAGAGTTTTAAATGCAAACCATTGAATGCAGAAAGATGGTGAAGTACAAAAGAGAAAGAACCACAATAACCAACCAGCAAGGAGTACCAACAAATGTGTTTCTCGCACGTTGCCTATCACCGTTATCAAACAAGCACGCAGAGACACCAAAATCACCAAGCTTAATCTCCCCATTGTCATCAAGAAGTATGTTTCCAGCCTAACAGGATGAAAAGAAACAACAAGAGATTTGAAAACATTATATGGATGGCTGAAAATATAAACTCTATCTAATAAAGTTTCAATCTTCTTTAACCAACCTTAACATCCCGGTGGATATGGCCTTGCTTATGAAGATAATCAAGAGCTTTAAGTGTTTCTTTCAGTACACAACATATAGCCGACTCTTCAAACCCGTCTGAATAAGCAGTCTTCATTAGATGCAAACACGAGCCTTGTGCCATGAACGGCATCACGACCCAAAGACTATGGTCGACAGAAAAAGAACAGAACGACTTTATAACGTTTGGATGGTCTATCAAACTCATAGTCTGAGATTCCCTCCTAATATCATCCTACCACACACAAAAAAAAACGAATTAATAAATTCACAGAAATAACAAGAGATCTAAGACAAAGAGACAACAAAAAAGTTCAAACGTTGCCAATGAACAAAGCTAGAGACTTTCGTGATTTGAGCTATTACAAAACCAATAAAAGATCGACGAAGAAACGAACCAGATTGCTGTTGCATCGATCGAGATCCAAACACTTGATGGCGACGACTTCATTGGTCGGGAGATAGATCGCTCGATAGACGACGGCGCTAGCTCCATGGCCGACTTCTTCCATGAGCTTATAGTCTTTTGGATTCAAAGAGAAACCTCTCTGCTTAACACTGCCCATACCACCACCACGAGGTGCACGAACAACAGCAGCACCACTACCTCCGGCCATCTTCTTCCGCTTCTTTCCACCGAAAACCGCCCTGAATACCACCAAACCAGCAAACCGGTAATTACAGAAGAATTGAATCAAAAGAAATTACAGAAAAAAAAAAATCTGGAGCGGGAGAGAGACTAGTAGTTTTACTCGAGAACAAGTCGAAACCCCATTGAAAATTTTGGATACTAATTTTTTTTAATTTTATAATATTTCAGCTTTCTTTTCTTTTTAACTTCGCTGCTATATTTCTGATCAGTTGACCGCCACGACAAACGCGATTGAGAGCGAAAGCCAGAGAGAGAGCGATGAGAAGAGCTGTTGTGCTGACGTGGTAACAATGGTAAGAGTTTAAGATTGGGACACGTGTGTACTTATAAGAACGAATGGTTGGGAATCCATCTACCTCTTCGAGTTCACGAGTGACTTTGGTGGTTTCGTTGAAAAAAGGATAAAAATATTCGTGAATTCTTTTGTAAGGCAAAAGTAAACAGTTTTTTTTTTTGTAATCATCCCAAAAAACGTAAAAAATCTGATTCACTTTTTTTTCTCTCCATCATTGTTCTAAATAAATATTATTTATTATCAGATTTGTAAATTAGATGTAAGAATCTAACTGTATATAGTAGAAATCTGCTTTTGACTGTATATTTATCTATGTTTCTTGATAGAGCAAATATGATCAAAGATGGAAGTTTTACATTTGAACCAATTAATATTCAAATACATAAAAAGTCTTAAAAGAAAATATAAAATAGTTTGTTCTGCTTTGTTTCTTCTACATCTGAGCAGAGCTTGGAAATGGTCTCAAGAGCTTCATTTTGAAACAAAAGTCCAAACCTATAGACGCAAACGCAAATATCAAGACGCTCTGAGACACCAAAACGGCGCCGTCGATTCCATGCGAAGCCAAGCTTTCCCAGCTCAGCTCTAATGGCGGTCCTCTGCTTAACATACCAAGTCCTATAACACCATAAAAAAACAGACACTTTTTGTTCTTAAGAGTAGACAGATCCAAAATAATACAGGTCAGAGATTAATAATCAACTCAATCAATCATTTTAGTACGAAATAATTTATAAAATGAATCAAATCGTTGATTAGTAGTATTCTATTACTGGCAGATTATAATTTAAACAACCAAGGTCAGGACAACGATGGGATTATCCAGCTCACACTTCCAACACAATATAACAAGACAAAGAAAGTCTGTTTTTTTTTTTTTTCTTATACTCTTTCTTATTAGCTTGTAAAAACATGCAATCCAATCACAAACGCAAATCGTTTTTACCAACTCAAAGAAGTTAGATAGAAGCAGCGATCAAAACGTGTTTACCTTTGACAAATCCAAAGGCTGCAACGGCTCCGGATTTGAGATGACTATCATCCAAGTCTCTTCTGACTGCATACCTGAATGTGACTCCAAACAATGCACAGCTTGCAAAGGCTACTCCGAGGGGAAGAACAAGCTGTTCGATGCTCGAGACTTGAGAAAGAGCAAATGGGAGTTCCGCAATGGTTCCAACCGCAGCTGCAATCGCTGCCGCTTTCGCTGATTCTAATCTCTCCTTGTCTTTATCAATCGAGTAGCTGTTTTCTGAACTTCCAATTGCTGCGCTCTCTGCTAAAGACAAGGAGCGTTCTGCTTCCTCGACCATTGATCTTGCTGCGACAATCTCCTGCTGGCATTCTGCGATCTTGAATCAGACACTGAATAAGATGCATGCTTTTGTCTCTCTCTTGTTATAAAGTAATAAAACATAGTTTCATTTCAAGGAACTTGATGGTAGAAAGAGCGGAACTTACACTGAACTAAAGACTTTTAGTCCACAACCAGAGAAAGCAAAAATGAAAACTCACAAATCCTACCAAACATAGTTTCAAGCACAAAAGCAACACCATAGATAGTGACTGAACCATTCATTCTCGATGTAATTACTCTGTAGAACCTTCTTCCGTAAAGTCTCAGATTCCAAAGGGCTAAAGAATCAAAAGTTTTCATCATCTCATATCTACAAGGATTCCAGGAAAGGCTCTCACCTCTGAGGCTCTTGATTCGAGCTTATTAACATAATCCTGTAGCAACTTCGCCTCGATTTCTTGCCTCTCAATCTCTGCGAGCTCTCCCTTCGCTATCTCCACCCTCATCGAAGCTTTTGCCAGACCATCAAGCAGATTCTTGTTCTCTTCTCTGCTCAACAGCTCCTCGACTTGGTTTCCGACAATACCGGAAAGAGACTTGTTCAAATCTCCGCCGTCACTAGAGTTTGCTGCATTCTCTTCCGGTGAACTTCTGATTTTCCAGTTTCGAGTTCTGCGATATGGAGAACTCAGGGAGGACATTTGGAAGTTAAGTGGTTTGGGATTCAGAAGATAAAGTTCCGATAAAATCACTGGATTTGATTTCCATTGAAGCGATTGTGGAGATAAATATTGCATTTTGAAATGGAAAGATCTTCGAACTTCTCTCTATCTGGTTTGATCCTCCGATATGAAAAAGTGGCCACTAAAACGGTACAAGAAAAACGGCAGGGTTTTTAGAAAAAAAAAAACAAAAAAACACCGACGATACGTTATGTCCTGAAATGTCCCAACGACATGCATTCTAATTTTAGCATTCGACTTCTGTTTGATTATTTGACTTCAGGAGAAATACCAACAATCTTCCCAAATTCATGATGCGTTTTATATTTTTGCAGCAAATCACTTGTTATCTATTCAGGACAAAATAATTCTAAAATCAAAAATATCATTTTCTATATATAATAGTTTGGATGTAATAGACCTTATCAACATCTTTCTTGAAACCTTCAAGTGATTATCAAAGCTATATAATTCTTAGAGTTTGAGATAGAAAATGTTTTGGTTCCACTCTTTCACTGGGGCAGGAGAGGCGACGAGTCTCGCTAAAACATAGCCTGATTTCGTGGAATACTTTGCGTTCTTTTTAATTCAGCCAGGGGCTAGTTCGTGGAATAGTAGTACTCATTAAATTTCCAAGGACTAGTGAAACTCAGGATCTCCCTCATTCAACAACGAGACATACTTAAAAGTACAAAGATCTCACCTACCTTGTAATGAACTACCATTCTTAGAGTCATTTAAGACAGACGAAGTTACCAACAGCGTCATCAAATCTTCTACTTGCTTCATCTAGTCTCAAGTTTCTTATTCAGACCTAAAGCTTAAAAAGCCTTTGACATCAAAGTCAAACCACCGCCTTCTTGTTTGCCTTGACGTCATCAACCGCGGCCTTTTTGAATAAAGAAATGTCTGCCGTTCCTAGGACCACGTGGTACCCACGTGACCAGAGTTCCACGGCCGGGTCTTGAGCCGAGGCCATTCCGGCCAAGTAAGCTCCTCCGTTCACCGGATCGGAAGCCAGCACCGCCGTCTCCGCTGTCCTCATGGTGGACATCAATTTCGGGTTTCCTGGGTCGTGAAGAAGCCCCAAACTGGCGCTCAGATCCCGTGGACCCATCATCACACAATCCATCCCATCAACGGCCACGATCTCGTTTACATTCTTCACACCTTCCACAGATTCTATCTACAAACTCAAGAAATAAAACTCACCATTTATAAAATTTACTTCCAACTATTTGAAATTTCACAATAAGTAGAAATTTAAATAAACATTTTATTCTTACGGACATCTAATCGAACAATGTCGCCGGTTTCATAATTAGACTACTCGGAAAGTCCTCAAGTTAAAGCAAAACTTATAATGGAAGAAAGTGAACCTGACACATGACAAGTAGCTTGTCTGCGTAGTTCGCCACATAAGCCTCATCAAACCCGTACTTCGAGTCCCTCACGACGGAGTAAGCACAACCGCGGGCACCGTCGGGACGGTACCGGCAAAAGGAGACCGCATCGGAGGCAGACGGTCCGTTTTCCACCATCGGAAACATGATCCCGTCCGGTCCCAGATCAAGGGCCTTTTTGGCCCAAGCTTGGCTGATGTCAGGGACGCGGACGACGGCTGAATAACCGGCGGCTTCTATAGCGCGCATGCAGCTCAGAGCCTCTCGGATTCCCCCTGCTCCGTGCTCCAGATCCACGATGATGAAGTCGTAACCGGAGAATGCAGCGATCTCCGCGATCTCCGGCGAGAGAGAGAGGAGAAACAGGCCGTAGAGGTTTTCTCCCTCTCTGAGACGGGACTTGAGGGGTCTTCGGGTTTGAACGGAAGAGCTACCGGCGGATGACATTGCGACTGAGACTGGAGCAATCAGAGATTGGAGACGACAAAGACGAGGATAGAAGGTTGGTTTAGAGACTACTACGGTTTCTTCGACTGCACGTGACTATTTTGATTTTCCCTTCTTTTTTTTTTCCGGCAAATACGATACTATATTAGAAAAGCTGGTTTACAAAGTCTGCATTACAAACATCTAATAGCCATTGCGGAAAAAAAAGTAGAACTATAACAATAAAAAGTTATGGATTTTTTTTAGTTAATTTCATTTGTCTTTTTCTTGAATTTTTTTTTAGGATTAATTCTTCAAGTTTTTCTTGTTTTTTTTCCTTTTTAAATTGACCGAAACAATTATTTTCAAACTATGTTTATAACATGAAATATATTTTTTATCTTGAGTTAACTTACTTAATAAAATATAATATTTCCAACTTAAGCTGAATATTTTTATCTACCAATATCTCCTCTAATAATGTATCAAGTGATTCGCTAGATCTCTCAAAGAAATTTATGAAGTACCATCTTTGCCATAACAATTGTACACGTGATTTCGAGATCATACTTTTGTATTCTAATAATATTTCACCTTTTTTTTTTTATCTGAACTCTAAAACTTCTTTTAAAAAAAAAACTCTCAAAAAATTCGCTCAATCATTGACCGAATGATGATTGTTAAATTAAGTTGCTTTAGCGAAAATGTCCCTCGATTCTAATGAAAGCCCTTTTGGTAACAGTCTAAATAAGTCATAACATCGTTTGATCTTCAAATGTTCGGCCCAATAACTAATGATGAAGTTGGGCTTCTACCTACAACCAATCACTAGTTTGGTAATTTAAGTTAGCAATAGGTTAAAAAAAAAAAAAAAATTCAGAGACAAGTTCAAAGTTGAAATTTGATAGTCTGAAGTTCGTTAAAGTCGACGGGCATGAAAAAGACTATAGATGGTCCAGTTGTACTTGATTTGGTCATACCTTTGTTTTTTAATTTATGTTTTTAGTGATTTTGTTGTGGCTATGCTCTAAATATAAACGTATATACGTCTTATTTCCTTGTTATATATACGTATCACATCTAAGAACATAACCTGTCAAAAATCACAACTTTTTATTCCGCTAATCATACAACCATTTGCACCCCTAGATCAATGTACCACTCCAAGTTTTACGGTACATTCACTACATCGAGTTCGTGGATGTGCCCAAAAAGTGTTTCACAATAGATCAATCTATCATAAGTAGAGAATTTTTAGAAATGTGTCATGCAGCGATGAAGTGGACGCAAACACAATGCTATTTTTAATACTTTTCGAAAAGACGAGACGTAATTTTTTCATCAACTACTCCACCTCAAACGTTTTTACGCTGTTTTGACTTTTGATATAAACCTTGTTTTTTATGAATCCGATATTTTAAAAATAGAATGGATTCGATCGGTCGGAATTGAAAAATGTTTTTTTTGGCGGTTCTTTCTAAATGATCATGTATATCAGTATATGTAATATATTTGAGATTTAAAAGGCTATAAACATTTTTGTATAAATTTTAATTAATATTTCTTTTTAAATTTTGAAAATTTTATGATCTATGTAAATTGACTCATCTAAATTTAAGGGATGATGTTCATATTTTATTGGGCTGTGCACGAAGCCATCTTGCATGTAACCATCAACCATGAACTATGTCCTCATGCTGATTTATTAATTTAAGTTTTTTCAGCATCACATTGATATAGATGGTGGCGCTCGGAAAAATACCAATTTTCTATCCTTTTTCTCACCAACCCATATGTACATGTCGAGAATGAAAAGTTGAAGAATTTAGTTGAAGTCCTTTTACTTAGAAATTCAAAATACTTTTCCATCAGAGAAATTCATCGTTACCAAAACTATCCCTTACCTATTATTATTCCATGATGTGGAAATCTGTAATTCTCCTTTAAAATAGAATCTTCTACCCTATGTAGCATGTACAATACATGTCATGGTCCATCCTATCATCTTATAAATTATAATACTCCTACTCCACTTGCGGAACAACTTGATTTCTACTTTCGAAATATATGAAGAAGACCTACAAATCTACAATGGTTATAAAAATTCAATTAGTTGACATAAATACAATTTTCACAAAGAAAACATGAATAAACATGTAAACTGCACTTAGATTTAAAATTGTGCTAAAAGCTAAGGAATTTGAAGCAATTTTCAAATGTTTGGAAAGGATTAATTATGGCTATGTTTCAACTAATTTTCGGATGTGGTTTTTTTTTATTCCAGGTTGTTGAGCTACAATATGAAAGAAAACTTAACTTGACATCTAGTATTTAATCAAAAAAATTATATGTTCCATTCTCCACTAGAACTTATCCGTAAGATCACATCCATACTTCAACACAAACATACCGAATTTTAAAACTTAGTGTAGAAGTATGTTATTAAGGTCGAGTCACTGTCACTTTCAGACAAAATTATTTAACGTTGGTCGGATTCTTTTTCTCTTTCTTTTTATAGTGGCCACCATAACACACCACCCAAGTCTTTTGACCTCGATGTCTATGTTGTTCGACGCCATAATCTCATTATTATTTTTGTAATTAACTTAAAAATTGTATGCACGTTTAAATAAATTCATCTGATCAATAAAGAAGTTAGTAAGTTGCATCAGATTTTTAGTCATTTTTGTAAGTTGCATCAGATTTTTCCTACAAACTCATGAGCGAACAAAATGATACATCGAAATGTAAAAACTGAATTAATAAAAAACTAAAATATTACTGATATTCTTGTAAAACTTGAAATACTTTACGGGTGAAGCCAATGCCACAAAACCTCGTTACCTAAGAGTTTTTGGGATTATCCAATCGTTTTTGTATAGTTGGCTTTGATTAGATAATGCCATAATGATCATGTGGTTATCATTGGTTTAACTAACTAAACTTCAGCAAATTGTAGGGAGGATTATGCCTAATCTGTGAAGATATATATTAATCCCTTTGAAATAAAAGTTTAGTATACTTTATATGCAGCTAAATGTTTCCTGTTGCCATAGTTGAGATATATTCTAACTGCTTTTTGACTGGTCTGGTTGTTTGGCATAGAAATTCGAGTCTGATTTTTATTTTACAGTGGAATCGCAAATTTATTGGATGTTTATAACCCTTAAAATTTTCATCTTCAAAAATCTATAAAACTTTTGTTTTTTAGTACTAACAGATTTTATATTAGTTGTACATGCTTTCAGTGTAAGCAGTTATAAAGAAATGAAAAAAAATCGAAGAGCAAGGGTCAAGATCTAGATTGATGAAGCTGAAACCATAGTGGGATGTATAATTTCAAACACACAGATTTCAAGGAGAATGTTTCGGTGGGCCTGACCTTCTTTAATCCTAGACTTGTGACTTGTCCCTCACATTATTCTTCCCTCTCTTCATGTTCAATTTTTTAAAAATGAATAATCATTAATTAATCGCCTCTTCTGTCCAACACATCGAAAACCAAAACATACTTAATTTCACTTCAAATTGTTTTCCTAACAAAAGCAATTTCGAAGAAATCCATGACATCAACATTTTCCGAACTCATCCATGCCACAGGCATAATCAAAATGCATAAAACTACCTTACCTAGTTATTGTAAACGAACCCAATCAATTGTTTTTGTGGTGAGGAACGAGCTCATAATTAAATTTAGATGGAAATTAAATGGAATATGGTTTTATTAATTAATTACTCAATTAGGATGGTAGGGCTTTAACCAGTCTTTGGCAATAAATAATACATAAGTGTATTTAGTGAGGATCATGTGAAAGTCATCAGAGCTTACCTGTCTCTTTAATTTAATTTCTCATTATTAGTTTTTTTTTTTACCATGTACCTGTTCTTTAACTTACTACATGCGTTGCGTGACCAAAACAAACAAAACAGACTATGCTGCAGATAATTAGTTACACACTATATATATACAATAAAAAAAAATCGCATTCGTTTGTTTATCACGTCTGAAATCATTAGTGGAAAGTAGAATCAACAAGAGAAGGAACATAAAAAGACCAACCATGTATCATTTATAACCTGTGTTAGCGAGCCATAACAAAACTTAAAACAAATTAAAGTCATTCAATATGCATGCACCCCCCAATAATATCCTTAATCCAAAATTAACCCCCGCAAAAAACCCACCAATAAGAACATTCAAAGTGAAATTAAGCACAGACTGATTAATTAAATAAATAGCAATAATTAACCATTAATGATAGTACTATCTTCATCATCGAACTGAGAAAAATTAGCACCATGATCCTCCACTTAACATCCCAGTCCAGTACCCGCCAGAAGTAGCAGCTGCATCACCACCACTTGCTCGCTTCTGATGATCATTAATGTCGACATTAATTGTTGGTGATGAAGAAGAAACTGGCAATTTCAAATCCTCAAAAGGAAACAAGTGTCTTCCATTCACATCATCACCACCTTCTCCTCCTTCTCCTCCTTGAAATCCTCCGTGGAATCCATTGTTATGATGATGATCCAATGAAAACCCTAGCAGTGTTGTGTTTGTGTTGCAAGGCTTGTAATGATCTTGCATTGAAAACCCTCCAGATGTTGGATCTTGATTATGAACTGGAAATCCCATGAATGACGCATTCGAAGAATTCACATTATTACTATTGCTGTTTCTTATGAGATCCAGAGGGGAAGTTGCCATAGCTGACGTGGCAGAACATGAAGAACCCAGCAATGGATTGTTAGTGCTCTTGGTGTTGTTGTTATTGTTGTTGTGGTTGCCGTTCCCAATGTTGTGGATGAGGTCAGTGAAGTTCGTTCTGATCAACCCATGTGGTGGGAAACCTAAATTGAGATCTTGTTGAGTCGTCTCAATATATTTAGGGTTTTGACCGGTCAACCCTTGTTGAGACATGCTCATGAGGTGGTGGTGATGATGATCAGAGTGATGCTTCTTTGTAGCTGGTTGTGTAGAATCCGAGTGATTGTTACTAATATCAGAAGAAGAAGAAATTGAGGAAGAGTGAGATCTCTTGTTCTTTCTTGAGCCACCACCAACAGGGATGTTCCTAAGCGAACCGCCTTCCGTCCAATACCTTCTACAACCTTTGCAGAAGAATCTTGGCTGCGTCAAGCTATAATTGTTGTAGTAACAAAACTTTGTGTTGATTGAGTTACATCTTGGACAGTTTATAGCTTGGTCCTTTTCTGGCCTTGCCTTCCTCTCAGCTCCTCCCGCCGCCCCGACCGATGGTGGCTGCTGCGGCTGGGCCGATTGCGGCTTTGGGCATGTGTTTGTTACTATTTCTTCCAAGGGTTTCACTACAATCTCCTGATCATCAAAATCACAAAAAGAAACTCTTCCAACCATTAGCACAAAAACCTATACTTATAGTGTACATATAAAGACATAATTAACATATATGTGTTTAATTATGAACAAATCAATGGTTTTTCATCAAGATAGAAATGATTAGGAAATTTGAGGAAGGCTTTAACGATAAACTTTAAAGGAAAAAAAAAAAGCAAAATCATAAAGGGTAAAGTGAAAAAAACATATATTTAATATGTAAAAAAAAACTTTTGAAGAGAAGAGAAACATCAACAAAAGAGGATCCTAACACATTAAACTCTTAAGTAAATCAAGTACTGAGCCTAAGATGAATTCGCTGATCTGATCTACATCAGCACATACATATCCCACCTGCAAAAGTTTAGATATATGTATACCTGTGGCCACTGAGCCGTATCCATAGTTGAGCTTCCTCAGATCAGCAGAAGCAAAACCTGATATTTTATTTTCTTAGTTTGACTCTATAGATTTGAAAGAAGAAAAAAATAGATTGTTCTGGTGGACGAAGAGAGAGGAAATTTTTGATGGCTGAGAAATCTTTTTTGAATGAGGAACTTCTTTGTATGCTTGTCTGATCACATTTGCTTTATGGTAAGAGAGAGAGATAGAGAGAGACAGAGAGGGATCAAATTGTATAATATAAGATTACTAAAACATTCCGAGTGGGAATCTTTGTCGTACTGAAAATAAACAAATACTTTAATACGCGTCCATATATAAATATGTATGTATGTATATGGGCTATATATATTACTCTCTACATTTTCGAAGGAAGGATTAATGTGACAAAAATATAGAAATGAAAGGACTAAATTGGTGGAAACCCATAAGGGTATATATATTTACCCTGTAGCTTTTTTTTCTGAAAAATATTATGGTTTTAATAGGTTAAACATAGGGAAATTTGGCAAAATAGGTAAAAAAATGGAACATTTGTCCACATACACCTTTCTTTATTTTTACAAAAATTTGTCTACATTGCCCTTTAAATTTTTTTAATAAATTCAAAATATATACTTTTACAATCCAGAAAATATTAAAAAAAATCAAAACATTAGAATATACACTTATGAGATTATGTTAACATTTTTTTTGAAAATTAATTTTTAAAATGAAATATAATTTTTCATTCTACCAACCGTATAATACATATTCTACCGTCTACGAACATTTACAAGTGTTCTATTTTTTTAACTCATTTTAGCAAATCTTTCTTAAACATATGTACTATTATTTATGTTATTTAGATAATATTGATACTCGGAAATGTATGGACGGATAGATCTGATAAATGATGCATTTTACTGTATTACCAAAAATGGAAGTTTAATCACCGGATTTATCAAACAAATATTACTAATTAAGTAATTATTGAAATTTCTGTAACATATTCACAATAAAATCACCATAATTCTGTCACTCAACGTAATAGATTTAAAAATCATAATTAAAGTTACATATTTTGTAATAATCAACTTTTTAGTTTGGTGTTCATCCGTCGTCAAACTAATGCAAGAGTTCCACATCAGATGTTTTACAAATGGGTATATATTTAAAAAGTTATAAATCAGTTGAACAAGCACAATTTACGTACATCGGCCCGTATATATGTCGCCATGCAACAGCAACACCAATGCTAGCTCCAGGTTCAGCAAGCTGCCTCAGAATACGTAGGATCCGGTGAGTCACCACCGGAACTTAGTGGCAACAACAATAAAAAAAATCTAAATAATTATATATTTACAGTATGTATATAATAATCTCTCGCTAATTGATCACTGAGTAAACATATGGCTATATAATCATTTATCACAAATATAGCAGTCGACAGTCAATCCTTACAGATCAGTACCAGTCTAGTTAACATTTGTAACATACAATAAACAGTTCTTTTTCGTAAATGTGTGTTTTTAAAAAAAAATTATAAACAGTTAAACGCGTTAACTAAGCCTCATAAAACACGTTACATACATTTGTAAGTCCTATTCGTCATGCAACATATATAATGGATCTTCTGCTTTTGTAAATGTCTTGACTATGTGTTTATTGTTTGATACCACGTCAACTTTCAGTTTCTATTTGTGTAATGTATTAAACTTGTTGTTTGTCAGTTGTAGAGAATTTTGAAGTTTGAAAATCCGAGTCAGATTGAATTTATGGTCATTAGTTAGGTGTTGGATATTTAAGTCTTAACGTCCACAACGATTTCAATTATGCTTAAATCTAAATTCTAAAATATATTGTACATAAAAAGAATTCCTCGTTTGATTTGAATGCCTGAGCTTAAAAGTAGATAGTTATCTTCTTTTGTTTCAAAAGACGACTGCTCTTTTCATAGTAAAATGACGGAAAGTGGGTTCTTTACCTAAAAATTTCGTTATTATGGTTTTTAGAAAGTTATCAGGAAATAAAGGTTCTGAATTATTTTTGATCAAAAATAAAACAGTAGATATTTAAGTATTTTTTATTACTTATTGTTGATATATGTTGACGAAATATAATATTTTAATATATGTAAAACTTAGAATTAAAATAAATATTATGTGTATTTTGTTATTGTTACGCGTATGTTTATACAACTACCAAATTATTTAACATATATGTTAGGGAATGGAATTTTAGATCGATACAAATCAATATGAAACTGAACTGAACCATTTGATCTTAAGTACTAGACCACTACTTACCATGATTATAGAACTATATCATTGCTTGAACATCCGCTCATTACAGCATATAGCATTACATAGCATATTACTTTACAAGTACAACGCATCAACTCAACTAATGTTACATCATAGCATAATTGAACGTAAAACCAATGCTTTTTTTTTTTGACTTTTTGAAGGCAAAATCGTTACGTACAGAGATATCTGTGTCATTCTTTTGAAGTATCTTGTTTTAGAAGATTATCTTTATAAAACAATTATCAAACGAAAGAAAATTTAAAGACTTGTCCAAAAGCTATACTAAAGTATAAACTTTTTCACGATATAAAAAGTTTTTTGTTAGTATCATACTTTGTACGGAGGAATTAAAATTCAAGTACCTAACATAAGTTGACCATCCATTGACAAATAGACCTGCTTTTTATTCAAACTTATTTGGTCGACCTCTTTTATTCTTAAATCAAATAAAAACAAATTGAATACATTTCACATAACATCTTACTTGGCACTTATCTACACGTACTAATATTATGCGAAAAAATGTTAAGAAGAGAGAGCCAAACACTCCCTTAAAGGTACCACATGCCCCAGATTATAAAGCTCATCTGTTTTTCCACACACTTATTATCCGTCTTTCACGTGTGTCTTAAGATTCCAATTAGGCTATAATTACCTGTATCGCACGAGTTTAAGCTGATTTCATTGGACGGTCGTGATCTACTCAGGATTTCGCAAGGACTGTAATGATGACGGTGTGTTCGATTAGTCTGGGTCCCAGATTTTCTAACATGGCCTATGTGTCATCGCCACGTGAGCTATCTTAGTGTACAAAACAGCTAAGGAACACCTAATTTCCTTCACTTCACGTGCCACGCTCTCTTGTTTAGTTATCTTCTTATCACCAATGAAGTTACTAAATACATTAAATAAGGAGTATATGGAGTATGAGATAATAAAAATTAATATCCAGCACAAAACGCATGGAAATGGCTCGAGTAAATCTTGTTCCTTTAAATTTAAAATATGGTCTATGCTCCAGATAAAGATAAATTTTATTTACGGGTAAGTATTAGTAGCCTGGGCAAAAAACCCGAACCCGAAAAACCGAACCGAACCGAAAAAAGTAGAACCGAACCGAACCGAAATTTTTAAAATACCCGAACGGGTCCTAAATTTCAATATCCGAAAACCCTAATCCGATCCGAATCGGGAACCGAATGGGTACCCGAAATAACCGAAATACAGTTATATTCCTAAAATATTCATAATATTTAGATTTGATATAGCTTATTTATCCTAAATTATATTTATAAATCCAAATATATGTATAACTTTTAGACAAAAATAACTAAAATATCAAAGATAAACAAAATATATGAAATTTTTAGCTATATTTGACAAATTTAATTGATTTAAACTTAAAATTAATTATTTTTTTTTTAAAAAAAAAAAATTTGGGTACCCGACCCGAACCCGAATAAAACCGACCCGAACCCAAACTCGAACCGAAATTCTAAAATACCTGAATGGATCCTAAATCTCCAAAACCGAAAACCCGAACCCGAATGGACCCGATCCGAACCCGAACGGTACCCGAACGCCCAGGCCTAAAATTTAGTATTATTAATTAATCTTCATTTCTTAGAGCAGTAATGATAGACGACATATAGGCCGTCGTAGATGATGACAAGTGTCGTAAGTTGAGTTGACCGGGGCCGATCAATGAACGGTTACTGCTCCTTGTGGCCGGTGAAGTTGGGTCCCACATTTGCCTCATGCGCGTGCCTTTTCTGATAATTCTCGCCGAAGAAAAGGTCCACCGAATCTGAACCGTTGGATTTACTAATGGGTCCCATGAAGTGCGTGGATAGCATCTTTGAAAGTGCGGTCCATGTCAGCACGTGTGGACAAACCCGCACCTTAACAACTTGCCATCAAAATGCAAACCCGCAACATAACAACTGTTACCAAACAGTAGTATCTTTTTTTTGTCCAATACTTGGAGTTGGAGCTAGCTATAGGCCTTTTCGTTTTTGGATAAAAAAGTTAGATTGCTGATATAGATCGGATTTGGATAATTTGGGTATTAAAACTTATCGCACAAATCACACAAAACCTTTGTCCTTTGAAAACCCAAGTTCAACTATCATTTGTAAACGTTTGTTTTTGATTCAACATCATTTGTAAACCCATTCTACAAACATCAATTTATGATATCGGAAATAAAAGAATGCAAGAATTGCATAGATCGGAATCCAAACATGTATTTCAAATCATAAATAATATTTAACTCAATCTAAAATGTAAGTTTGCTAATCTTGATAGAAAAATCAGTCTAAAAATGACGAGGATCACGAAATTCACATTTTTTTTTTATCTTTGATTTGAAATCCCTCTCAAATTGTTGAACTGGGCTTTATTATGTTTTTTTTTTTAATATTTATCTATATTTTCTGTGATTTATTTGTCTTGTAAAAATGCTCGTTTAATTAAAATCTACATAACAGATCACTTATGGGATGGGAAATATTAATATTACTTAAAATTACTATATAAATATATAATAATCAGATTCAAGATATTATATTTTTGGTATTTAGGGATAATTTTAAAATGTATGGATACGTTTTGTTTATACTGTAGGGGCTAGGGGGATTATAATTCCCGAATTTTGATGTCGGTCATGGTATAGTGCACTGTGCATCTAGTCTTTAAAGCCTCTATATGTTTCTATATATGTACTTTAATTCATGGTCGTAACTCGTAAGTCACTCGTAACGATTGTAGCGTACTTCTTTCGAGACAAGACACTTTAGTTGGGAGGTACATAGATATCGTACTTGAAACATTCTATCACTTTTTTGTGAATTTGTACTATATATAGTTTTGTCTTATTTTTGCTTGTTAGCATAATCAGTAACCTGAACCCTTTAAGTTCCTAATTGGATGAAAAACGCTGTTGACCAAAAAAAGATGCATAATCAGTAAATACTATCGGCGGGTAATGAGGAAAAGATTACTAATACTTTGACGAGTAGTTTTTCTTTTTCTGTAGAGCGTTCTTTAATTCATAATCATCTTGATATTCCAGAGTAGCCTGTAGGAAAAGTCTTGGGCCTCTAGAAGACTACTAAATATTTGACCTAAAGCCCATAGTAATTGTACCATTATACCACACCTAGCTTTGAAAAGAGTATGGTGTATATGAGCCCAAAACTCTACATGGACGACCAACAACTAATAAAAATCCCAAAAAAGTATCCAATAGTGAAAAATAAGAGAAAGTAAATGCAAGATGGAATTGGTATAAAGCACAAACACCCGTGCATTGCGCAAGCTACTACATACACATGCACTTAAAATATGTGAACAGCAAAAACATACACACATATCTTATGGGCCTCGATACATTCGGGCTTTATATTTAAAAGTTAGTACATTCTCCAAATAAAATGTCATACTAGCTTTAAGCTTAAATTTATTTATGTATATCGGTATCGTCCGCATGAATATTTTGCGTTATATCTTACATGTTCACTAGATTATTATAACACGTAAGTGCTATTAAACTAAGTATGTGTCTTTACCAAAAAAAAAAAACTAAGTATGTGTATGTGCATTTGTCTAAGTTTTAAGCTCTCTTCTTTGCACCAACCTTCTTCCCCTTTTCTATAATCTATGTAATGATTAAAACTCCGGTAAGGACGGAGCAATTTGATGGCGCACGAACCAGGAGAGTTGCTTTTCAAGAAGTGAAAACCCCTGGCGCATGTTAGTAGGGTCTCTTTTATAAAAAAGAAAAAGAAAAGAGAGAGACCCACGCGCAAAAGTATTATCATGCGCCATTTTATATGGACCTAAATCTTTAAGTCCCCAATCTATCTTTTTCTTCTCCTTTACATCTTGTTCTTTTTTCTTTTCTTTTTCCCCTTTTCTTGCTAATTTCTTCAGCCACATCCACATCCATATTTGTAGTTTATATTCTCCCCATACCATTTCTGCATCTTTATCTTATATGAAATTTCGCAGAAAGACAGAATGTTAGTTCGAATTAGTCTAAATTTACGTACTGGATTCTAGAAACATTATAAAACAAATTCCTCTATTCTTACACGACTTGTTATACATAGATTTAAATATTAAGGGAAAGACTAACTAATCAATGCAAAGTACAAAACTCATTATTATATAATGAACATCCAAATAGCATCACACGTAATACCAAAACTCAGTGATGGAAAGCCAGTGCTTCTTTTTAGTACCTCACATGGACATACGAATAGTCAATGTCAAAAAGATTGCTTAAGAAAAATAACGACGAGAGAGAGAGATCTCACAGATCAGTCCAAATGGGTTAATCACAAGGATTATTAAAAGATGAGCAGAACTTCGAAGCACTTTCGAAACTAATGATTGACATTATGATTTCCCACTGAACTTTTAATATTCTAAGTTTAGTATAATAGTCCAAGTTGAGCTTTACATCGTATATGATTTCTTTTATTTGATCAAAGAAGAAACTATGGAAAATAACTTAAATTTATTAGTCTCATATATAATATAACTTAATATAAACAAAGACTATATAACGTACATCAGCTTTGCATTAGTACTAAAGAAATAGAACACTAGTTGTATATATATCATCAATATATGTTTATAATACTCATGATAACAGTAACTTGGGGGATTAACTAAACTTCATAATATTTCTCTTGGCTAATTAGATTTATATATATATATGTCTTTTTTTCCTAAGGGTATTTAAAATAAGATAATTACTCTTTTTTTTTTTTTTGCTTTAGCTAAAATGGGTCGAAACCGGCCTTGAATGTTGAGTTACCAGAATCTCAGAAGTAGCCCATAATTTGGTAGCTTCGGAGGAGTTAGATCCGAGTCCAGACGGTGTCGTTTCATTGCAGTCCGTAAAGTATTTTCCCGATACGTTTAGCAACCTTGGATTTGTCGCCACGTAACACGTCGTTGCTGCTGCCTAATCCCATGCCAAAATTAAACAAAAGTAGCACATAAATCCAAATAATCCAAAAGGATTAACAAACAAAAAGGATAACTTATCCACCACAGATTATGTTATAACAATTATAGTAATATATATATATATATAAACAATGTATTACTTGAGGAACGGTCTTAAGGAGCTTGGATGTCAGGAAGAAGACGAGATCTGAGTAGGAAAAGACAAAGGGAAATCATATATACACATAATTAGGAATCTTAATTATTAATTTATGATTATATACTAAGGCAAATATGTTAATATCAGAGTAGGGGGAAAAAATTAAGAAAAACCAACCTGTCAATAAGCCTTCCCGGTCTCTGGTTAACCGGGTTTTTACAACCCCTGGGTGTACGCAGTTTACCGTCACGTTCGCTCGGATTTTCTGCAATTATTTATCTCTTCCATTAAAATTCTATTTTTAATAATAAAAATTTAATCACTTTATAAAAAAGACCCACATGATTGTCTTAATCCTAACTACGGTCAATAGTCAAGCTTAACTAACTCTTTTCATATAATTGGTTAGAATACAACTCCTAGTTATCTAGGTTTCTTGTTGTCCCCTTCTCCGGCCATACCTTTCGTTTACACTCAGCAAACAAGAAAAATCAATAAATACTTTTTACCAAAAAAAGGGTTTCAGAAATTGGACCATTACTATGACACAGTATTAATTTCTACCATAATGCTTTTGGTTGTATTTTCCTTTTGGTTGGAATAGTTAATTCTTCGGGGGAGTAAATTAATTGGAATGTAAATAAATGAGAGAGAGGGTGAGGAGAGAAAGAGACCTGGAGTCTAGACGAGAGCTCCTTGGTATGCAAAACGTTGGCAAGCTTCGAGAGAGCATACGCACGTGTCGCATCGAATTGACTAATCGATCATCCACATATACATGAACCCAAGAAAAATATATTAGTACCAAGTACTGCATTTCAAAATGTCAATACTCTTTTACTTCCTTTTCCCATTTATTAACCTCCTATCAACTTACTGTCACCCATCAGTCGAAATAGTTAACAACTACGCAGCTTTTTCCTTTGGTAAAAAGTGATTTCCTCAACATTTTTACACCTCTACAAGAAACACCAATCCTACTCTCTGATTTATAGTTATAGCTACTGGACACTTATAGAATTGAAGATGTGTCACATGTGTTTGCATATCTTTACTTCCTCATTTACAGTTTTTAAATGTTATGCCTGTATTGGAACAACTGTGCCTCTTGATGAGAGAAAGAAATAATCATACCACTTAGGTTGGGAAATAAGCCGGAGATATTCGATCAAATCGCCGGAAAACCAGCCGTGAATGCCGGACGTGACGTTAACGATCCTTCCCTGAACTCCTGTTTCTTCTGCGGTTTGGATCATCTTCTTCAGCAAAAGATTTGTCAAGAGAAAATGGCCTACAGATTTTGAAATCGATTAAATGATTAAGAAATGTATTAACAAAAGTAGACAACGGGTAATTAAGATCTGTCATAACTCATAACTCATAAGACAATAAGAATCGTATTAAGAAATATAATTACCAAGATAATTAGTGGCAAATGTCATCTCGATCCCGTCTTCTGATATTGCATGTTCATGTGCTAATTTGCCTGCGTTGTTTCTGATTCGACATTTGTATATATGTAAAAAAAAAAAAAAAATCAGAGAGATAGTATATTTAAATAAAATCAGATTCAAATAAAAAGTAAAGAAATGATCATAATTAGTTATGTTCTGTTCACATAAATTTCCAGAAGTAGCCGCACGTATGCGTGTACCAAATATATAAACATGCAAACAAAAAAGGAAAACAAATTCTGATGTGAATTTCCAGAATCTTTTTTCTATATTTTAAATAATAATAATAAAAATGGTTTTAGGAGTAATCTTCACTTACATGAGAAGATTGAGAGGTAGTTCGAGAGATTCGAAATCGGCGACGAAGCTCCGTACGGAAGAGATGGAGCTGAGATCAAGCTCCATAACGACGATCTCCGTCTCCGGAAACTCAGAGACGATCCTCCCTTTTGCTTCCTCCGCCGCTTTCACGTTCCTCGCCGGAAATATCAACCTCGCTCCTCTTTTCGCCAGCACTCTCGCCGTCTCCGCTCCGATCCCCGACGTCGCGCCTTCCACCACAATCAACAACAGTAAGAAAAATGACCAAAATCCCGACGAATCGAGTCACCGGAAAACTCGAATCAGAGGATAGATATAAAAAAAAAAACCTCACCGGTGATTATCGCTGTCGTGGAACGAAGGTCGCAGTTCTCTGTTACCTCATCGGCGGTGGATTTGGAGCCGAAGCCGCTTGCACCGGCGGCGCCGATGAGGTATCTTCCAGTCTCGATCATTTATCTCTTCGTCGGAGTTTTTTTCCTTTTTCTGTTACAGGCGACTGTTAGTTATTTCACTGACGACTCTTCTCTTCTCTTCTCTTTCCCGAAAAGATAACTAAAAGCCACAAACGAAAAAAAAAGAAGGAAGAAGAAAACAAATAAGAAGAGAACCGTATTTGCAGTTTTCAGTTATGAGGGTAGAATGGTAAAATCGGAGAAAACTCTCTCTTTCTCTCTCTGTTTCTCTTGTCAGGTTTTTGTAAGGCAACGCCGCCTGGCAAGGGAGAGAGATGTGAGAGGAAACAGTAACGTTGTGTATTTATAAGTAACTTTTTGATTGCTGAGGTGAAAAAAAGTAGATATCACCTTCTCTCTTTTTATCAAAAAGGATCGGTTAAAAAATTATATAAGTTATCATTCTTGTACTCTCTTCCCCTTTAAAATAATCTCGCAGTGGTACACTGGTAGGTCTAGTTGTTGCATATTATTATTATTATTCTTTTTAAATATGATAGAACTTGTTAACAGTATGAATTCTTGTTCAGAACCTAAAAACTGATTTAACAAAACTTACTTAAAAATGCTCTGAAGAAGTTCAGAAACGTGACACCAGATAAATGCTGCAAAACAGAAGATACAATCAATACAAAATCCACAGTTTATATCTACTTCCATAAACTTGTCATTACATAACAAGACATATATTACATCCAGATTCATCAACATCTAAAAATATATCATAAAAATCTTCCATTAAATAAGAAGGTACTTTATCAAAAAGGCAGAAATCATTTTTAAAACTAAACTTTTTAAGAATAAACTAAAAATACTTATCCATTTTGAAGTTATTCCTAAACAGTTTTTTTAATATTTTTGGCATATTAAATTTTTAAAAGATATTAACTAAAAATGGGGAAGAAAAACTAAACTATTCAACGAAAATTAAAACATATCAGTGGTGTAATGGGAAGCAAATCATCAACCTTTTGTATGAGTTGATATATTTGTTATATCTATATTTAGAGAGCTATCATGTGGCTTTTGATAATTACCATTTTTTAATTATTTCACATTGATGAATAGTTTATGAAGACATTTGAGTCAAACCTAATTATATATTCAGTATTCAAAACTATTTAAATAGCTGTCAGTCTATGATTCGGATATAAATAAATGATTTTGTTCCTATTTTCCATGACTGAATTTCAGTTAACGAGCTCCGTTAGAGTTTACTAATCGATTACCAACGCTAATTTTTGTTCAGCAAAAACAAAAGATGAGGGAACAAAAAAAAGGGAATAGATTGTCGTCGAAGGCAAATATTAACGGTCAAAAGGCCTAAGGTTTGACTCATTTGTAGGAGACAATTATACAATCGTGACGTATTAGTTGTATACTTGGTGTCACTCATTAACTTATTATTCTGTCCTAATTTACTAATCTTCCATTAAACAAAATATTCATATTTCTTAATGTGTGTGTAGTTAATAATTTTCCCTATATCAATCTCGGAATAAACGCCGGTGTCGGGAGTACCGCAAACGGTAGTTGTATAATGGAAATTTTAAAGTTAGAGAATAATGTAAAATAATATTACTAATGAGGCATGGTTTATATGGCAAGCACTTAGAAACAAAATTTTAGCACATCTATTTTATATAAAAAAGTTATATATGTACGTATCAATTATAAAAGTATGAATAAATTTCAGGATTTTTGTTTGATTTTTAAAAACTAGTCTGCCGCAAATAAAGATACTTTGAAGATATCATATTTAAACTTATAAAATTCTTTAAAGAATGATATGCATTCAAACATTGATGATGATGATTTGTTTATGAAATTAAAGATTCTCCGAGAATCAATACCAATTAAACTCTATTGAAATGCTTGATTTTTTTAAAAAAGTGGAAGATTCTTATTAGAACATAGAAGTTGTTTATCGCATATTGTTGATTATTCTGGTATCAGCCGCCACAGTTGAAAGAATTTTTTCAAAGTTGAAGCTAAAAAAATATTTGCGGCATACCTTGTCATAAGAGAGATTAAATGAGTTGGTTTTGTCATCAATTGAGACAAATATGATTGAAAAACTTGACTATCCAAATTTAATAACTGATTTTGCAAGAAAAAATGTAAAATGTGTTATATTCAATAATATTATTATTTTTTACTTTTTTTTATAAACAGATTATGGAGTTGAATTATCTTATGAATTTTAACATTTTTTCTATATTGTTATTAATTTAATGAGCTGTATGGTGGCAAGGTGCAAAGGTGTATTTCCATCCACATATTGCTCAGCACTCATATGTTTGGTTGTATCACATCTTGTTAAGTGATATACAAGCAAAAGCTTTGCATTTCTAGTTGCAACGTGAAAAATGTTCTGACCTTGTCTGTTTTTTTAAAATAATTTATGAAGTTGGATTAACTTATGAAATCTTAACATATTTTTTATATTTTATCATTTTATGATATTTAATAGAAATATACAATTTTTGAACTCGCTTAAGGCAGTCTAAAACGTTGTACCGGCACTGCTATTAGTTTACTAGAACACTAATAGTATTATTTTCTTTGGTTTTGATTAGTTATCATTTTAGAAGGATGCATACAAACTAATGAAAATTTTAACTTGTTAGTTTTTGAAAACAAAAACACCATTACCTATATACTTAAACACAATTCAACCAATAGTATAATATTCTGTAGAATACAAATGATTATAAATCATTAAATTTTGCATTGAAATTTAATTATGTCAACTAATTTGAAACAAAAAGTCTCTAAAACGATAATTAATCAAAATCGGAAAGAATATATCTTAATATGTTAGTGCTCAAAGTTGGTCAAAAATAGATTAAAAAATGTTGCGATGAATAGAGTAATGGTAACAAAATGATTCAACCACGGTTACGTTAATTGAGTCGGTTACAATGGATTAGATTCAAATGGATATTACGTTTGAGAAATATTTTAATAAGATTTTGTCAAAAACGTATAGAAACTCTAAGCCTATATATACCTGCTTTGCGTAGGATGGATATTCTTGTTCGCCGCATCCAATGGAGCTGTGATTTTGTTTGCCTATAATTCAAATGTGGCTGTTGTTCCTCAGTCGCAGACTTCGATGTTACAAAAATGGGCAAAGCTTTCATGTTCAACAATGCTGTCCCACCTCTCTACCTTCGGTTGGAAGTCACGTGGCAGGGGAATGAAGCGAAAATTTATGCATGGTGTCCGTGCAACGACCTAGCCATGATGCACATTTCTGTATCAGAAGAAGAACTCTGCGTGGTTGTGCGTACATTTCCGTTGGAGGAATGATCAACAAAGACCAACAAAGACTCGGCCGTTTTGTTAACAGATTTTGAAGATTACTTTGAATTGCAGTTCTGAATTCACCGATATAAACAGAATATCTAACAACAATATGAAGAATATATTCCTTCTACCTTTTATAGATTAATATTTTAAGATATCAATAGATTTTATGAAAAAAAAAAAATACTCCGTGGTTTACCCAAAAAAACAGAACGAAGGTTAATCGGTGAGAAAGTGAGACGGCGAGTAGTTGAAGCATTAAATAAGAAAACGACACCAGAGGCATTGTGGGATGTAGCATGTAGAAACATACTAGAAGAATCTTGCAAGAAGGTTTATGCACGTGAGTTTTGCAAACTGCGTGCTGGCTCGGTCCGCCTCCCCCTTGGAACACGGTCACCGATAATTTAGTTAATTTGTTTACTAATTAGCTTGGTTGTTAATTATTAGCGATCAATCATTTTTGAATAATTCAATGTTCATCATGCCTCCGTAATATCCTCTACTCCCCTTTTTTTTTTTTTGAGGCATCTAAAATGCTAACTTCGTAATTAGCTTTGGTGAGGATTCAGCCAATGATTACGTTCGAAATTTTGTTAAATATATCAAATTCACATGCATGTCTCACGAATGAACATGTTTATAAGAAAACATAGACTTTTTACAAATTTATATAACCCAGGTAGTAATATATATGGCATTATATGCTCACGGGTGTAATTGCGTATGCATCTAGAAAAATACAATTGAACTGAATATAACGATTACAGCGTTCTGTTAGAATTTAACCATGTACAATGAAAGTGTTGAAATCTGTTTTCTACACACTCCTCTAAAAATATTGAAAATAAATTAATTTTAAATTAAGCAAATCATCTTTCGCATGAAGATATGTCCTTCAGCTTCATATTCCATTTCACTCTACTACTGTATCATATACGTTGTATATATATATCACATTCACATTTATTTTTCTTTGTGTTTACCATTTGGAACATACCGAATCCATCCCAAAATTTACTAAAATCTTATTCCTACGTACGGTACAACCTTTAAAACACATTCCAAAACTATACAAATTATGTATAGCTTTCTTTAGACCCGGCTCTAAATTTTAATGGACCCAATATATCCAATATATAATGGATCCTAATTTTATACGTATTTTCATATTTCATAGTAACAATATTTATAATCTATTTTAACTTGACTCTTTAATGTGAAATAAGTGTGTTATATAAAATTAAACCTTGTATATTTGTACTTTAGACATATGTCTAGTGTTGGCACTGGCTTTCTTTATAATTTTTGAGTCGCACATCATATCCTATAGCTTCATGATATTTCAAGTTTCATACAAAACATGGCAACAAACGACAGTAGACAATAACCGTTGCAAAGCTTCTCGTTCTTTACCTTCTTTTCTGTTGTCCTTGTTGTCTATTGAGTACTAGATTCCTGCTCACTGACATGTTGGTAGCTCGATTGAAAATGAATTTGAACTCTTACTCTCAAGTCTCAACTAGTGTCTTCGACCCACTTTTTTCTTGTGCTGTGGTTTTGTCAAACTTTATGTATAAGAGACACGTTGCTCCGACCCAATAACCTAATTTTGGATTTAAGTCATTTAACTACGGAGCTTTTTTTATGTCAACCTTTTATTCTAAATGTCAAAGTTATCAGTGTCACAGGGGCGGACCCAAGAACCATTTTTACTGGATTCATAAATATTATTGATTTTTTTAATAATTATTTTGTCATTATAAATTAAACAAAATACAAGAATCAATTAGAATAAATTGCATAGTAAGTTTAGAAGTTATGAGTTAAGGCCCAACCAAAAAATATAAAGTAAAAAAATACAATAAATATGGACGTGATTTGAGTGTCGAACCTGATTATGGGGGGTCAAAATCATTCTTTTACACCAAATCAGCTATAAAATCATAATATTCACATAGAAAAATGTCATCTATCTAGATTTAACTGGGTTCAATTGAACCCACTTTCTCCTATGTAGGTCCGCCGCAGCAGTGTCATAAAATTACCAATCACAGTTGTGGTTAAAACAAATCGATAGTTTTTTTTTTTTGTTCGAAAACAAATCGATAGTTAAAACCAAATTTTTATATTCTTCAGTTTATTTATTTTCATTCACCAAACAATTTTTTTTTTTTAAAAAAAAGACCTTTCGTGACATTCAGTATTCATATTAAGCTTCAGATGTTAAGAAAAAAAGCTGTAAACTAAAAGTCTAAAACTATTGTCAACTCAAACCGTCATACTACCTTTTTACTATTTTATCGTCCCTAACAGCGTTTGTTTTGACTTTTGGTAATACCGCCACAGCAGAATTTACAAGAGCTTTTAAATTTTTAATCGCCAACAAGGTAACCCGTAAGTAGTTAAGTACTGTTTCATGGTCTTCATCGTCAAGTATTTATAACTAGTACTAGTGCTACTGCTTAATACTGTAATAAATACAAAGAAGATTAAGATAATATCGCTTTTACAAGTCATGGATATTCTCTTCTTACATAGATGCATAATGCATTAGTTAGCAGTTAGCACTTTAGAGCACCTTTTAATAACCAAATCTTTAAACGTCCATATATGGATAATGTAATCTGATTGAGTAGTCATCTTTTAAAATTTTAGTTTTTGTGATTTATTATGTTTTTTTATTTCTATTAATTTATAATATTATTTTTGCAACGTAAAATTGTAGTTATCAAAATATTTCCGAGTGAGTCGTCCAAAAATAGACAACAAATGGAATGAAGAAAATATAAATAGTATGTCCAACCATACGCAAAAACACGGGTTAGAAATGTGCAAGAGGGAAATATTAAGTAGTTTTTTTTTTTTGACACATATTATTAAGTACGTGAAAAACTGAAAAATCATATAGATGATGGGATATTTGGTAGCTTTTTGAAGCACTTACATTTGGTAGCGCCAACGAAACTGGGGACTCATTTTCATTTGTTAGGGTCAGATAATACATATGTCTTCCTTGGATCAATACTTTATTTTTTCTTTCTTTCTAAAGCTCGTTTAATATTATTATGCAACCAAAGTATATCATTGTATTCTACAAAATAAAGTATATCACATTGAGTTTTATTTCCAGAAAATTGGTTTGAGAATGCTGTTGTCACTTTCAATATTCTTCCCAAACCACCTCTTTAGAATGATGAACTTGATATATAATATGCGTAGTTATCTAAATACTTATCAGTATGACATATATTCTACCGAATTTAAAAGTACTTTTTCTATCGTTTTGTATGATGAATATTCTTTTCTGGCTTATGCGTTTCTCTTTTGTTATAATTAGAAAAAGGTAAAGTTCCTCATCATAGCGAATGGAATGGCGTCTTCCTTATCAAGCGAAAAGGTGTCATGGGACAATTTGTGGTTACATAAATCAATCATATAACACAAAGCTGACACAATCTAAATTGATTAATTAGTAGTACAAACTAATTAAAACATAAGAAACCTACTTTCAATATATAGTTCCAATATACATACTCCAATATTCATAAAGGAGAAGAGATATTACGTACCATTCTTCACACCTACATGTGTTCTTATGTAATGATTTGGTTAATTATTATAGATTTAATATTAAATAATTATGATAGTTTGATTAGTTAATCATGAAATCATACATTACAAGTCTCGTACACTGGGAGAAGCGAAACAGCTAAAATGCAAATGTTCAACACCTACTGGTACTCATTGTCCAGCTCCTACGCTCATAGATCATTCGTATACTTCACCTATGAATATATTTTAAAAAAACATTTTTACAACCGAATCTTAATAGAAAAGAGGATGTATGAAATGAAAAAAAAAATAGTATGACTCAAATGGTTAGGAGCATTAATCAATTGCTCAGAACACATTTTAATATATTATATATATAAAATAGACTTATATATCGAAATAATTATAATTGTGACAGTAGCTCCCTATGAATTTTCTTGACGACACACATAGAATGGGCTCCAAATAATTTATAGAAAATTGATGGTGGAAGGAAGTAAGTAAGTTTATAAATATGGTTTTCTAAGTATAAGAATATTTATCATCAAACATTTTAACATCCCGCATTTTTATCACAAACGGTAAAAGAAAGTTAAATGTTTTTTTTTCTTATTCCAAACTTAAAACATTTTAAAAGTTTGACTAACGAGAGTGCACATGGGGTTTTGGGAAACAAAATGAATTTTGACCAGCAGCAAACCAATCCCTACTTGGACGGAAGATTCTCTCTATGCATCATCCGTTGTCATAATCTAAACTATTAACCATTCTTTTCCAAATTGTATTTTACTATTTTTAATTTCATTTTAAGTTTATAGCCAAAATGTTAATATAATTGCAACTTGTTTTCCCGATGCAAAGATTAGTCTGCGGCTGTCTAATTAATGTATACCCTGTTTTTATAGAACAACCACCATATTATCTCAATATCACGTTTTGAAATAGGAATTTTCCTAAAATCAAGTATCATGAATATCAATATAGTAAATGAGCGAAAGTTATATATATATATCCTCTTAGAGTCGGGGTGAGTGTACATTTTTTTTTTCATAATGGAGTACTAGTTGGTTTTTAAAGAGGAAAACTACTAACTTTCTTTATTAGTGCTAATATCAGTAACAAGTAATGCCAACACAAAGCTGAACGTGCCTTTTAATATCCTAGATGATAAATAGAGTACTTAAAAGATAGTATAACAAAAGGGCTATTTTAAAACAATAAATGAGTTCAGTTATTTAATTAAACAAGCTGCAAATTTTCTATTATGATTCGTCTGGTACAATCTGATTCATCGAAATGGAGATTCTGTTTATGATCACCTTTTTTACAACTTATATAAACCTTTTTCCAGCTTAGATTAAATAGCTACCGACTAAACGAAAATCATAGACTAAATATATATTTGCTTGCCAACAATATTTGACTAATAATCCACTTTTTGATCACGCAATAGTCATTGATCACTTATTTAAGTAGCATCTATGAATAATTCATCCCCCACTCACCATTTCAATCCAACAACTCAAATAACACCAAATTAAGTGTTAGATTCCATAGTTTTATAGTCATAATTTAATGTGAATTGCTTTAGTTTGCTGCTCTCGACTTAGTATGTGGACATGGCTTTAGGCTGGGCAAGCCGAATTTATTGGTCGTAGCCGCAGCTTCGCGTGTCGCAATACAAATGTTTCGGGAGTTTTGGAACATTACTAATCTTTTGATAAATTTATATACTATTAGGTTCTCTCTCTCTCTCTCTCTCTCTCTTTTTTCTTTGTTCTTGTTTTATGCAGTGTTCGACCAATAAAGTCAATATTTCAATAAACATTAATAAATTTATTTGTTGATACTATTGATCATCAAACATCTGAAACTCTACAACATTCTGACAGGAAACCCCAAAAGATCCACAACAAAGAAACTAGGATCAAATATACCACTGTCATAAAGTTTTGATACTACATTTAAAGCAATACCTTTATTTAACGTTTAATACAAAAGTTGTAAATCTACGGTTCAATGCTGAGGTCAGAGGGCCATCCAAACTCCTCCAAGAATGCTAATATAACTCCGTTTGACCACCCAAATCCCGTCTGCAATTTAGTTTTTTCCAACAAAGATTAAAGTCAACAACGTTGAAAAAAATCCCTAATAGCTCACTAAGTAAAAGAAGTTAAAGAAGAGAGCTCAAATTAAAAATCTTTTACCTGTGGCTTATATTCTCCTCCACCACCAAATTCACCAAACTCTGAAACATCGAGCTTCTCATGAATCGTCCCACTTGTCTTGTAAACACGATAGCTGCTTCTTATCCATCTCCTTGCAATCTCCTCTGCCATCTCTTTAGCTTCCTTTAGACCCGATCTCGTGAGCCCTGTAACGATCATCTCTTGTTGCGGTGCCCATCCATTCGGATAATCCCTGTTATACATTGCAACCGAATCTCAACATTCAAAAACGCTTCAAGTAATTTAAAGATTCAAAGTGAAACTTGGACCACAAGTTTCATTTTACCATTGTTGTCCTGAGTTTGTCAAAGAGGTTAAGATCCCAGCAGGAGCGATGAGTCCTGAGTTATTGAGAGCTTCCACGACTTTCTTGACAAGATTCTCATCTACATGTTACAAGACAAAACGTTCATATACGAACATAAGTACATGTATATGTAGACATAGTTTTTACCTGAACTAAAAGAATTAATCCAGATTGGAGCAAAGTTAGATGCGAAAACATTGCTGTTCTGGTTCTCAGCTTTCCATGTCTCGGGCTCCTGAAGACACAAATGCGCTCGCAATGTTTGAATGCCATCAAAAATCCGACATTGTATCTAAAGATTCTGTAACTTACATCGCCGTTGGAGGAAAGCCAGTAATCTAGCCACTGCCCTGCTTTTTCGTTCCAAAACACAGTTCTAAACGCTTTCTCTCTCGCTTCTGACGCTTTCACAAAACGCTCTGAACCATTTTTATCCCCAGAAATCTCCATCATGAACGCTATATCGAGTTCCATCTACGGTTTAAAACGATCACCATCGATAGAGCATATTCGTGTACAATCTTGAACCATAATTAATAGAGAGTATATATGATCAAGAAAGTAGAGAAACCTTGAGAAGAAAAACGTTTAGATCAACAGGAACAACTGATGTTGTAGCCATCGTTGAGAAATTAGGAGGATCCCTGCATAAGTTATTCTGAGATTAATTAATAGTGACAGTAACATATATAAGCTAGTTATCTAGTTCACAGTTTTAGATAATTAATTTTAACCTCATCCATCGCGTGGTGAAATCGCATCCTGATTCAGCAGCCGTGGCTATATCTCGATGAAACTGTTGTTTCTCTAGTGTACTAGAAAACCCCGAAGCGGATTCTTGATCCTGTGGTACACATAGAGAAAGAGACAGAGTCAACATGTTTTTTCCCATAAAACAACAAAAAATCAGTTTACTTGCGGCAACGAAAACATACGAAAACAGAGGATTCAGGTCTAGGCATGTTCCACATGGCGTAATAGCGGCTTAGAATGTGATCATGACCACTAGCGTCTCGAATAACCACCTTATGCTTTCCTACAAACAAATATAGCATAGCCAACAATTTTAAATCTAACAATACACCAAATCATTATATAACCTTCAATTAAAACACTAACCTGAATTCCAGAACTCATACTCTTTGAGAAGCACAGGGATAGCTTTCCTCACAAGTTCTTCATCTTTGGTTACATTATATATCTCATAGACCATTGAGCTCAATAGAGGTGGTTGGCTTGTAACAATTTAAAATTATATAGAAATAACGATTATTTTTTTCTGTTACATAACAACATTTATATTTCTGTGAGAATTTTTTTCAGTTTTGGTTACCTTCGGTTTGTATAGTAAGCCCTGGCGCCGTTCAAAGCGTAACCATAAGTATCCACGAGTGACATCAGATTCGTCACCAAACCTTTGGCCGTAGTGAACATTTTACTCGCCATAAGTCCTCTGCACGTGCAAAAGCACACATAACATGACATTGACACGTGAGCTCGTGTTGCGTAGTCAACACGGAATATAAAAAGGAGTGGAAGAATCGATTATAGAAAAAACAACAATTTGATTTATGATTTGAAAAAGATGATGAAGACTGACTTGATGACCCAGTAAGAATCCCAGTAATAGACCTCTCTGAATCTCGAACCGGGAATGATAACCGGTTCCGGCAACGGGAGGAGCGTGTGCCGGTCAGGAAACTCTCTAACGGAGTCAGATACTTTGCAGCTCAGGGTTCTCCACAGGCCGTGTACCTCACGCGCCCATTCTCTGACCTGACCGTTCTCCACGTTGAGGAGGAACTCGGAGGGTTCTGAGACGAAATCTTGTGGTTCGTGGTGCACCAGATCCTTCCCTGCATCGTCGAAGTATTCGTGGACGAACTTTTCAAGCTTCTTCACTGGCACTGACAGGTCACGTGACCCGCTCGTGAGATCGTCGAAGGCGGATTCGACGGAGGGGAGATCGTGAGGGAGCTTGAGAGATAGGTCAACGTAGAATTTTGGGTCAGGGGTTTTGTTCGAGTAGGACCTGATTGCCGTGAGCTGCACGCGCTGGAGGAAGGTGACGAGCGGGGTCGTCGGGACAACGGGACCTGAGTCTGAGACTACCATGGAAGGAGCAAAAGACAAACTGAGGAGGAGGAAGAAGAAGAACAGAGGCGTGAAACGTTGTCGTTTAAGGTGTACGAAGGAGGCAAAGAGAGGAAGCATTTGTAAGGAGATGAGGAGGTTGGTGCGAATATATTGCCAAATGTTTGAATTTGACTAGGGTTTTTAGAATAATGCATGCGAAAAAGGAAAGAGGAATCGAATTTGGAAATATATATGACTAAATCCTCTAGCTGACTCAGATGGTTCATTATAATTGGTTATGTCAGGATGAGAACGATTAGATTCTGATAAGCTTGTGCGGATTTGGGATCTTTCTGATAAAAAGCTCAAGTATCTGATACCAAAAATAAAAAATATTCAAAGAGGTCAACTACAATACGAACCTATCCGAAAACACGATTTCTCTAAATAGAACGCGACTTTAATAAAGTAACCCAAAAAAAAAAAACTCGCAGTTTTAAGAAGTAATCACGGGAGGAAAAGTGACACGCCTAAGAGTCAAAAGAGTACAAATCTCTATGAAAAAAAGTTGTTGGTGGCCTTAATTATTGAAGATTTAGCTTATAGACGAAGCATACACATTATAATGATGTAACAATGTACCAACATTCTCATCCAAATGCAATTTGACAAATAAAGGGAATTGATTATGCTATTTTTTTTTTTTAAAAAAAATTATCTCCTAAACCCTAAAACGATATGATACACACGAACATGGATGCAAAATGTGATAAACGAGAAATAGACATTGTGACCCTTAAGAGTCACTTTGTTCTGGACCCCAAGTGAGATTCCAAAAAAAAAGAGATTTGAGAGTGACTCATATAGTCCTATGATACATTTTTGTTTCACATGACAAAGACGTTTAGAACAATTGTTGTCTCTATACAGAAAAAAATCCTTTGAATCGAGCCAAGCAAACCAAATTTGGTAACTCAAATTAAACACGACATCTACTGTGTTGATTCCACACCAAATGCCACACTAGTGGTAAGCAGAGGCATTATCAATAGTAGACTTCTCAAATCACAATTCGTTAATTTGGAACTACTTTCTCATAGTGACAGATCTCTCTCATTATCGGTTGCACTCAAACAAATGAAAAGCCAAATGCAGAAAGTGATCACCAAAGAAACACTTCAAACAAATGACCTTTGTTACATTCACAATATTACACAAGCAGATAAATCATTTGAGAATCATAACAAAAAAAAAAAAACACATTCCGAGGTCTGAAATTTCCATTAGCATTATTACACACACTGCATGCTTATCGATTAGCAGAAGAAACAAACAAAAAAAAAAAAAAAACGAGAGAATTTTAATTACCAGAGAGATCAAAACGGAGCTAAACGGTGTCGTTTGAATGAGGAGCGGCGGAGAGAGCAAGGGGACGGTGGTAGGACTCGTCGCCGTCTTCGTCTTCGTCGTCATGGGAGGTGGAGAGGTTGACGCAGGCGCATCGCTCGAGGGAGGTGAAGAAAGCGGAGATGACGGTGGCGCTGACCCAGCTCGCCGCATGGTCGATCTTCTCCATGGAAGTCATTGTGCTAACATTGGAGGTGATAGAGGCGCCTCTGCTTATGCTGATGTTTTTGTCCATGGCCTCCCGATCCGATCCGATTAGGGTTTCAGAAAACGAAGAAGATCGGTGGTGGCGTGGTGGAGGGAATTCTTCGCCGATTCGATTGGGGTTGATTTTGGCGATATGAAATGCCAAAGGCTTTTGAAAGGTAGTTTAATATAAAAGATATATATAAATGGCCTAGATATTGCTTAACTTCCAATCGGGCGCATCTGGTGTAGTGGTATCATAGTACCCTCCCACGGTACTGACCAGGGTTCGATTCCCTGGATGCGCAACAATTTGAATTTTTTTTTTTTTTTTTTTTAAACAACGATTTTGTTCTTTCAACGATTCCCCTACAGTTGGACGGTTAAGTTTGCATGACAAACGGAATTTAGTTCTAACTAGAAAAAATGATTTATTTAGACTCTTTTTTCAAAAAAATAAAAATAAAATTGCATCCGTTCTAGTTTTGTTAGTCATTTTGTAAAACAGTCAATTGTAAGACTTATTCCATTTGTTCGTTCCTTAGAAACTTACGCATGTATGACAAATAATTCTATTTATACTATTGTAAATTTTCCTATAAACTTGCTCCATTAATATGCAGAATTATATCATTTGGAAATTATTTAATTGATCACTGGACTAGTGAGTTCTACCTCATTATAATATTTTAATAAAAAGTTAACGTCCCAAAAATAAAATATAATTGGAAAAAGTAATCGAGGGAAGCAATGTCCTTGGCATGATAGCCTCTTAGGCATCCGAAGGGATTGACTTGATTTCATCTCTATGATTCTTCTTCAATTGCGATTCATCTAATGTAGTGTTTTAACCGATTTGCATATTAGAAACCTTTAACACATGCAAAAGTTCGGTTTTTTTATTGCTTTCATTTTTAGGCTTTTTCTGTGATGCTTGGAATTTCAAAATTAAAATACAAAAGAACTTGCTTGGGTTAGCTTACAACTACAATATACTTCTAACCTCACTCTCCCACTTACAGTTTACAAGTTACAAACAAATGTTTTGTCTTACACTTTACCCCCCATACACATTCTTGCTTGTTCCTCAACCGAAACCCAAGAACAATAAAAGAACAAAAACAAACAACCCTAAAGAGTGAAAAAATCCGAAAACTATTTACAAAAGAGTCCGAATGAATTACCTCTACCTCGGGTCACAATTCACCGGTGCTCTCGCAGGAGCTCCCGAGGTTCGATGTTACATCATGAACCAGGAGCCGTACTATATTAGTACGGGAGGATCTAGGGATCTCGAGACATTCTTGAAGATCAGCATCACAAGCTATCAAAACCCATTCGTTATCATCGTCCAGATACTTGATATCGAACGTACCTGCGTCAACTTTCAGCCTCTTCGCCACTTCATCCTTCAATTCCATTATACCCGAACCAGAGGATATCCTGAACCGTATTATGTCTTCTTTATAACTTGCTTTGATCGTTACCGTTCTCATTTCTGAACCTGATGGTTCGCGTGTAATATTTGCAACCGCCTCTTCCTTCGCAGGAGCGTACATGTTGTTGTTGTTGTTGTTGCTGTTATTGTCATTGTTCATCCAGTTTGAGTCCGGAAACTTATCTTCGAATGCTGTAGAGGAGCAGAGATTTCTCAGATCTTTTGAACTTCCAGCGTCTTCAATGGGCATTCCTCGGAAATGGTCTATAGTACCAAGAAGTCTATTCGGCATTGCAAATGATGCGGCGGATACATCATGATCTCTAGAATAAGGTGGAAAAAATACCCCCGGTGATCCACCGACCGTGAATAGCGGATCTTGGTTCGGGACCTTTGTTTCATCTAATTGGTTACCGTCACATGAGCCGTGAGAGGTCGGGGTCCCGGCGCTCTCATCCGCCGTCCGTGACCGCTTATGACCGTTGCTTGGTAACTCGGGCGAACCGTTTGGCTCGTGAGGACTGTGATCACTTGACCAGTGGTTAGGTGACTTGTTGGTGTTTGGTAGCTCGGGCGGTTTGGAACCGCTGGGTGAGTTTAGTGGCTGTGCTGCTGTTTGACCGTGTGTCCAAGGGATGGAACTAACGGCCATGGAAGTCAGGTCGAGTCCTCCATCAGTACCTTGAACTGACTCGATGACGCGTTTCAGCTTTGTGATTGAGCGATTCACTTTCTTGATCTTTCTCGATGGCCACCGCGAGATTCCATGTTGTCTGCAAATTCGCTTCATTGTCGTCGGGCAAACTGAAACAAAACGACAATGTAGAGTTTAAATATCTGTAACCAGTAACTCACACCAATGATGAACAGGTACATTGATATAACTACCTCCTAGGCTCTTTGCAGCGTCTTTGAGACTTCCGGTGAAATACTGCTGAAGTACATCCAGACTGATCGTTTTCTCAGTCTTCCCACGCTTTTTCTCTGTTTTCTTCTTCTCCTTAACCACACCATTAACAGTGGCCACGTTGATTTTCCCGTTCACTGGATCAGACGACTGAACCGCAGGCTGAGGAATCAACAGCGCCTCTGTAGTGTTTGACTTGAATCCGGAAAAGGGAACTCGAATGGATTCTATTTCTGAATGAATCTTCTTGTCCGGTAATGCTTGGATGATCTCGAAAGACAATTTGTCGTCATCTTCACCAAAGTCAACCCCAGATGCAACCCTCAGACTCTGAAAATGTTCTTTCATTGTCACCAAAAGAGAACCCAGTAGCAAGTCTTGCTCTTGGTCGTCTGTTATACTCGAGGGAAGAAAGAATTCAAGAATGTAACTATCGTCGCCTGTGTAAGAGCTCTGGAGAGAGATTGCAAAACAAGTGGTTAACTTGAACATGAGCGCGTAATGGACCAGCGGGTACTGTGTTTTGCAGAACTTGGTAATGTCTCTGCAGAAACACGAGCCGCCGTTAAGGAAAGCTCGTCCAGCAACTCCCTGTCCTTTCTGGAGATGGTGTTCAAGACAGGCATCTCTAAAGCCCCAGACATGAGCATCCACGACATAGCAGGCCATGTCGGTTGTGGACATGCAGACTTGGCCCATGCAGCTACCGTCAAAACTGGTGCAGTTTTTCTTTAGACCGCCACCATTGGCAAGAACGCTCCCGTGCTGGCATGGAACCCAAGTCTGAGCCAGAGGCAAGTTATGGGTCTCGCATACAACTGTCAGCACTTCTAGAATCTCAGCAAGCGCGTTTTGGCGGCTCTCGTTGCATATCTGCGAATACAAAGTTAACTGAAAACAGTGAGAACGCAGTGTGCCAGTGCCTAAATGGCATCCATCAAATCACAAAAATGATACTTGTAGCTAACCTGAGTGGTTTGGTGATCAAGTATTTCAGAGCTTTTCAGATTTACAGCCTGCCAAAATAACCAAATGTCATTAACGAGGAATTAGGAAATACCGCTCTGTAAGAAACACTACAAAATTGCAGCAAACCACAAAAACAGAGAACTATCAGGATACAACATAGTGACCAGAAAAATTGAGAAGCTATAAGTAAGATAGACGCCAGCAAGACACTGATATACATTTGTTGTTTGTTATTACCAATGAATAACCTGTGCTTTGGAGAGAAAGAGCTTCAAAATGGCAGTCCAGAGGACGTGCAGAAACTTATCAACAGTTATTTATCTCTGGATATAACTAGCAAGGCAAGAATTGCAACTAAAAACTCAAGTCCATTCACACAAAGTTCTTGGATTCAATTCAGATACAGGAAAACGAGAGCAAGGCTGAAGTATGTGCAGAAGTGAGGAAAGAGAACCAAACCTCAAGGGCTTTGCAAACTCTGTCCACTTCGGGTGCATAGTGAATCTTCTCTGAGGTCATGATAAGTTCCACAACACCTATGCAGGACTCACCCGTGGGATTAAAGACAGGCAAGGCCAGTGTACCCCGCACGTTATAGTGCAAGGCGTGGTCGAGGCGCGAGAATTCTTTGCTGGAATAGTACTGGACATTTGGTGTCCACTCAGGCAATTTCTGGCGGAAAACTCTACCCGGGAGCCCGAGCTCTATGTCACTTTCACTATCCACAGAAAACATATATGTGAGAGAGATCATCCTGTATTGATTAAGCCCGTTACCGTTAGGATTAAGAACAAAAGGTTGACCCAAAGTCGTCAGCAAATCACGACCGTTTTTTCTCACAGGAGCCCAGACCTGAGCCAAAACGTGTTGTTCGGTTGATTCTTTGAAGTATCGAAGCGCCTGAGTCATCCTCTCTTTGATCACACAGTAGTTGTCTGTGTTCTCTGGTGGGACTAGGCTCATCAACGGAGAAGGAAACTGGAAAGTGTTATGTTTCTCTGTTGTGTTTTCAGCCATCGATGGAGAAGAATCTGCAATTTCCAGAGATTTAACACCTTCAGATACTATTATACTACCAAAACATTCAGCGCAGAAAAAAAAAAAAAAACTGACATGTAGAAATTCTTGCCTTCGACTTTTATAGCACTCATCTATTTTTAGTAACTTTATCATTTTACCGAAAAAGCAAATTTCGAAAACATGGATGTGAACTAGCAATCACGAGCTTAAGAAATTTCAAACACATAAGTCCAGAGTTCGCAGAAAACAAAAGAAAATACCTAAAAATACTTACCTGAATAGAGGCAAACAAAGTCAAACGCGGAATCAATCAATCAATCAATCAATCAATCAACCAAACTCTCTGTTCAATCCGTAAGCAGGAACTTAAATTCAAGTCTTAAAAACATTCCACTACGCTAACAAAATTCAAAACTCGACTCTAAGATCAAACATGTACGGAGGTTTCTAAAAACTCAAAGAGGGAAATGATAATCTCCACATCGGAAAAGAAGAAGAAGAAAACAAAAGCTTAAAAGTTCGGAGAGACTAACAAGGGAGAAAAAGAGGATAATCAGTGAGACGGAAAGAAGGAACAACGGAGGCGGAACTGATCTTCTCATCGTCTCCACCGGCGGTAGCTTGGTTAGCGGTTCCACCACCGTCGGAGAAAGCCCAGAGAGGCGAGCAAGGCTGCTCGGAGGAAGAGGAGACGAAAATCGGAGAAATCATTCGATTGGCTGATGATAAGTAAGGGATTTGATCAAGAGGCCACGAACCGTCGAGATCCAAGTCATCCACATCCATCAGGAGCTCCCTTGACCTTGACGGTGGAGGTGTGACGCCGGTTCTGGCGGTATTATCATCGGGCTCGCACATTTTCTAGAACTTTTTTATGTGGAATTTTCCCGGGAAAGTTTTCGTCTGCAACTTCTCTTCGTCTGATCTATTTTCGGTTGGATAGAGAAAGAGAACGACGGGAAAGGTCAAATTGGCAGAGTGTGATTCCATAATATCGCAGAATCAAACAAAACCAAATAAAAATATTTTAAAACAAAATAAAAACAATTTCGGATAATATATTGGAACCGATTCTCTGCTTCACAATACAACTGTACCCCCGATATAAAAAAAATAGTATTATTCCTCTTTTTGGTGGGATAGTATAGTATTTCCTCTAGATTTTTCTTTAATATTCCTCGAGATTTTATTCACTCAGAATTATGCACAGTATTATTGGATTTTGGACAGATAAAAAAGTAAAAATAAAGGACAGTTGACAAAAAAAAAAAGGCATTGTGGCAAAAAAAGGAGACTGTTGATAATTATTCTGGTAAATTGAGAATTTTTTTTACTTATCTTATATATAATCAGTGAAGCTCTTTCTTCACTTTCAACCACCTAATGCCACGTGACGTCTTTATTTTAGGTCTAAAAAAAAATGGTGTGTGGTGGACTCGAACTCAGATACATAAAGTATTAAACATACATATAGCCAGTGGACCATGTTTTTTCGTTGACAATGTTTACCAAAACAAATATATAAACAATATTATAATCTAAATGTCTTAAAATTCTTTCCCGATTAATCTTAGAGTAATCTCCGATTTTTTGGTAACTCGCTAGGCCCAGACCCACCGCCGACTAACGCCTAGCGAGTTCCCGAACCTGGTAAACACTAACAAAAATACATCCTTACGTTAAACAAGTTGATGAGAATTGAATAAAGAATTCGAGCAATAATACACTCCGATAAGACTAAAAAAAACTATTTGATTACAAATCATGGTTTACTTTAATTTCCGATTTAGCAACTTTTTTATATATAAATTACAATAAGTGCGTAGTATTAAATAATGAGACTTTAATCCGAATAAAAGATAGAATTGATCCATTTTAAACTTATTAAAATGTCATACAAGAAAAATTATAATATCCAGAAGTTTTCAATGGATAAGTACCTTCCATCAAGAGACAATTCATGAGATCGTCTATTATCATATAAACAGTTTCAATATTTGAATGTAAAATATAGTTTTTATGAGTAAAATTTGCAATAAAAGTTTTATGAGATATAGTTCTAGCCATGAAGAAGTGAAATACTATATCTTGCAATCTTCAGCAATTTCTGTTATATTAACATAAGAACGTGGAAAAATTCAAAAAAAAATGAAAAAGAATATCATTAGATAAATAGAATCAAACAAAAATAAAGATTATTATATTGATACAAATAAACACATAAAATGACAATAATTATTAACTAACTATATAAATTAGATTATATATTCAACACAAAAAAAAAGACAAAGATATACCCCGTGCAAAGAGAAATAAAAGAGAAGCCATTATGGTTAGACATCATCTAGGTTCTGAGAGGTGTTTAATACTGGATAAGGAACTATCGCCTACAGATTACAAATAAGATAATGAGATATCAACACGAAAGAATGACGCGTAACCAATGGGTGCGAAAACGCAAAAGAATGTAAAGAGAATATCAAGGATTAATTCGTCGGTTTGTCTAGGAAAAATAATGTATTCTTAAAATATACATAAACAGAAAAATAAATATTAAAATATTCTGGATTGCGTAATTTTATTGGAACTAGATATAATAGGAAGGAAATAAATATATAACCAACGGAACACTACTCTGCGCATGCGCGAAGTTAACCGCTCTACTAGTATGATTAAATAAAAAAAGTTACCGCCATTATTTAGGTCGCAGTCCAACGAGTAAATTGATTACATTTATCGTTTATTAGTCGATATTATTACGACAATTATTATTTAGTTCATGTAGCAATTGTGCTTTGTCAAGTCTGACGGCTGTGTTTTACGACACGTTCAGCACACTCGTGCTGGGAATGCACCAATCAAATGATATTTCCTTTATTCCTTAATTATTATAAAATCCATTTCAATGGTAATCTTCGAAATGTTTCCTATTAGTATTATATAATAGTGCGCAAAGTAAAATTATTACGTAATGCCTTTTCGGGATTATTAAGTGGGAATTGAGAAGTGGAGAAAAGACAAAATTATAGGCCCACCTGATTCTTTTGGAATTAGTGCGATTCACTAGTTATTTGACGGATTTTTTTTTTTCTTTTAGGATTTTTGTTCTGTCTGTTATTGTGATGGATCAGTTATGTTTTACACCACAACTTGCGTTAATTAGTGATATCGTGTTGTTTGTATCAAAACCTAAATTTTCATATGATATTTAGAGAAAAGTCAAAAACCATATAAATCAAGTACCATACTTGATAGCTATTTGAACATGAATATTTTTTGTTTTTTGTTTTTCTAAAACACATTACGAGTCGAATGCTTTGTTTTACAAAGCAGTTACCACGAAAAGATAAAAAATATCTTAAGTACAAATGAGGGACTTTTGTGCAGCGGCCGGACCTAGAAATTTATTTTTCTGGGGTCAAAATATAAAAATAATTTTGATAAATAATTAGGCTTTACAACTTATGCCAGGTAACTGTTAAAAACAAGTAAAATGTTTTTTTTTTATTGTGAGTTCAATGTAATATAGATTTAAAAACTTTGTTTTCTATGGTTCAAAAACAACAAATGTGGTTTAAAATCAACAAAATTTACATAATTAATTTTTGTATAAAGATTATTGGGATGTCAATTGACCCCATGGATGATACCTGGGTCTGCCCTTGCTCTTATGGAATCTTTTGCCGTTTCAATAAAAATATTAATTCTAAGAAATGTTTTTAAAAAATGTTCAAGTTATATTACAGAAATGAATCAATTGATATAGACCAGTTGAATTACTAAAAAATGTACGGGTTTGTGCTTTGTATCCCTATCTTAGATGGAATGTATCATAGATTTTTTCTTCTTCTTTGTAATGAAATGTTTCTTTTAAACTAGGCTTAAATATGTACTGTCCTGAATTAACATAGACATTTTTTAAACGTATAAATAACAGTGGCTATCAATAATGAACCAGTTGAGCAAAGATTTGTTGACTAAAAGAACATTTCACATCAATAGTTTGCTAACAAATTAAGAAAGCTACACTAGCAAACAAAAGAAACCATAAACAAACGCTACCACAACTACAAATAAATTTATAAATGCAATGTACTACAGTTGTATTGAAAAGAAAAAGAAAATGTAACGAAACCAATAAAAACGAAGAGGGAAGTCCAGAATCTAAAAGGAACAGGCAGGCAATAGTATCATTAATCCTCTTCTAATTATAATAGCCAACGAATAAAATAAAGACAAAATCGTGTACGGGTTCCACTTTCGAGAGTCTGGATTCTATGATTATGGAAATCATTTATTTCAACTATAAAAATGATTAAGAATGTAAAAGAAATCCCACTATCTGCTTTAATTTTAGTTGAAGAATATGTCATATGTTGTTGAATTTCGATTTCAAATATTAATTATAGTTTAATTATTTTAGAATAATAATGTCACCCTCACCATTCCCTTTGGCGTTTATACATTATCCAAAAATTTATGTCCAAAAGTAGTGGTCGGGAAGTTATATGAGATCCGTGGCATAATCCGCGAATGATTGTCTCTCGATTTCTTTCGAAATATCATATATTCAGAGTCTTTTTATTTTCTTTTCCCTAAAAATATATATTCAGAGTCTTTGTGATATGACCCTGGATGAGCATGGACTTGAACCGGAGCAAGAGGATGATGCACTTGGAGCTGAACCAGACTTAGAGCTTACGGATGGAGCTGGACCTGACCTGGAGCTTGCGGATGGAGCTGAACCTGACTTGGAGCTCACTGGACCGATGACAAGATCGAAGACCAAAGCTTTGCAACAAGCTGTTCAAGCCGTGATCATGCAACCCAAACCACATGAAGACCTTATTGTTTTTAAGACCTTTATGTGTGTCCAAGCTGACTAAACACTTAGGTGAGTATTAACTTGTGTGCTCTTTTCCTTGTTGAGACCTTTTTCTCCTACCCTGGGTTTTAGGTCTTGGCAAGGTTTTTAATGAGGCCAAGTTAATACTCCCCCTATGCCTAAGTCGTTTACCACTTGGACCGACCAGACTTATGTATTTTCCTTATGTTTCTGATACACTGCGTTTTGCTTTAGGGTTCGATGGAGCTTGTTCCATTTCCCTATTTATACTCTTGTTTTGGCCTTGGCCGCAGGCATCAATCTTTTCAATCAAATTTCTATTTTCTAAACTTGTCTAAGTTTAAACCCTCGGTGGTAATATCCGAGTCTTTGTTGATCCCTTCGTGTGTCATATCGAAGAGATCTTCAAAACCCTCTTGTCCGAATCTTCCATCATTCGTACAAGATCCATTCTCTACTTCTATCCCATCCTTCCACCCTCGTGCTCCATCTTCTATCAGCTATCCACCAACCCTAACCCTCGCAAACCCATATCACTTCATATTCCATCGTGTTTCATCTTTCCATCGATCCCCCATTCCATAGTTCCTCACCAAATCCATCAGTTCTTCTCTCCACCGGTTCGAAACCCTACGTTTAGCAAGTTGTCAAGGTCAAATCCTAGGGAGGTTCATGTTAAGTGGTATCAGAGCACCTTGACAAAGCTAAGTGCTCAATCTCTTGTTCGTTTTAATCGGTTTTGTTTTGTGACTGTTCGTGTTCTTCAGTTGTTGTGTGTCGATCTGTTTGTTGTTATCTGTTTGAGTTGGATCTGTTTATGTCCTATTGTTTGTCTGTTAGATCTCGTGTTCTGTTGTTAAGAATAGGTCTGTTTGTTCGAAACTCAAACCCTAGCATTGATCTGTTCTGTATAAGCAACCGTTCATATTCTGACCTAGATCTAGCGCCAACTTGCAAGAATTTTTCTAAATTATTGGCTCGTTTGTTTTCCGAGATTCAAAGTGTTTCGGAAACTAGGTTGATTCTAGTATTTAACAAAAGTAATCTCGTGATTTTTGAGCACCAGTTGATAATTTTTCTGTTGAGTTCTTCTCGATCGTCAAAAAAAACTGTTATTTTGCGATTTGAGTTTGTCTCCTTAAGAACCTTTGACTGCGAGTTTTTGTTTTCCTTTCAGGCACGATGTCTGGAGAGGATGAAGACGAAGCAAGGCTTGTCAAGCAAAACAAACTCTTGATGGAGGCCATGATATCTGAACTTAGAAAGATGGTTTCCTCCGAGCTAGACAACTTCAGGCAAGAGTTTGTTCAGAAGGAACAACCTGAATCTTCCAGGAGGAAACACCGAGATGGTAAGCTCCAGTTGGAGATAGTCCAGGAGAAAAGCGAACCTCTCATGTGAATCTGTCAGAGGAAGATAAAACCACTCAGTACTACAAGTCCAGCAGCTCTTCTAGGAGCCGAAGAAGAAACCCTAGACAGAGCCATGACCGAGACCATCACCGGGATAGCTACAATGGAATCAAGATGAAGATTCCACCGTTCCATGGCAAGTGCGATCCGGATGAGTACCTAGAATGGGAGAAGAAGATCGAGTTGGTCTTTATAGCCAAGAACTGCTTGGAAGAGGATAAACTGAAGCTGGCTGCAACCGAGTTCTATGGCTATGCTCTCAATTGGTGGGATCAGCTTGTGACCACTCGAAGAAGAAACCATGAGAATCCGGTGTATACTTGGAACGAGATGAGGACTCTTATGCGTAAGCGGTTTGTGCCAAGCCACTACAACCGTGACTTACACCAAAGGTTGAGCAGACTGACTCAAGGCTCCAAGACGGTCGAGGAGTACTATCAAGAGATGGAGAAACTGATGTTGCGGGCAGATATTGCTGAAGATAGAGAAGCCACTTTGGCACGCTTCATTGGAGGCCTTAACCGTGACATTCAAGACAGACTTGAAGTGCAGTACTATATGGATATTGAGGAATGTTTGCACAAGGCTGTGATGTTTGAGCAACAGATCAAAAGGAAAGGGACGCATAAGACATCTCAGAACAACTACAATAGCTACAAGTCCTATTCTCAGCGTGAAGAGAAAGCACCAGCCTCCAAAGAAAGCAAGACGGTTTCAGAATCTAAAACCGAGACCAAACCTTTTCAAGACTTCAAGACCAGACCTAAAGATGCGAATACTAGGTCACGAGATGTGAAGTGTTTCAAGTGCCAAGGCAGAGGCCACTATGCGAATGAATGCATCAACAAAAGGGCTATGGTTTTTTTAGAAACTGGCGAGATCACTTCAGAAGATGAGGTTGAAGAAAACGCTGAGGAATCTGATGAAGAAAAAGAAGCTGAGAAAGAAAGAGAACTCTTACCAGTCAAAGGAAGACTTCTAGTGACTAGACGAGTTATGAGTGTTAAGACCAAGAGCGAGGAGCAAGAGCAAAGAGAGAACTTATTCCATACACGCTGTTTGGTCCAAGGCAAAGTGTGCAGTATGATCATTGATGGAGGCAGCTGTACGAACGTGGCAAGTGAACCCATGGTCAAGAAGCTCAGTCTCAAAGCTCACCCCCATCCCAATCCGTACACACTTCAATGGTTAAACGATGAGGGCGAGATGAAAGTGGCTGAACAAGTAAGGTTCCCATTGAGATAGGAGAGTACAAAGACGACATTCTATGTGATGTCTTGCCTATGGAAGCTAGCCATATCTTACTTGGAAGACCTTGGCAGTCAGATCGCAAAGTTGTTCATGATGGCTACTCAAACCGCCATACCTTCACCTTTGATGGCCGCAAGAACGTACTCATTCCTATGACGCCATTGGAGATTTATCAAGATCAAAGGCAAAGCAAAAAGCCGGTAAAACATCCTAACTTCTATGCTAAAGCCGGTGAGGTAAAGAAAGCTTTGCACTTAAAGAAACCAATGCTTTTGTTCATGTTTAAAGAAGCACTAACAAGTAAGACTGATCTTACACCGGTGTATCCGAGTGAACTACAAGCTCTCTTGCAGGATTATGCAGATGTTCTTCCAGAAGAGATCCCGGATGGTCTACCTCCTATCAGAGGAATAGAGCATCAAATCGACTTTACTCCGGGAGCTTCACTTCCAAACCGTCCTGCATACAGAACTAATCCGGTTGAAACAAAAGAACTTCAAAGACAAGTTGACGAGTTGATGGCTAAGGGACACATCCGTGAGAGCATGAGCCCTTGTGCTGTACCTGTCTTACTCGTTCCAAAGAAAGATGGAAGCTGGAGGATGTGCGTGGACTGTCGTGCGATCAATAACATCACTGTAAAGTATCGCCATCCCATTCCTAGGCTAGATGACATGCTAGACGAATTGCATGGGTCTAGTATTTTCTCTAAGATAGACTTGAAAAGCGGTTATCACCAGATTAGGATGAAGAGGGTGATGAGTGAAGACCGCATTTAAAACAAAGCATGGTCTGTATGAGTGGCTCGTTATGCCATTTGGTTTGTCTAATGCTCCTAGCACCTTTATGCGCTTGATGAATTATGTCCTTAGGGCTTATATAGGTGTCTTTGTCGTGGTTTATTTTGATGATATCTTGATTTACAGCAAAGGGTTTGATGAGCACCTAGAGCATATTAGACTTGTGCTAGAATCGCTTAGACAAGAGAAATTGTTTGCTAACCTCAAGAAGTGCACCTTTTGCACAGATAGCATTGTTTTTCTTGGTTTTGTAGTGAGCACTGAAGGAGTTAAGGTTGATGAAGAGAAAGTTCAAGCCATACGTGATTGGCCTACTCCTAAAACCGTGGGTGAAGTGAGGAGTTTCCACGGTTTAGCAGGATTCTATAGGCGTTTTGTGCGTGATTTCAGTACCCTGGCTGCTCCATTGACCGAGGTTATAAAGAAAGATGTGGGGTTTAAATGGGGACCGCTCAGGAAGAATCTTTTCTAACCCTTAAAGAAAACTTACCAATGCTCCTGTACTTGTTTTGCCTGATTTTCTAAAGACATTTGAACTTGAATGTGATGCATCAGGTATAGGAATTGGCGCAGTGCTTATGCAGGAGAAGAGGCCTATAGCATTTTTCAGTGAAAAGCTTGGAGGAGCCACGCTTAACTATCCGACATATGATAAGGAGCTCTATGCTCTCGTGCGTGCGCTTCAGACCTGGCAACATTACCTCTGGCCTAAGGAGTTTGTCATCCACACAGACCATGAATCGTTGAAACATTTGAAGGGCCAGAATAAACTCAACAAACGGCATGCTAGGTGGGTGGAATTCATTGAAACATTCCCTTATGTCATACGGTACAAGCAAGGTAAAGACAATGTAGTTGCTGATGCATTGTCTAGAAGGTACACTCTCCTTAACACTTTAGAGGTTAAAATGTTAGGCTTTGATCATATCAAGGAGCTTTACCGTTTGGATTCTGATTTCTCTGATACTTTCATTGCTTGTTCTAAGTCCCCTTCGGGTAAATTCTTTCAACAAGATGGGTTTCTCTTCTATGAGAACCGTCTTTGTGTACCTAACTGCTCTTTGCGAGATGTGTTTATCAGAGAAGCTCATGGAGGTGGGCTTATGGGGCATTTTGGCATCGCCAAAACTATGGAAATCATGAAGGATCACTTCTTTTGGCCACATATGAAGCGAGATGTGGAACGAATCTGTGAGAGGTGTGCGACATGTAAACAAGCTAAGTCTAAGGTTCAAAACCACGGTTTGTACACCCCTTTACCCATTCCATCTCATCCGTGGCATGATATCTCAATGGATTTTGTCATGGGCTTGCCTAGAACTAAGACTGGTCGCGATTCCATCTTTGTTGTGGTAGATAGGTTCTCTAAGATGGCTCATTTTATTGCATGCCACAAAACTGATGATGCCGTGCACGTTGCTAATCTGTTCTTTAGAGACATTGTTAGATTGCATGGAATGCCTAAGTCTATAGTCTCAGATAGGGATGTTAAATTCTTAAGTTATTTTTGGAAAACATTGTGGTCTAAACTAGGTACTAAGCTCATGTTTTCCACCACTTGTCCCCCAAACCGATGGTCAGACTGAAGTTGTGAATAGAACTCTAGGAACTCTCTTGCGTGCATTAGTTAAGAAGAACTTGAAATCATGGGAAGAATGTTTGCCGCATATAGAGTTTGCATATAATCATGCCGTGCATTCTGGTTCTAAGTTTTCTCCTTTTCAAGTTGTTTATGGGTTCAATCCCATCTCTCCTTTGGATTTGATACCTTTACCTGTGAGTGAAAGGATTAGTATGGATGGAGAAAAGAAAGCCAAACTGGTACAACAGATTCATTTGGAGGCTAAGAAGAACCTAGAGGAGAAGACCAAGCTCTATGCCAAACACGCTAACAAAGGCCGTAAGGAGAAGGTGTTCCAAGAAGGCGATCTAGTGTGGGTTCACCTGAGAAAAGAGAGGTTTCCAGCTGAAAGGAAATCCAAGTTGATGTCCAGAGTTGACGGTCCATTCAAAATCACCAAGAAGATCAACAACAACGCTTATCAATTGGATCTCGAAGGTAAGTATAACGTGAGCTCGAGTTTTAATATTACTGACCTCATTCCTTTTTATGCAGAGTGTCCGGATTTGAGGACAATCCTTTTAAGGAGGAGGGGATGATATGACCCTGGATGAGCATGGACTTGAACCGGAGCAAGAGGATGATGCACTTGGAGCTGAACCAGACTTAGAGCTTACGGATGGAGCTGGACCTGACCTGGAGCTTGCGGATGGAGCTGAACCTGACTTGGAGCTCACTGGACCGATGACAAGATCGAAGACCAAAGCTTTGCAACAAGCTGTTCAAGCCGTGATCATGCAACCCAAACCACATGAAGACCTTATTGTTTTTAAGACCTTTATGTGTGTCCAAGCTGACTAAACACTTAGTGAGTATTAACTTGTGTGCTCTTTTCCTTGTTGAGACCTTTTTCTCCTACCCTGGGTTTTAGGTCTTGGCAAGGTTTTTAATGAGGCCAAGTTAATACTCCCCCCTATGCCTAAGTCGTTTACCACTTGGACCGACCAGACTTATGTATTTTCCTTATGTTTCTGATACACTGCGTTTTGCTTTAGGGTTCGATGGAGCTTGTTCCATTTCCCTATTTACTCTTGTTTTGGCCTTGGCCGCATGCATCAATCTTTTCAATCAATTTCTATTTTCTAACTTGTCTAAGTTTAAACCCTCGGTGTGTAATATCCGAGTCTTTGTTGATCCCTTCGTGTGTCATATCGAAGAGATCTTCAAAAACCTCTTGTCCGAATCTTCCATCATTCGTACAAGATCCATTCTCTACTTCTATCCCATCCTTTCCACCCTCGTGCTCCATCTTCTATCAGCTATCCACCAACCCTAACCCTCGTAAACCCATATCACTTCATATTCCATCGTGTTTCATCTTTCCATCGATCCCCCATTCCATAGTTCCTCACCAAATCCATCAGTTCTTCTCTCCACCGGTTCGAAACCCTACGTTTAGCAAGTTGTCAAGGTCAAATCCTAGGGAGGTTCATGTTACTTTGAATGGATAACCTATAGAATAAGGTTTGCGGATTGGGTCTAATTCGTTTGGCCATATCAGAGTTTTAATTATATAGATTAAATAAAAACAAGGTTTTGCGGCTAAAACTGTAAGTATAGAGAACTTAACGCCACACTTATTAATTTACGACTTTAATTTGAACACATCAAGTCCAAAAACACTATAGTAGTAGAAATCCATGAAGCAAACTTACAAACTTCAGTTTCGCTCAACACATGTAACAACATCACACACTTAAGTTTACTATCGACAATTACTAAATTCTACTATAACACAATTCCTAAAGATCAACTTCAATCTCTCAGCATTACAAACTGTCCAGCGTAAAAGCCACCACCGTTTTATTGTATATGAATCTTCCAAGACCTTTAACCGTAGATCCTCCTTGATCTAACTTCAGTTCAACAATCTTCTCAGCTATAAGATATATATGCTACAACATAGTGTTTTTTTTTCTTTTCTTTTTTTGGTAAACAACTACAACGTAGTATTGATGCTGATGTTCCATCAATAGTCAAGCGTCATTACGCCCTCAGACCAACTCGTAAAGTTAATGGTTATATGAGACAGGTGAATTAAGATTGTCTATAAAAAATTTTTGGTCTTCGACGGACTACCAACCAACTTTTTTTTTTTTTTTTTACCAACCAACTTCAATCAAACAGACTTAGAGCAATATTATTGGGGTTCTATAGAGGTTGTAAGAAAAAAAATAAACATAAAATAATAGATAATATTTATTTATTATTTGAGGTTCTAATATTTGAGTAATGATTACCCAAAAAATAAGATAAACCTATTTTTGACATCCGTACTTGTAGTTGTAGAAATATACTATCTCCGTTCGTAGAACATGTAAAATAAATTTGGTTATGTGTGTGGAAGTATTCAATTTCGTTTTAGCATGACTTCTGTTTTTTAGTCAACTTTCGGTCTAGCATGATATTGGGAAGTTATAGGCCCTCTTGTCATTTTGTTATTAAAACATGTATTTGCGTAATTGTCAACTACAAAGTACAAAGTACAAACCATTGATTTTACGAGTATTTGTTTCCGTACAATTTGTTTTGCAACCAACCATAAACTGCAAAGCATGCAAACGAAATATTTCACGAAGAAAGCAACCACGAGTAATAAAAAAAACACCGCATACATACGTACGTAAGGAATACATGACTTGTAGTTTTGATATAACTAGAGCAATTCTCCATAATTAATGCACTTCACGAACATCAATCTGTTAATTTTCAAGTTACTGGGGCTAACCGGAAGCCGATAGGGTATATCAAAAAAAAAAAATCAAGCTTCGTCTTACTATACAAAAGTTGCACTAGAGTCGCTTTAATTATATAACCGAGACATTTTTCAATTCCTCGTATATTTAAGTTGAACTAGACTTTTGTGTACTCCAACTAAACCGTATAAAACAACAAGCAGTGGTGTCACTTAAATAAGAGAATTAACATTTGAAGGGTAATCATTATGGATGGTCGGCTATATTAAATAACAAAAGATACAGGGAGATAGTTTGTTGTTTTGTCGCCTGTGAAATTACTTTATTCAGTGGTTTTGACGACGTCAAAGAGCAATACATATATATAAATGCTTTTCCTTCAAACGTATTTTTCATTTTAATACTACTAAGCTTTCATGTATTCATATGGAATTTAAAATCATATAATTCATGTTGTTACAAAGCAGACATCACATTTCCTAAGTAAGAAATAAAATATTCATGTGGAAAATGTCCAAAAAGTTAAGATCTAGTGATCGACACCGCAAGAACCATTATGTTACGTTGATCACACAATTCAGAAGTAAGAGCGAGTTGTGAAAATTCGGCTGCGTAGCTATTAATGAACATGAGTAACTAAAGAAAATAAAATAATTAAAGAACTAGAAAATATTAAAACTATTGAAAGAACGAGGGGAAAAGGTAAACCCATAAAAAAAATGATAGCTGACAAAAAAAAAACACAGATAAAAAAAAATACTAATAAATATAAAAATGTCAACGTTGCTTACATTTCCAAGATAACGGGGTCAACTTGTATTGGGCAAATAAGCACATTATGTGAAGAAAATGACCGAGATATCGACGGTTTGAAGTTGTCGATCTAATCTTCCCCAAGATGAAAATTAGTTTAAACATTTAAAGAATATTTACATGGACTGAGAGACATTTCTCAAATGTTAAATTAAAACCTCCGGTACCAACAAATCAAGCACAATTCTCTTAGCTTTGTAAACGAAAACAGCTTTCTTTTTTTGAATCTAATTTAACATTCTATTCAAAAAAAAAAAAAAAAAAAAACAAATCAAGCACAATTTCTAACATGATTGCACTGTCATACTAAAATGGCCAATGTTGGATCAATTCATGATATACAAACTACAATTCCAAAAAGATCAAGATTTCATAAACATGAAAAATGTATACCATATCAGGAAAATGTACTTTTTTTTATCAACATAATTTTTCATCCTGAGAGACCCCTTAACAATGTTTTCCATGCTTTGGTTCTTGAGTGCTAAACGAAGATCAGATAAAGTATCGTATTATATAATTTTGAGTTACGAAAAGATTAATAGAAATTAAAAACTACAGCGTTTATAAAAAAAACTATAACCTGATTATCATTTTATAAATATAATTATATGAGATGACTTATTCATGTAGATTCTATTAACTTTTTTGAAAAAATATAGTATCTCTTTATAGTTCTGATGAAGTTTTTATGTCCTATTTATTTTATTCTATTTTTTTATTCCATTAATTCTATTTTATGTTTAGCATATATTTACTGTTAATAGTAACCAGTTGGGGATTAGTAGATTACGCGAGCACTAACAAAAACATGTCACTCTTTGGGTCATCACCAATCTGAATTTTTGGCGGCCCATTTTAGAAATTTCAGCGCCCATTTTTCTTTTTTTGTTTTTGAGTAAAAGCCAAGGGATGCAAATACAAAAAAGGAAAAGAAAATAAAAAATTGGCGAAGAAGAAGAAGAGATGGATGTGCACATGAAGCAGAAGAGAGAGGTTTCTCTGGACTTGTTTTGACACTCATTTACACTGTTCCATATTCATCCCGTAGAAATGATTATTCTGTGAAGTAGAGATCGTTCTAGGGTTTCACTTCGCTTGAATCTGTGAATGAATTGAGTTTTTTTTTTTTCTTTTTCTGTACAATCTAATTGATTCATTGGTTGGTTTATAGTATTCCGGTAAAATCATCACCTAATCTATATTCTTGTCCGACTTCATTTCTCAAAGAAACCTCGACAAATTTACACTTTGTGTATGTTTTTGTATTGGCATTTTGTTGCTAGCAGAAGAGACTCTCTCTGGTCTTTAACTTAGTGAGTTAATTTCCTGCAGAAAGTCTCAGTCCATCTCAGACAAATATGATAAGAGGTCAGTTGAATTGAGTTGGTGGTAATGCCATTGGGCTTGGTGAACTGTAACTCTTTATCTCTTCGTGTCAAGAACTTGTTATGATGACTTCTTGACTAGTCATTGTATTGGCTGTGTGGAAAGTGAAAAAAGCGAGCACTTCAGGCTTATCATGTGTTTCCCTTTTTCTTTTTCAATTTCAGTACTCAAAAAGAGATAATTGCATTAGTACGGAGCACTAAGTTCACAGACAGCAAACCCAACAACAAAAGGTTTGATTCTTATCTTGTGCGCATGCTTCCTTATCCCCCTTTTTCTATATGTTTCTGCAGTTATATATTATTGGGGATAGTGATTTGCAAAACTCCGTATCTTTTCACTTCTGGTTGAAAGCATTCTATTAATCAAGAATGTTTTGGCCTCATACATATACAATTGAGCTGTATCTATGTCTCTCTAGCATACTATGAGATTGGTTCAAATTTGCAACCGTTAGTAAGGAACGATAAACTACATGTTACTGAAGGTGCATCTATAAATACAATCCCACATATGGATCAGTATGATAGCTATACCTGCAGCAAATAGGAACTTCAGCCAATTACAATCACACTGCAGCTCTGACCTTGCTAATACAAACCGTTACATCACATTAGCCTTGAATCCTAGGCTTAGGCCATTCTCATCACCGAACGGTTCATTTAGGTTCTAATATCTTTATTTCTCTCCTTTTCAACCCAGTGTTTCTTCTACTATGTTTCACATTTACATGCAGAAAAGCCATGTGCAGATTTAACAAATCAACCTTTATCTGATTGTGGTTCAGTGTTCTTTATATATCTCACCTTTCTTCATACTATTAATTCAGGAAAACTCTCTCGAACAGAACATGAAACCTCCTTTTTTTTTTTCCTTTGCAGTCAATTAGATACTTTACATTCTTCAGAGACCGACCATGGCAGGGAACATGTTCTGATAATAAGCCGCAAATGTCACTGTCCTCAACAAAAGCAACATCAGCATCAGATACCAGTAAAAGCCACTAAATTCACGTCTGTTTCATCAAGAGGTGAGTACGGAATTATACTTGTGTAGACTGAAAAGCTTAATTGAATCAAAGTACAATTTTTTTAAGGCTGAGATACAACTGTCTGTAAGTCATTGAGTTACTGTCTGATGTCCTGATCAAAAGTTATATCTCGTTTGGTTATAACGTACATCTAAAACTGATTTATCAATTTGACCAAAAATTGGGTCCACCTAGATACATATATTACTCATATCGATTGGCTTATGTTTGCTAGATAATAGCATCCAGAGATCAGAAAATGTCAGATGACACAGCCATCACAGGTTTGTTAGAGGTCGTAGAGGTCAGCTTTTCATTTACTTATTGTTCTGTAGTCATTTGATTTCTGCCTCTGCCAACCTTTTGACGTTGCTTGTCCCCAACAGTTTATGGTGCGTGAAAGCTATTTTGTTGGCACAAATGATGGCCCGAAGACACATCTGCACCAACCTCCAAGTTCTTACCTGGAATTTCGGCAACCACCAACGTCACATTTTCACCTAAAAAGGTAAACTTTTCTCTTTTGTACCTCATTCTTTCCATGACTTTAACTTTTCGAAATTATTAACTGTCAATCGAAGTTGAATACTTAGTGACTAGGAATTTCTTAGAATCGCTTGAATTTGCCTAACAGGTCTATTTTTGTGGACCAATCTGGAGAAAATTATGAAATGATAGGATGAAATATTTGTAGTTCCTATAAATACTTTGGAATTAATGTGTAATGTTGGATTTAAATCCAAGGTATAGTAGATTTCAAAATTTGTTGCTGTTTATGATGTTAACAAGAAATTGTATTATAGTGAACTAAGAGACTAGAGTGCTTTAGCCTGTAATCGTAAGAAGAACACAACTGTAACCTTAAAAGTTAGTATGTGTCTGCTCCTACCTAGATCTTTAAAACGATTTGAAAAGTTCAGGGTTTTTTTAATATATTGTATTTTAGCAAAAGTTAATAAAGTAGTTTTATAATCCATAAACTCATCTATTTAGAATCTAAGTTAGTGATATCTTTTTCATCATTCCCACTATGAGCGAGGGAGGTCACCCCTCGGGATCCACTACCACCAGCGATACAAAAATATGTATAGTTTAGTCCATGGAACCTAGTGAGATTAAAGATATTCTTATGATCATATCCATACTAAGCATATCTTAGTCTCTATGTGCGTAGATGTTATTTTCCACACCAGATATTGTATTGGAATGATGAGGATTTTTAGCTAATTGGATCGAACATTTGAACATTAGAAGGCAAACTAAATGCCCTAATATAATATATAACAGTGAAGAAAAGGGCCAAGTTGTCCGTAAACAAACGTGAAAAAAAACAAAAAGCTGTCTATCACTAAAGAAAAAAGGGGAAAAAGTGATCAAAGTGGGTCACAAATCAAATCCTAAATCAAGATATTTTGTTTGGGCCCTAGGCACAATCATCTTGGTAAGTTTATGTGTCAGTCATTGAAAGATATGAAAAAACTTTTCTGCTTTTGCTGGTAGTGAAAAAACATTGTTCAAAAGTATAAACACATTATTATCTGTTCTCCTTTAAATTAACAGATATGAGAAATGAAGTTATTGGTTGACTGTCGATTTGTGTTTGAGTTCAGTTGACTAGAAAATTATGTTCTTTTGGATGATATGTGAGAAGTTGAAAATCATATAATGTCGGTAATTTACAAATATTGGTAGGTTGTCTGACTTGTTACGAATATTTGTTAATAAATAACTGAAAATTCTTAGATTTGGGTAGAGAATCTTGTCCTAATCCAAGTGAAGGGGCCATAGGTATATATTCATTTAAGTAATCACCACTTTCCGAAAGTAAAAGAGATGAATAAAAGAAACGAATGCTTATAGGCTTATATCAGATGTACATAGTAACAAAGTGGTTGTATTGCTGTGGTTTTAGTCTATTGGTTGAAGTTGGTGATCGATTTTTACTGATTGCATAGACTTGGTCACTATAAATTCAAGATTTTGGCATAGAAAACCTATGATTGATGCTTAGCAAGTGTCAAATTATCTAATAACCAAAACATGAGTCAGGAAATGAAATGATGGGTTATAATTATATAGGTCCCATGTTAGTGAGGATTGAGACACTTGAATCTAATCCTTAAGCATTATAAAGTTACTATTCATCTTGGTTAGTGGAACCTCATCACCTGCTTACTCATTTGTTTCCTTTTGATTATATTAAAAGAGCCATAAGGAATATATACCCTTGTATTTTATATAACCCAAAAGGCTCTTTTTCCACCACTTATCCTTTCTGATGATGTGCATAAACATGTATTCACATCACATGTGATATGTGTACAGTTTAAGTTTCTTATGTCATCATATCTAACCCCCTGTTTTTGTGAGGATATATGTTGAATTTTGCATTTGAAGAATTAAAATCTCTACATAAACATGCATGCCAATAGTGTACAAGTTACTTTTAATCTACAAGAAAAAGATATCGTATATCATAATAGAATCCCAGTCCAAATCCAAGATGGCTGCACAGTTACTTGCTTTTGGGTTGATACGCACAAACACAGGATATCTATATATACCTCTTCTTGTGCCTCCTCAACTTCCATCAAAAGTTCAAAACCCTCATTTCTCTTTTGGGGTTTTCCTTTAAATTTTTCTTCGTTGGGATTGATTTCGAAAAAAAAAAAAAATCTAAAAGTTATGAATGATCCTCAAACACCAATCCCACCTCACCTATACCCACAAGCAGTTCAACTCAAACTCTATCAAGCCTTCATCTTCTCCATTCCCATCTTATTCTCCATCATTCTCTTCCTCTTGTTCTATCTCTTTTACCTTAAGAGAAGAGCCTCTTCTCTCTCCTCTGCTTCTCCAATGATTCTTCCTATTTCCTCGACCCACCAGCCTTCTTCTCATCTCCCCTCGGTAAGCCTCACAATGTCTCTGCAGATATATATATATATGCAAAAGTAATGAATCATTCACTTTAAGAAATAGTTGAGCTAAGGTCTTGTTTTTCATGGGATGTGAGGGTTCTAAAGAGTATTTATATGCTACTAACAGGGTATCATGTTACATAAAGTTGAATGAAGAATAGTGTTGAGATCGATTGTGTTTTATATTGCAGGTTTGTTTGTTAGATGTGAAAGTAGAGCTCAAAGACAAGCTTCGTGTCGTTTTGTTCAATGAAGAACTAGGAACAAGAGATTCTGTGTAAGTTACTCTTACTTCGTTTATAAAAACTTCGATGAAATTTCTGCAAAGATGTGCTCTTTTTGGAGAAACTTATCCCCACATTTTAAAAAAAAAAATTCATCTGTTAGAAGCAAACACCTTTGAGATCGTCTCAGTGTCTTGATGTATTCAGAATGAATATGATCAAACCTTCTAATTGGCAAATTAAATCTTAAACTTTGTGAATTTTCATGAGCTTGAACTCTAATTGTCAAGATTCTTCCAGATAAATCTGTTAACAGTGTTGATATACGAGTTGAGATGTCTAAGAATGATCCTCTTGAAAGTTGAAATATACGAATTGAGATGCTTTTTACTCTTAAGTGTTTTTAGACCGTTGCTTAGAGCTCAGGAATATTAAAAAGTAAAGACGGAAAGTTTAAATTCCAGATAAGACCAAAATCAAGATTTCAGACAACATGCACCTTTATCATCCCTAGATTTTTGTCCTCATCCTAAATAGTAAAATCTTATCTCGAAAACTCAGAATCAATTAAAAGTTTGGCGAGAAATAAGTCCAATTTGGGGAGTATTTTTCAAGACTGTTTAAATATTACCACTGGTTTTTGTTTGTTTTGGTGGATGTAAAGTTTGATTGGTTTAATGAAAAAATTGGTGCAGATGTTGCGTATGTTTGGGAGAATTCGAGTTGAAGGAAGAGTTGGTGGAAATGCCTTCATGTAAACACATATTTCACCTCGATTGTATTCACCTTTGGCTTTATTCTCACACCACTTGCCCTCTCTGTCGCTCCTCTGTCTTCATCTCTTCAACCAAATCCTCTCTGGACGACAACGACCATCCAGATTCTTCTCAAACTTGACCGGTTTGACTCATTAACCCGAAGGAAATAAGCAAAAAAAAAAAAAACAAATTTTGTCAGTGAGTAGATCAATACAAAATTGTAAATCTTCAATTTTATTAGATTTTGGTGATGCAAGTTGCAAGATATCAACATGTATTCCATCAGATTACAAATTGGTTACATACTGTCTCTGTCTTCTGCTTGAGGAATGATTGGTGTAAATTAACCCTAACGGGTGAAGTTACTTGAAGAAAAAGTAACCCGACACAATAAGAACAAGTGCGAGTATCCCAGCTAAGAAACAAACACCTTTTGGTAATTTTCCATCATCTGTCCTCAACACCATAGCTTCATAGATGGGCAAGCAATTCACCACCGCGAAGCTTGCCAGCATCAGCTCAAGGCTGAGTCCTTCTCCCCAAACGAAGAGGCCGTAAAGTCCCCAGACGAAAGCAAAGAGATTCACGACAGCCACTATGGTCACGGGTACGAACATGGACGAAGAGGGACCGAAATCGAAGATTTCTTGCTCGTACCGCTTCTTCTGTTCGTCATCACCGTCGGCTTTACTGGTGACGTTGAATCCAGGTGTGGAGAGGTTTAGTGTTTTGAGAGTGAACTCTATTATACCAAAGAAGAATGAAGAGAGCCCTCTTATCATCCACATTCTTTGATCGTTCCACCATTTACGATAAGTTCCTCCTTCCAACAAAAAATCTGATAAATCTTGCGCATATGCACCGAAGAACAAGAAGATGTAAAGCCAAAACCATTCATCTAATGGTTCGGGGAATACCCTAACCCCGTAGATGAAGGCAAGCTGGGGTAAAAGTCCATAAACCGTAAGAGGAATTGCGCAAAACGGCCAAACCACATAGTAGCAATAGCCTAAGCCCGTAAACATGCCCAGTGATTTGAATCCACAGGTGAATGGGCTATACCTCGAAAAGGCCATTTCAAGAAGACCAATGGACCATCTCATTTGTTGCCACACTACATCTGTCAGGCATTTTGGGAAACTTCCATAAAAAGCAGCTTTTTGGGGTCGGCAAAATATTGATCTCCATCCCTCACAATGGAGCCTAAACCCTGTGTAATAGTCTTCTACTAATGACCCATATCTGAATCCAATCTGTATAGTTTTGCATGATAACTTGATGTTATAGTATATCAGCAGAAAAATATAGATATTATGAATATTAAATGATAATACAGAAAATATAATACCAAATGAGTTAAAAAAAATTATGTAATAAAAGCACCTGAATAAATCTTGACAGTAAACCATCAAAACATAGTAAACATATTAGGCAAATCCAAATATTTTGTAAGACATTATCATCAAAAATCAAAAGTAAGATGAAAAAATTGAGATATATAGTTCCTTTAAACAACTTTACCTAAGTATAAATATAAAATACTGGAGCGCTATATTATACTCCCTCTGTATTTGAAAGAATGATTTTCTAGGTTGCACACATATAAGGCTTCATAATTATTAGCTTTTCTTGGTTATTTATTATTTTTATTTTATTTTTATGTTTCCAATACATATAATATCAAACACACACTACTATTGGCACTAGGCCTGGGCGTTTGGTTTTTCGGTTCGGTTCGGTTCGGTTTTTTCGGTTTTCGGTTTTTTTGGTTAAGAGATTTAGTAACCGTTCGGTTAATCATAAAATTCGGTTCGGTTTTTTCGGTTTTCGGTTTTTTCGGTTATAGAGATTTAGTAACGTTCGGTTAATCATAAAATTCGGTTCGGTTTCGGTTCGGTTTCGGTTCGGTTATTTCGGTTTCGGTTCCAGTTTTTCTTATATTTTTTGGATAATTTGGATAAAAAACGGATAACTTCGGATAATATCAGATAATTCGGATAATTTCGGATATTTTGGATAAAAACATTTGGATAATTTGGATAATTCGGTTTTTTACTAATATTTGGTTAATTTTAATTATTTAGTTATTTTAAATATAAATATAAATAATATTTTTTAAGTATATGGATCGTATTCGGATATTCGGTTATCCGTTCGGTTATCCATTCGGTTTCGGTTCGGTTCGGTTTCGGTTCGGTTATTTCGGTTATCTAAATTCAGTATCCAATAGGTGTTTCATAATATTCGGTTCGGTTTCGGTTCGGTTATTTCGGTTCGGTTTCGGTTCGGTTTCGGTTTTCGGTTAAAAGGCCCAGCGCTAATTGGCACCTTTCTAATTAATTTGCTTTGTTAAATGAAAAAAACATTTAATAAAAAGTAGAAAATCAATCTTTTAAAAACAAAACTAAAACCCATAAAATCATTCATTCAAATACAGAGGAAGTATATGTGAATTGGGGGCCTCAGGTGTGTTGAATAAATTTGGGAGTGAATAATGTAGATATTATGATGTGTTGAATAAGTTGTAAAATATCTAAAAATTAAATATATCATGCCATGATTAATATAACATGCATTTTACTGGATATCATTCAATTCGGGTGGTGACACTATGACCTACAAGTCATGATCAACTAATAAAGGTTTATGATTAGTTTATCTAATTACCTTGGATCCCCAATTGGTGTTGCACTCGTAGTTACATCCAGCTACATCGTGTGCCAATGCCAAAACATTCTCGGCCCTAATGGATCTATTGACAATCCGATTTGGCTTGAGTTCATCTATCTCAGGCAAAATCAAATTAGTCGGACCCCCATAGAAAGCTCGTCGATTGAAAAAACACCCAGTACCCACGTGAATCGGACCCATTTGCCCATCATACCCAACCATATTGATGTCAAAGGGACGTCTGAGTTCTGATCCATAAATATCACACTACAAGAAAGAACCCTCAACAGCGACGAAAAGTTCCGAGAATTTGCATCGTCGGACAGTTACCGACCGTTTATTGACTAATTAACGATTAAAGCAAACAGTGGTGGAAAACTTGTCGGTAATTTCCGAGAAACAAAAATCGTCGTTAAATTATGAGTAGAATCCATCGGCTAGTTATCGGGAACTCGAAATTGTCCGACAACTTATGTCATCGGCGATTTAACAGAAACATTGGTCGCATATTTGTCGGTATGTACGTAATGCCGACGATTTTCAGTGTCTCAGATTGGCGTCGGAAAATTTCTCGAAAATGCGTCGGAAAATTCTCGCATTCTTTAATTAAATGACGACGACCTACCGAGAAATATATGGAAAGTGTTTTCCGATGACGTTGCGACGGCCAGTGCCTGAGGAATAAGAATTCTCGGAGATGTGTCAGATAACTCTCAGTAATGGTTTGTAATAACCGCATAATCAGCGAGGAAATATTTAAAAAGGAGCCGTCGGCATTAATTTATTCGAAATTGTTAGCTTGTAAGGAGTAGAAGGGGAGGTGGTTGTGTTATTAAATTTGGAGCGGTGGAAGTAATTAATTACAGACGAGGCATATTGTACAAAGAGAAATTAAAATATTAAATTTGGTCATCAACATCCTTCTTCTTCACGACGAGAAACATACGAAGAAAGAAAGAAGAAAAAAATCCAGAAAAATCGCGTGAGAGAGATCACTATAACCGGAAATTTCGTCATGTCCAAGCACAATATTTACAATATTCGTGCATGGATGTATCACCGGTTAGATGAAGTTACAGGTGAAGTCAAGGAAGAGTATAAGGAAGGGCTTAAGGAATTCATGAGATTTGCTTCAAATCAAGAAATCTCTCGCGAACAAGGTAACATGATTTGTCCTTGTTCGAAATGCAAAAATGAGAAATTCATTACCGTAGAAAGGGTATGGAAGCATCTGCTTTACAAAGGGTTCACACCGGGATACTATATATGGTTTTCACATGGAGAAGATTTTGGAGAATTGCCTAGTAGTAGTCATGGTAATAGGAGTCATGGTATAGGTGAAAGAGTTTATGATATCGGCAGAGATGAAAGTGAGTCAGTTATTCGAGAAGCAGATAGTGTTGTTCAGATGGTTACAGATGCATTCCATGAAACTATGGAAACCGGAAATAGTTTTGAGGAACCGAATGTAGAAGCAAAGCGTTTTTATGATATGTTAGAAGAGTGTAGGATCCCCATTTATGCTGGTTGCAAAGAGGGACAATCAGCGTTATCAGCTGCAAGTAGGTTGATGAGCATCAAAACAGAATGGAATCTGCCTGAAGATTGTGTTGATGCAATTGCGGATTTTGCTAAAGATTACATGCCCGCGGATAATCTTGCTCCGGGTTCGTATTACGCAATTCAGAAATTGGTATCCGGACTAGGGTTACCATATGAAATGATAGATGTTTGCATCGACAATTGCATGATTTATTGGAGAGAATCTGCCAATTGGAAGCGTGTTCATTTTGTGGGAAGCAAAGATTTCAGGAATCGTTTGGAAAAACGAAAATACCATACAAGCGTATGTGGTATTTGCCAATCACAGATAGATTAAAAAGGCTTTATTTATCTGAACGGACAGCAGGTCCGATGAGATGGCACGCAGAACATGAATTCAGCGGAGAGATTTCACATCCATCCGATGCACAAGCATGGAAGCATTTTACTTCTGTTTATCCTGCTTTCGCTAACGAACCACGAAATGTGTATCTCGGACTTTGTACAGATGGTTTCAATCCTTTTGGGAAGTCGGGTCGAAAATATTCACTGTGGCCAGTAATTGTGACACCTTATAATCTGCCGCCGGCTCTCTGCATGAAGCGAGAATTTCTATTTCTCACCATTCTTGTCCCTGGACCTGACCACCCTCGTCGGTCGCTTGATGTGTTCTTACAACCTCTGATACAAGAGTTGAAAATGTTATGGTTCGAAGGCATATTGACATATGACGTTTCTATGAAGAATAATTTCAACATGAAAGCTGTTTTGATGTGGACAATAAGTGATTTTCCAGCTTACGGAATGTTGTCCGGATGGACCACACATGGGAGATTATCTTGTCCTTATTGTCAAGATAATTCGGATGCGTTTCAGCTGAAACATGGTCAGAAATCTTCTTGGTTTGACTGTCATCGTCGGTTTCTGCAACATAATCACCCTTATAGGCGCAATAGGAGGTTGTTTACAAAAAATAGAATTGTGCATGATGATCCACCAGATGAATATGATGGTGCGGCTATACTTAAGCAGTTCAGGGACTTTGATGTTGATTGCACATCTACTTGTGGGGGAAATGGTCATGAAAGAGTGCCCGGTTACGGCGAGTACCATAACTGGCATAAGAAAAGCATATTCTGGGAGTTACCATATTGGAAAAATCATCTCCTACGGCATAATCTTGATGTTATGCATATCGAGAAAAACTTTTTTGACAACATCATCAACACCGTCTTAAATGTACAAGGAAAAACAAAGGATAATATCAAGTCACGTTTAGACATACCTTATTTATGTTCGCGGCCAGAGCTACATATCATGGAAAATGGGAAAGCTCCGGTTCCCATTTTTAGATTGGACCCAAGCGCAAGAACAGAATTCTTCCAATGGATTGTTGATGATGTTAAGTTCCCAGATGGTTTTGCTTCAAATTTAGCAAATTGTGTAGACGACCAAGCCGGTAGATTATATGGAATGAAGAGCCATGATTGTCATGTCTTCATGCAGCGTCTATTTCCTTTTGCATTTGGTGAACTCCTACACAAAAATGTTCATGAATCAATAGCAGGTATGTGCGTTAACTTCGTTTTATTTATTGTTCCATAATATTGTGTATTGATGGATTGAAGGGTTAATGCAGGTATTGGTGCATTTTTTAGAGATCTTTGCTCAAGGTCGCTCACCGCAAATGGTTTACAAGTTCTCGAACAAAACATTCCTGTCCTAATTTGTAATCTGGAAAAGGTATTCTCACCATCCTTTTTTGATGTTATGGAGCATCTACCCATTCATTTACCTCGTGAGGCAGCACTTGGAGGACCAGTTCAGTATCGTTGGATGTACCCTTTTGAACGATTCATGTTCCATCTGAAGAAAAAAGTTAAAAATCTCAGTAAGGTGGAGGGATCAATTGTCGCGCAAAGTTTAAACGAGGAAACATCATATTTCTCATCCTACTATTTTGCGCCACATGTCCAAACAAAGTTAAGAAAACCCGGGAGATATGACGATGGAGGGGAAAGGCGTGTGTACCCTGCATATGTCCCAGATATTTTTTCGGAGATCGGGAGATTATCGGGGAAAAAGAAAGGTGTTTGGCTAACGGATACAGAGTTTGGTCACATTCACAATTACATTATTCGTAATTGTGAGGACATACTACCATTTGAACGGTAAAATTTATATATAATATTTTAACATATTACGTTATTACTTTAAATATTATGTTAACTTACTAATTTTCACTTAACTTTCAGTATTTTTGATGATCAAGTACGTGGAGAGTACGGTGATATTTCCGAAACACAAATGGAGGAACTGAAAAGCCAGAGATTTTCATTATGGTTGCAGTATTACGTAGGTCGAGTCAATATTGATCAATATAGTGATGACAATATACTTTTAATTAATTTTGTTATCATTTGAGTGTTACCATCTATATAATATTCTCTTTCTGTTACTCTGTAGGTGAAATCCGCACCAATTATGAATGACCGTAGGTATACTTGGCTTATGGAATTAATCGGAGGTCCCTTGTCAAAGGCCATCTCATCTCCTATGTATTGTACCCGTGGATATGTCTTCAGAAAGCGGCGATGCACAAATAGCCGGAAGACAGTCAACCATGGAGTCGTAGTCCGGACGGAAGCTATCGACTATTACGGTGAAATCAATGATATCCTTGAAGTTGAGTATCCTGGACTAATAAATTTGAAATGTGTGTTGTTTAAATGTGACTGGTATGATCCCACGAGTGGAGTTGGAGTGAGGACAACTAAGTTTGGTGTGACAGAGGTACACACCGGTCGGCGCCTCAACAAATATGATCCGTTTATACTTGCGAGTCAAGCTGATCAAGTCTCGTACATTCCGTATCCACAAGATACGGGTCGGCGTAATCCTTGGGTAACAGTTACCCAAATTAATCCACGGGGTAGAGTAGATGGGGTGAAAGACAATTCACCATTGCAACAACCCGGGTTTACAATGCCGCACCCTTCTCAACATTCAATCGAAGAAATTCCATTAGTTAATGAAGAAGATGAGTTTCCAGAAGACGTGTATGACGATGCAGGTAGTGGCGAGATCGGAGAAGAATTTGGACATGACTCTGATTCTATTTCAACGCAAGAAAACTCTGATGATGATTCAGATTGACCGTCTATTATACATAATGTTAATCGCTTGTGATGTTAAGACTTCAATATGTTTTATGAGAATATAATATTAAGCATCCATATAGTTTCATGGTTACTTTACTACAAATACATAGCATCAAACATCCATAAAGGGTTACATTACGTTAATAGAGTACATAGCATCCTGTAACTAGCGCATTCAGATCGTTACAGAAAACAACTTAAATGAATTGCGCTCAAAATAATACGAGCTACATAGCCGATGAAAAAATGCCTGAAACTTAATTATAAGATCATTGCCATGCTGAAAATTGAATGATCTTCATACGCCGAGGTTAGCAAAACACAATGCACCATGTCTCTACTTGAAAACGTAGGCGACTGCAGAGCCAACTGCTGCAGCGGCACAGAACCCGGCTATGAAAACGTAAGGGAGTACCTCGTTCACCTTTGCAAGCTCTTTCTCATTGGCGGCAATGATGTCCTTCACCTTTGCAAGCTCTTTCTCATTGGCGCCAATGATCTCCTTAACGTGGGAAAGCTGACCAGCAAATATCTGCCCCGTCGGATCAACAACATGTGTCTCGCTACAACCAATTCTTCTAAGAAGGGTTTCATACGCCTCATGCTGCTCTTGAATTTCAAGTCTTACGATGGTGAATTCCTCCATCATTGCTTCATCCACCCACTTCCAAATGTGACGACCTCCGAGCTGCACATTCAACATTGAACATATATGTGAAGAAATCATGTACTGTTTTCATAAATCCTACTACGTAACAGATGAATCTAATTCGAACATCTTATATAACAGAGCAGCAGAACAGGCCTAATTAATAAACAATATTTTCTAAACAGTAAACTTGATACACATTTAACACAAAAATTGTAAACAACAAACTACCTCCTGCATTGGGCATGTGTAAAACCGTCTCCCTGGGTTTCTTGTTGTGCGAGAAGTGTGAACTATGGCGAGAGCACCGCAGAAACAATCCTTCGGCAATCCATATTCGGGAGAAGGACCTCTTCGGCCACGTAACACGTGACCCACACTGACTTGCGAGGACGCCCCTTCACTCATTCGAACAAGTCTTCTCCAACGAGATCGACAAAACTATGACTCTAATCCGCACCGTAAAGATTCTTGAGAAGCTTATGGTTGCAGGCGAAAACCTAATTTCTCGACTGAGCCCCAACTTGGTAATGACGCGAAGACTTAATCGCCAAATTTACACTTTTTAATGGGCTTATATTGGACTCTAACTTTGAAAGTTATCTTATTGGGCTAATTATTGTGGCCCACATCGTATAAATTAACACAATCGATATCTACGGCTGACAATAACTCTCTTTGCCTTCTTCGGTTTGTGACCGTAGATTAACGTGGAGATTTGATTTCTGTTTACTACAAATTACCAATTAAATTACACCCAGTTGTTGAAAATATCTCGGAACGCAGCTATTAATGAGCATGTCACGTCGATCTCGTCGATTTAAGTTACTGTCTCAACCAAATCGCTTAATTAACCCCATGGCCGACGATTTTCCGACAAGAGTTAAGAAGGTTCGTCGCTAATGCATCGATATCTTAATTTTGCTTTGCCGCCTAATAATTTCACATCCTCTTGAATTTCGATTTACTGTTTAGCTTTTGGTTTCTGAGGAAACCCGATGGATTTTATTCGTCACAAGAACATATTACATATACCGAACTATGCCTTTGCTCATTTCTTTTCATCTCTGTCCTCACAATAAGATTTACCCACTCTAGTCCAGCGAAGGTAACATTTTCACGTTTATTTACATCTTCTTTGTTTGTCACATAGTTGGTTAGATCCTCATATGGACATGTATGATGGTTTAGTACATGAGTAAACTGGTTTTGTTAGCCTTCTTTGTCATTAAAAAAGTTCTGAACATTGCTTTGGTGGACATATTAGTTCTTCGCTCAACTTATATGTTCTCCTAAATCCCTGATATTGTTATAAGGTTAAATATTGTGTGGTACCTTTTAAATCCAGACCATATATGTTATTATTCTAATACATCAATATTTTTTTTCCACCAAGTATGGCGAATGCAACACTACCGGGAACATGGCGTGGTTTCCTCGAACAAGGAAACGGCTCAATAATGCAATTGGATTTGACGACACAGAGCCCCCTAGTCAACCGATGGACATTGGAGATGAACAGCCATTCAAAATCCACCACCGAATCCTCTGCTATTTATGACGCTAGAAGAGTTGTTAATCGCCCCTGGAAGATGTGATCTCCCAAAACTCGACCCTAAACGAAGGAATGGAGCAGGATGGTAAGTATTTGATTTTTATTCTATGTATTGTTATGATACAAAGTTACAAACGTTTCAATATAAATATATATATATATTTTTTTCATTAACTATTTTGTGATAATGGCGTATAAGGTTTGAGTATACAAATGGAATTACGAAGACTATTAAGACGATAATGGAGACCGACTACCCACAAGCAGCTCCAAATTGGACATTACTAGCTGCTGATACGAAACTAAGATGGTTTAAGGCTTTTGCGGTAATCTCTTGTTTCTCATTGTATTAAAACAACTTTCCAATATCAACTTTCGTTTTCAGTGCTTTATCTTTATCAAACATTGTTTTTCTCTCAGCAAAAATACAACTGGGCTTACTCTCATACGACCCTTGTCAGAGAAAACTTTGAAGCTCTATGTGCAAGCCGCTTACTAGACAGGGTTTATGAGTGGAAGAAGATGTGGCGTAAAGGTCAGAAACCAACATGGATGAATAAAACAGCTTGGGCAGGACTTATACTTTACTGGTCCGTGGAGAAAAATGCGACTCGAAGTAAGACCAACTCAAACAACAGGAACAGCGACCGTGGAGGTTATGGAATATACAAGCACACTTGCGGTTCATGTCCACATCGTCGTAAGAGAGAAAACATGGTAATTTGTACTCTTCTTTGCTGCCTTCTTTTGTTTGTCAAATAACTATCTTATACTCTTCTGTTTTTACTATGATTGTTTTTCATTGAATACTTGTAGCGTGATAAAGTCACGGATGAGCTCCCGGATATGCTAACATTTATGGAGGCTGCCCACACGAGGAAATCTGATGGCGTTTTTGTTGACAAAAGGGCAGAGCGTATTGCTCGTAGGTGCAGAGAGCTGGAGAACGAGAAACTAACAGAAATGACAGAAGCTGAAGACTCATGCGGTCAGATGGAACTCACCCAATCAGAAAGAAATGCCATTTACCGTTCGGTTAGTACTTTCTTAATCATTACTTCAAATCTGCGTATTAGTAGATTTACGTTTCCTAATTTTAGGCATGTTAATTAATCAGTTCAAATTGTTCATATTTTCAAGGAGGTTAAACTTAGAAAGGGAACTCGTTTTGGATATGGAAATATGGATTGTGATGACACAGAAGGTGGTCCATCTCATGCAAATCAGTCGTTGGATTTTGAAGAACTGTATCATCAGACACAAGCCAAACTTGTTGAAGCAACTTCTGAGATTCATCAGTTGTCCACACAAGTTAAGGATGCAGTGTATTGGAGTACTGTGATGCAGAACATGTACCCGGATCATGTACCACCATCTCGCACCTGAAAAGTCAATCGGAAGTTCCCGCCAGTGTATGGGTTGCTGAACCTACTGTAGTAAACTATGTGGTTTGTAAAAGACATTAGTCTCTTTCTAAGATCTCTTCATATCTTCTAATGTATGCTTTGTAAGATATTAAAATATGTATGCTAAGCGTTTATTTCTCCTAATGTAAGGTTTGTAAGATATTTGAATATTTTGTAATGAATGTTGCAAGTTAATATATTTTAATTGCAGAAAAATTCTCTCTTTAACGTGATGCTTCAAATATTGATTATCTGAATTTGTTTTATAATTTTCCTTTTTTTTCCTCTTCAGCTCCGGTACCGAAATCGTTCACAATCCTCAGATTCACGACAAATCTCCGATACATATCCGACGATCTTTCAATTCCGATCAAACGATTTCCGACGCCGTACCGTTGAATTGGCGATAGCATTCCGACCACTTTCCCACTTTGTTCCGTCAATTTTGTGACGACTTTACGACAACAAATTTCCTTGGTATGTCCTCGGTTTTTACCGACAACATCTTCCGACGACTTACTGTGGAAATGGCGATATCCTTCTGATATCCTTTCCGACATAATTCTGTTATTTCTGTGACGCCTTTCCGACAAGAGATTTCATTGGGAGGTCGTCGGTTTTTTCCGATAACATGTTACGACAACGAAACCGACAAAATTGGTCCATCGGAACTTTTCGACAAATTTCCGTCATTTGACTGTTTCCGAGACGCAAACCCCGACAACACCGTTTTTCTCAGAAAGTTGTCAGTTCACGAGTTTTCTGACAAAACTATGATAAAATCGACCCTCGCTATTGAGCCTTCTTCTTGTAGTGTCATTTCTGTTTATTCCTTGAAATATTTGAGGAAATTGCACAAATCCTAAATCGGAATTAATCTTAATGTCTGACAAATAACACAAAGCATGAAGCGGTGTTGTGGGATTATTTGAATACATGTCACAGTCTAGTGTTAGAATGATCGGTGAGTTTGTCATCACCGAAGATACTCGTAACTACAATAAAAATAAAACATGTGGTTAACCAAAGATTAAACCGAAATGCTAGTTAACCAAACCGAAAACTGGTCAAAGGTAGGGTTGAGTGAATATATATACCAAAGTATTAAGAGCACCGGCTTTGAAATGATGTGGTGAAGTTCTACTCTTCTCTCTTGAAACATAGACTAGGTTTGGCATTATCTCTGTCTCGTTATTTTGTAGCACCTACCCATAAATTAATGGGAAAATTAGATCTTATTATGGAAACTTTTGCTTCAGAAAATATATTTAAAATTTGAGTAATAAATACCTCAACAATACTAGGATGGTCATGATGAGTGAATTTATGGGTCCACAAACTAAAGACCTCACGAAATTGATCATGATCACTATCAACTTTTCCAAGATTCACCACATGTTCCACTCTCTGCTTTACATCTTCATACATCGTCTGTTTCACCGTACAATGATTATGTTTCGGTCTACTGCTGTAGAATAAATTATTATGCAATTTCGCTTAATACTATAAGTGGAGAGGCCTACATAATATATATATTACTTGGAGCTTCAATATGAGAAATTAAATAAATTCTTATAAATGTATCGATTTTTTTGGGGTTTAAAGCTATTTATCGAATTATAAGAGATTATGCCATATAACCGAATAATAGATAAATAGTAAATACCTTAAGATTTTCAGCTTCCTCAGTCCAAGAACGTGAATTTGATGAGAAATAAACCTCAGGAGATCGATCTTGAACATTATTCTTCTTGCAAAAAGGCAACCAATGCTCAGAGAACTTAGCAGCCTCCATCAAAGCAAATAAGGTCAACGACGATCCTCCATCGTCCGATACATAGACCGAGATCTTATCAGACGGATAATCGTAAGCCATCACTGATAAGACCGTGTTCATCACCATCATTGGAGGCTCCTTGTAAGGATCAGCAGTGCATATGAACACGTCCAGCTTCGGAAAGTCCTCCTCCGGTTTAGCAACATATCTTTCAGGGTACTCGGTCCGATGAACCGGGTTTAGCCGGAGGGACGTTGTGGTGGCCCACAAAGAAGCGAGAACGACGTCGGAGAGGAGAAGAAGAGATGTTAGTAGAGCTGTGTTTTCTGTGAGAAGTGAGTGTGCATGGTGGTACATGAGGGCTATGATGCCACACGTGTGAATTACGGCGTAGCATCTGTATAGAATGGTACGCCGGCACGTCTGGCATGTGTGGAGGGTTGTCGAGTGTTTACTAGTATGAAGTTCCATCTTCTTAAAGAAAGCAAATGGTTTCGGAGAAATCGGTGACCACCTATATATATATTAGTACATTTATGGCGAGTTTTAGGATAACTTAAAAAAAGAAAGATATTTTGTTTTTCAAAAGATGGTGGCTGATGACTTTTCAATGGAGAAATTAAGTTAAAATTCTTTAAGTTGAAAATGGATGAAGGAAGACCGCCGCTCTGATGAGAGTCAGTGCCTAATAATGTTCCATATCAGAAATTAGAAGGGATCCCAAGTAATATATAAAGGATATGAGTCAATTCACTCATTGTCAATTGACAGAGTCCGATCCACACATGTCCAATCCGATCCGACCCAAAGTTGGTCCAATCATCGACAAGGCCCAAATTAATGCCTTCGATTTAAACCTAAACATTCCAAAATTAATGGCCAAAGAGCCAACATCTCGAGGGGGCGTATTATGACATAATATTCCACATCAAAAATTAGAAAATATCCTAAGTAATATACAAGGAATACAGGCCAATTGAGTTGAAAGCATAGAACTTAACACCTTGACCATTCATGATGGCATGCATATACCAAATTCTTATCCTTCACTAGTTTTTTTTTTTTTTTTGAACTTGTCCTTCACTAGTTTAGTTATACATATAGACAACTGAACTTCGACCTCCTGTACTTCTACTTCCACTTCCACCCTTTACCCAAAAGAAAAAAACAAAACTTCCACACAATGACATTAATGTACATAAATGTGTGTACGGAATATACCTAGAAATAAACGGAATATTTGTGTAATTGTAGCGTAACACTTGAACAAAACTCAATCATACAATCTATTCTCTAGGCAGAAGAAAAAAATCCAAAAACATGGGGTGATGCAACAACATCTTGTAAACAATTTTTTTTTTTTTGTAAAGTTCGTTTGAATTTTACATCCTTCAACTACTCCATCAATACTAATTAGATCTAAGATTTCATGTATGTTCTGTTTTTACAAACTCAACAGACTAATTATATTGATTTTGGTCTCTACTTTAGTCAAGTTTGGTTTCTTAGAGAGTACTAGATAATTGTTCTTTACTCAATTTTTTTTCTTGCTTGATAAAAGATAACGCTATTAAGAAAATCGTAATAAAAGTTTCTTCTCAAAATTACTAGGAGTAACTTAATTTGTATATATAAGTTTGGGGTCTGTATTAGGACTTTTAATTTGTTTCAGCGGATGTTTCCCATCACGTTGTGTTATTCGTTTTAAGGGATTTTAGATCTAAAGTGCAGTGCAGAACGTGCAATCCTAGATGTGATGTGCTAGAAGGAATCCCGAGATGCACAACGAGCCAGAAAGCACAACATGCAAGTGTTCTTAAAATTATTTTTTTATTTATCGGTTTACCTGAAGCTACATAATCTAATATTAAGCAAACATCACTCAGTCCAGTACTGACCTCTGGTGTCTTAATTTGTTTTTCTTTCCTATATATGGTGGTAACTGTATCATCCACAAGGACCACAACCACAAGTGTGGATTCTCTCACATATTCTTTGTGGGCCTTGCTGCCTTTTTAACTGTCCCATGGATACGGTGAAGAGGTTTTCAGATCCGTTGGGAGTATTATGTGGATCCCTTTAAACACAAGCCCGTGAAATCGACATTGATATTGTTATTTATTTATTTCTTAATTTCAAACATCAGTTTACAAGTGTTTTGTTCTTTCAAGATACCAAAATACAAGAGATGGGATTTCATCATCATATTATTCGCTACAAAGATTCATTACATTACCATTACTTGCTTCTAGTTTACCACAATCCAGACAAAATGCTTATGGTAACTGAAACTACAAATTTCTAATATGTGCAGTTACTTGAAGACGAAGTAAGCTGACACAATAACAACAAAAGCGATGATTCCAGCTAAGATACAAACATATTTTGGTAATTTTCCATCGTCTTTCCTTCGCACTACAGCCATATAGATCGGCAAGCAATTCACCACCGCAAAGCTTACGAGCATCAATTCAAGTACGAGTCCCTCACCCCAAGCGAATACACCATAAACCCCATTGACGAGGGCAAGGAGATTGACGATCGCCACCGTAGTAACGGGGAAGAACATGGTCGAAGAGTGCCAAAAATCAAAGATCTCTTGCTCATATCTCTTACTCTGTTTGTCATCATCGTTGACTTTGCTGGTGAGGTTGAATCCATGCGTGGAAAGGTTTAGAGTTTTACGAGTGAACTCTATGAAGCCAAAGATGAATGAAGAGAATCCTCTAATCAACCACATCCTTTGATCATTCCACCAGCCGCGACAAGTTCCTCCTTCCAATGAAAAATCCAGTAGATCTTGCCCATAAGCACCGAGGAACAAGAAGATGTAAAGCCAAAACCATGGATCCGATGACTTGGGAAAGACGTTAACTCCATAGAAGAGGGCAATCTGGGGCACAAATCCATAAATGAAAAGAGGAATTGACCAAAACGCCCAAAATGCATATTGACAGTAGCCTATGCCCGTTAATAACCCTGTCGATTTGACACCATGCGTAATAGGGCTATATCTCGAGAAGGCAACTTCAAGAAGTCCAATAGTCCATCTTTTTTGTTGGCTCACTATATCAATTAGACATTTTGGAGAATCTCCATAAAATGCTATCTTCCGGGGGTTGCAAAAGACTGATCTCCACCCTTCGCAGTGGAGCCTATATCCTGTATAGTAGTCTTCTACTAAAGATCCATATCTGAACCCAATCTGCATAGTTTTAAATGATTGAACTGGAATTGTATATAATATAAAAATAAACTAAAATAATTAAAGATATTATGAATGCCTAAAATAGTGGGTTTGAACTCAAGTAGATGTAGTGTCTTCACAAACCACCACTAGGCTACATGTCCTAGTCAATTCACATACACGTTAGATTAGATGGCCTATATACCCTCTCTTGTAGTCTTCCACTAATGACTCCTATTTTGAACCCTATCTGTATAGTTTTGAACAATATCATGAAATTTATGTACACAAACAAACAAAAATAGTACATCACGAAGCTTTGAAATTATTAACATCTAAATTCTAACCGTGGATCCCCAATTGGAGTTTCGCTCGTAGTTACATCCAGCTACATCGTGTGCTAATGCCAAAACATCTTGGGCCTTAATAGGCTTATCAGCAATCCAGTTTGGTCCAAGCTCATCTACCTCAGGTAAAATCAAATTAGTCGGAGGTCCATAAAAGGCTCGTCGATTGAAGAAACACCCAGTGCCCACGTAACTTGGACCCATAAGCCCATCAAACCCAACCATATCGATGACAAAGGGGCGTCTGAGTTCGGATGCATAAATATCGTTTTTGTTTATTCCTTGGAATTTCTGAGGAAACTGCACAAATCCTAAACGGGAATTGATCTTATGGTCTGACAAATAGCACAAAGCATGAAGCGGCGTTGTTGGATTGTTTGAGTACATATCACAGTCTAGCGTTAGAATGACTGGTGAGTTTGTCATCACCGAAGACACTCGTAACTACAATGAAAATAAAACTCGTGGTTAACGAAATACTAAACCGAAATGCTCTAGCTAAGAACGTTGGTTACATGAAGGGTTTAGTGGATACCAAGGTATTAAGAGCACCGGCTTTGAAATGATGTGGTGAAGCTCTATTCTTCTCTCTTGAAACATAGATTAGGTTTGGCATTATCTCTGTATCGTTATTTTGTAGCACCTACATAGTACATACCCACGAGGCCACGAACTAAATTGAGATCTTACTGTATTGAAACTTTTGTTTCTTAGTATAGTTCTAAAGGAATTAAACTTGAATAATAATTACCTTAATAATTGTAGGATGGTCATGACGAGTAAAATTGTGGGCCCACAAATCGAGGATTAAATGTTGATTAAATGTTGTAGACTGAGTATCAAGTTTGCCACTATTTACAACATGTTCTACTCTCCTCTTCATATCTTCAAACATCGTCTGTTTCACCGTACAATGATTATTTTGTATGTCGACTTATGTACAATACTTTCTATAGTAAATAACTTGTGTTTTTTGTCTCTCATATGTTAATATAAAAAAAACATTAGTTTCTTACGTACTATTATTGTTTTAGATACCTTAAGATTCGCAGCTTCATCATTCCGGTAATATGATTCTGATGAGAAATAAACTTCAGGGGACCGATCTTCAACGTTATTTTTCTTGCAAAAAGGCAACCAATGCTCAGAAAACTTTGCAGCCTCCATCAACGCAAACAAAGTCAACGACGATCCTCCATCGTCCGATACGTAGACCGAGATCTTATCGGACGGATAGTCGTAGGCCATCACTGATAAGGCGGTGTTCACTACCATCATCGGAGGCTCCTTGTACGGATCAGCCGTGCATATAAACACGTCCAGCTTTGGAAAGTCGTCCTCCTCCGGTTTAGGTACATATTTCCTAGGGTACTCAAACCGGTGAATCGGTTTAAACCGGAGGCAAGTTGTAGTGGCCCACATAAAGGCGAGAATGACGTCGGAGATGAAAAAAAGAGATGTTATTAGAGTTGTGTCTACTGTGGCAAGTGAGTGTGCATGGTGGTACATGAGGGATATGATGCCACACGTGTGAATTACGGCGTATATTCTGTACGGAATAGTGCGCCGGCACGGATGACACGTGTGAAGGGTCGCCGATCGTTTTCTCTGAGGTTCCATCTTTTATTATGATGAAAACAAATGGTTTTGGAGGAAATACTGTATATTCAGTAGTTAGTAATAGGCGAGTTTCCTAAGATAAATACTAGTATATTGTATTGATATTTTCAGTGGAGAAGTCGAGTTAATAAATTTCTCTATCTTGAAAAATAGGGGAAACTGTCAAAGATCAAATGGATCAAGACTGGGTCTGCGAGAGTCACTAGCTGCCTTCACAATTCACGTGACGCATATGCTAATTTCTTTAACTTCTAGCAAAATGAATACCGATTATGGACAAACACTATACTTGCAAACAATCGTACATAAATGTGTATACTATATATTAATATACTTAGAGGATAACCTGAAATGTTTTCAGCTATAAATTTTTTTTATTCAAATAAGTAATTTGTTAGTACTGTCTATTTATATCTAGGTATAAACAGTAAACAAACCTCTACCACTGTATTTGTATGATAAAATTTACAAGCTCAATCATACTTAACTTTTTTTTTTTTTATCAAGGCAGTTATCTAACTTGTCGGAAAAAACCAAAGCCAAATACTTGGTGACACAACATCTTCGAACCCTAACTTTCTTTGTAAAAATTATGTCTGATTTTAGATCTTCCAACTACGTCAGATCTTCCAAACTCAACAAAAAAATTAATTGGATTTTGTTCTCTGTTCAACATGTTGTTTCTTAGCACTTTAGCAGTAATCGTAATTCGTAAATAATGTGTATCTATACAGCCATATACTTATTTATGTATTTGTATAATAACACTTGGACAGACTAAATGATAAAGCAGCATTCGTTATATTGCCCTGCAGCAACGTGATGTCTTTTGAGTTTTGGTTTATGTCTATTTTGGCTTTATTTTTTCTTTATATTACGTTTGAGTTGGATAGGCTTTCAAGTTGTTTCAAGTCTATCCAGAAAGTATCTCAGCCTATTTTCGCCGCATGTGACTTACGTATAGTTCAACTTAAGCTTTTGTTGTTCCTCTTCATATATAACATAGTTTAAGAAGTAATAAGAGTTCAATTCTTCTTTGAACTTTAATCTCTGGCTCTGGACATTGAACATTCGGGAAGCAGTTCCGAAACGTTCTCTTGAAAAGGCTCTTGATGTTGCGCCACTAAATCATACTAAATTTCTTTTATAGGTAGCTATCTATCTAGTCAGAATTGAACAAAAAATCTAAGAACGTGATCATACAACATCTTCGAAACATTACTCTCTTTGCAAAATTCGTCTGATTTTACATACTTCACTCACTTTATCAAAATTAGTTAGATCTAAGATTCTATGTCAACAAATTACTTCATTCGTTGATAGTTTTTTTCTTAGACAGTACTTGATAGTTTTTTATGCTTTATACTCAAAAAAAAATTCAATACTTTTTTTTGGTAAAGATAACAATCTAAAAACAACTGTGTTAAAGTTTCTTTTACGAAATTATGACAACAGTTTTCTCTTCCTATTTGCAAAGTAATTTGAGAAAATAGAAAAAAAAACAAAGTCAAACGACATAAGAATTTAAGGGAAATCATTGATAGGAATTTCATCACATTACTATTTCCTGCTTCTAGTTAACCACATTCCGAACATAATTTTTTGTAAATGCAACTACACAATCCTTAGTCACAAAAAAATACATTATAATAATAGATGCAGTTACTTGAGGACGAAGTAAACTGACACCACAAGAACAAATGTGAGGATCCCAGCTAAGAAACTTACCCTTATCGGTAACTTCCCGACATCTTTCCTCAACATCATAGCTTCATAGACCGGCAAGCAATTCACCGCCGCGAAACTTGCCAACATCAGTTCAAGGGAGAGCTTTTCTCCCCAAATAAAAAGACCATAAATCCCCCAAACGAGGGCAAAGAGATTTACGATCGCGGCCATAGTCATGGGCAAGAACATGACCGGAGAGGGCCCAAAATCAAAGATCTCTTTCTCATACCTCTTGCTCTGTTCGTCATCATCGTTGGCTTTACTGGTGAGGTTGAATCCATGCGTGGAGAGGTTTAGGGTTTTCAGAGTGAATTCTATGAAGCCAAAGAAATATGAAGTGAATCCTCTTATCATCCACATTCTTTGATCGTTCCACCATCGGCGATAAGTCCCTCCTTCTGATACGAAGTCTAGTAGATCTTGCGCATAAGCACCGAGAAACAAGAAGATGTAAAGCCAAAACCATGGATCTGATAACTTGGGAAAGACGCTAATCCCATATAGGAGGGCAAGTTGGGGCAAGAATCCATATACGATGAGAGGAATTGCCCAAAATGCCCAAAATGCATATTGACAATAGCCCACACCCATTAACAACCCCATTGATTTGACTCCATAGATAATGGGACTATATCTTGAGATTGAAACTTCAAGAAGACCAATGGCCCATCTTTTTTGCTGGCTCACTACATCAATTAGACTTTTAGGGACATCACCGCAAAATGCTGCTCTTTTGGGACTGCAAAAAGTTGATCTCCAACCTTCACACTGAAGTCTATACCCGGTGTAGTAGTCTTCTACTAAAGATCCATATCTGATACCAATCTGCATTATTTTATATGATAAGATGATGTTATATAGTATAACAAACTAGAAAATAAAGATGTCACAAATGCCAAAAGACAACTAATATGGTCTTAAAAGACCTATCTTTAGGCTATCTATTATGAAAGAGGATAATATCTCTGTTTCATGAGGAAAAATTCACATTTATCTAAGATTGTTTTTATAACTAGTGCATATACACGTTAAACAATTTAAAACAAAAACTATTGCCAATCAATGAACTTAGCAGGTGTTATTGGATTATAAGTTTTAAAATAATTGCTAAAATCATCCATTAATTATTAAATAATTTTTAAATAGTAATTAAAATCCAGTGTTATTCAACTTTAATGATTGACTTATGGATTTAATTTTAAAGTGAATTTTAGTAGAGTTCGAAAGATTTTCATTGTAAAAATACAAAGACATAAATCCGAGTGAAAAATTTCCTAAGTTACAAAAACTAATTATAATCTATTTTCTAGATTTTAAAATGATTAAATTTTAAAATATATAAATTTGTAAAAAAATTATTTATAAAGTTTTTAATTAAAATTAATTTTTTTTATATTTGGATATCATTAAACTTAATAATACATAAATTTACATTTGTTGGATTGTAAATCTTATATAGATTTCTAAATCGTTTAATATACATAAACGAATAACATCTTATTAGAATGAGACTTGTTTAATTTTAACGACTAATCATAGTTTATAACAAATGGCAAACAAGACTAGATTAAGCTAATTTGTGAAGGATGGATTTTTCTTACCTTGGATCCCCAGTTGGTGTTGTGCTCGTAGTTGCATCCTGCTACATTGTGTGCCAATGCCAAAACATCTTGGGCTTGGATGGGCTTATCCACAATCCTATTGGGCCTAAGTTCATCTATCTCAGGCAAAATCAAATTAGATGGAGGTCCATAGAATGCCCGTCGATTGAAGAAACAGCCAGTTCCGACATGATTCGGGCCCATAAGCCCATCAAACCCAATCATATTGATGTCAAAGAGGCGTTTGTACTCGCATGCATAGATATCATTCTTGTTTATTCCTTGAAATTTCTGAGGAAACTGCACATAACCTAAACCTGATTTGATTTTAGGATCAGTTAAATAGCACAAGGCACGAACCGGTGTGGCAGGATCGTTCGAGTACATGTCACAGTCTAGTGTTAGAATGATCGGTGAATTTGTCATAACCCCAGACACTCGTAGCTACAATGAAAAGAAAACATGCAATTAGCTATAATTACAGCGAAATGCTACCTAGTTAACCAAAATGTAAACCAATTAAAGGTAGGTTTCCAGGTGATATATACCAAGGTATTAAGAGCACCGGCTTTGAAATGATGTGGTGAAACTTTACTCTTCTCTCTTGACACATAGATTAAATTTGGCATTATAGGTTTTGTGGCATTGTCCACACTTGTCTCGCTGTTTTGCAACACCTGCTCTCAAATTATTTAACATATATTGACATTTTGTTATATAAAGAATGTGCTATTTTAGAGAATTGTTTTATAAAGAATAACAATATGGCATATTGCAAACTACTATTCATATATATACATAAAAGGGATATTTTCATATGATATATAATAGCGATCGAGGAATGAAAACTTAAGTTTTTGATAAATAAATACCTGAATAATAGTGGGATGGTCTTGACGAGTGAATTTGTGTGTCCACAAATCGAATACTCCACGAAATTGATCGCATGTGATAGACTCAGTCTCAACTTTACCACTATCAACCACATGCTCGACCCTATTCTTCATATCTTCGTACATCCTCTGTTCCACCGCACGATAATAATGTACAAGTTTGTTAGTATATAACTTAATATTTTTGTCTCCTTGTCTCATATATATATAATTTATCAAATCAGTTTTATTAAATATTTTACTTCTTTCAAAAATCTTAAATCTGCAGTCTGTAAAATACAATTTACATATTATCGGATTGATAATATTTTGGTTATATATATCTAGTCTCTCCATTTTGTTTTGGTCGACCAGTTTCTACATGTATAGTAGCATTTAGGTGAGGTAACTAATACAGGCCTGGGCATATAATCCGGATCCGACGGATCCGAACCGATCCGATCCGAAATAACCGATTCGGTCCGGATCCGGTCAAGGCTAATAATCCGAACGGTTCCAGAATAAATGTGTTTCGGATTTCGGTTCGGATTGATTTTAAATCTGGAACCGATCGGGTATCCGAAGAAACACATATTGTTTGTGTTTTCGTATTTTTCGGATTTTCATCGGGGTTTTCGGTTTTTCGGATTTTTGTCGGATTTTTCGGATTTTCGTCGGGTTTTTCGGATTTTTTCGGGTTTTTCGGATTATGCGATTTTTTTTTCAAAAAAATCGGATTTAAACCCGAACCGGTATATGTTTCGGATCTGTTTCGGGTCTTTTATAAATTTTGAAAACCGATCCGAATCCGAAAAAATCCGAACCGATCCGATCCGAAATTTAGTCGGTTCCTAAACGGGTCCAAAATATCATAATCCGAATAATCCGAAATCCGAAAAACCCGATCCGATCCGAACCGATGATCCGAATGCCCACACCTAAATACAAGTCTAGATGAAGGGCATTTAGGTAACTAATACAAGTCCAAGTCCTGTCGTTTAGAAGAAAGTGTTTAGGTAACGACTGCGAGTCTTAACCTTATCGTTTAGGAGAAATCATGGATATTTAAAACAATTAACAAATGAATAAAGGTGATGTCACAGTTACCCAAAATCTTGGGATCATAAACATTAAATAAGGAAAAAACGGCATTATCGTCGAGGAGGTCCGATAAGGATTCATAAGGTTGTGAAGGACTGACCCCTTCAGCACAAGTTGGACAACAATGACTCCATTATTTTCCATATATAGTCAAATTTGTTTTGTCTTTTCCACTCACTGTACATTTGTTATCTTCCTACTACTCTTTTCTGGCTCTTTTTTTTTTTTTTTTTACAACTTAAAAGGCATCCTATTCCATAACTCAAAGTAATTAAAGTGAATCAAAATTCTTACATTCGATTAAAGATGACTAAATGATAGAGACAACGTATAATATTACTATTTGAGTGTAACAACCATTGCACTGGTCTTGACTCTTGACGGTTTTTCATCATTAGTATATAATTGTTAGTACGAGAACTGAATTATGCTGATCTACGTCTGCGCACTTGTCGAAATTAAGATTTTTTAAAAAAATACTAAATCTAACTGTTAAAAACTTAGTAAATAATTAACATAATACATACCTTAATTTTATTAGTTTCGTCGTTCCAAGTATGTGACTTTGATGAAAAATAGACTTCAGGAGATCGATCTTGAATATTGTTATGCTTGCAATAGGGCAGCCAATGCTTAGAGAACTCAGCAGCTTCCATCAAAGCAAACAAGGTCAACGAGGATCCTCCATCGTCCGATACATAGACCGAGATCTTATCGGAAGGATAATCGTAGGCCATCGCAGATAAAGCAGTGTTGACCACCATCATCGGAGGCTCCTTGTACGGATCAGCCGTGCATATAAACACGTCCAACTTCGGAAAGTCCTCCTTAGGTTTAGCTGCATATATCTCAGGGTACTCGGACCGATGAACCGGGTTAAACCGGAGGGAAGCTGAGGTGGCCCACATGAAAGCGAGAACGACATCGGAGAGGAGAAGAAGTGATGTTACTAGTGTTGTGTCTGCTGTGAGAAGTGAGTTTACATGATGGTACATGAGGGCTCCGATGCCACACGTGTGAATAACGGCGTATATTCTGTATGGAATGGTGCGCCGGCACGGATGACACGCGTGGAGGGTTGTGCCGCCGGCCATCGTTTTACTCTTTGTTTTTTTTTCTTTTATATTTTGTTAATAGACGCAAATAGTTTGGGAGAAGAATGGTAGAACAAAAGTCGCTACTAGGATACTACTGATATTTGTAGGCGAGTTTCTTTGGAGAAAGAGTGAGTAGGTGTTTTAGACAACAATTTTAGGATTTTTACAAATATGCTAATTAACGAATAGTATAAAAAATTTACAAAATGAATGATTTCATCTATGTAATTATATATAACTATAGTCGATAGTCCCTTCCCTTCATTAGAATATTATTGAGCTTTAATAAGTTTAACCATCAAAATTGTTTAAGCTGGTAGCTAGATTAATAATTTATATTCAAATATAATTTATTAAAAAGTCGTTTACTTATTTTGGTAAATTATTTTCTGAAAAAGGTTATTTATCAGTAAAATGATTAGAAAGTCGATAATTATCAATTTTAATAATATTTTCCATATATCTTTTTTTTGGACAAATATTTTCCATATATCTATACACATACATACATATGAATTATAGAAATCTACATTGGCGGGGTTGGATCTTTTCGAAAATTAGTACTATTTGGTGAGTTTTCAAAGGAAAAAGAAAACAATTTTAGATTTTTCTATACAGTGGAAAAAGGAGAAACTATCATATGGATGATTCGATGATGATGATATGGATTGTTAGAAGCACTGTCGTCACAAATCTTGGAGAGAGAGAGAGAGAGAGAGAGAAAGGATGAAAGAATACAAAAAAGAACGCCATATATCACTTCATTATCTAACACCTAGCGATATCGTATTACGTCCGCCAGTTCCACCACCACCACGCTCCCAAACGCCCGCTTTTATATGAGATTCGTATACTTGGACTTTTACGAAATGTTAACTATATTTTTGTATGATACAGGAACAGGACCAGGACAAAACTTTGTCCAAATAAGCATAGTTGGCGAAGATCGAGTGACTGGTGAATTTAGCGCTTGTGCCACCTTTACGAAACTAATGAGATAATGTTGGCCTGTTAGGATTTCAAACTTGAGATTTAATGGCAAGATCTTGAGCTTGATCAATCACGAATTAAATATACAAAACAGCAGCGATGTTGTTAATCGCTTGAAATTATTATGATGAATGAGCAGCGATGTTGTTAATTCATGCTGCATGTACGTACGTACCTAAAGAAAATCTCCATTGATATTTTTATGAGCCAGCAGTATTAGAAGACGTTTAGATAAGTCTGTCTGATCTTTGCTTCATGCAGAGAGTCAGAGACCAACACCCATTCCTTACCATTCAGACACTATTTGTTTCCTTAAGCTGAGATGGACCAAGTTAGTAACTCTCGATTCACAAAATATTTATAAGAAAGTAACGCTGTATATAAATCTTCACTAACTCGTTGAATTCAAAACAAACACAACGTCTCAAAAAAAAAAAAAATGAAAACACTAATGAAAAAGATCGTCTTTCTTTCCATATTTTTTTTGCTATGCTATGAGCTCTTGTCAAGGATTATTCAATCCTTCTGCCAAAAACGTTGTCACAGTCGCTAATAATATCGGTCGCTTAACTATACATTGTAAATCCAAAAAAATGTATAGTCCAAACGCCCCAAAAGCCATGCATGATTAATATTCACGATCTCATTTTCTCATTTGCCTTTTGTTACACCTTAGCATCTTACACACACAAGTTTCAAATACGATACAAAAATGAAGAAGAAAAAAAAAAAACAAAAAAAAAACTTCGAAAGCTAATACCCTGAGTTTCAATTGGTCTTCGCTCACAAGAGGTTAATACACACAAGTTACTCTGTTCAAACCATTCTTGTCCTTCCCTCACGAGAAAAACACAGACAGAGATCAAACTGACTGTAGATTTTATAATATGTTACTATATACAAACTAATAAACCTCCTAAAATTAACTAATAAACCTCCTACATTTACCATGGATCTAAATATAATATGAATATCCGAACAACTGAGATTTATCATTATATGAGGGCATGTTCATTGTATAGCAACTCTTCTTATTCATTGTATCATTGTTTGTTCTTCAGAAGGTTTTTTATTTCGTGTGAGACTATGTCTACGAGTACTAGTAAGAAGTACCACACCGATGGAGAAAAAGGAGAATGCTTGAATTTTTGTTTTGAAAACATATATGCACATTGACACTTACATGAAAAATAACAAAGTAAGAGGCAAAAAACTAAGAAACATAAAGAGGGCTTACACGAGCCATGAGGCATATCCCTCTTATGTAATCCAAACATCCCAAAAGTCTTTCCCCAGTTATTCACAATCTTATTTTCTCCTTCTCTGTTCGTTACATCTTCGTATCTCTTACACACAAAAGTCTCTTCTAATAAGAAAAAGAATAATAACTTACAGAAGTCTACCTTGAGAATAGAAGAAAACCCTCTCCCCATAAACCATTAAACCTTCTTTATCCACAAGAAGCTCCCCTAAAAAAAACGAGCCATTTTTAATGCCTTTACTTTTCTTGTGACAAGACGTGGTTTCCAGTTTAATGGTAACTTTTGACCTTCCCCCCCGCGAGTAAACACAGACAGAACAAGACAAAGCAGATAAGAAGGAGATAGCTAATAGTGTAGAGAAATTAGTTGGAATGGTTCTCTGTTTTGGAGATTGTTGTTGTTAATGTTGTGTCAACTTCCGTTAACAGCATCCGGAGTTGGTTCCCGGGCGTCATTTTCTTCACTTCCTCTTTTGACCATATGAATATTCTCTTCACCATGTTGCAGAACTCACTGTAACCACACAAGTTAAAACCATTTTAATTTCTTCAGAAACAGATATAAGGTTTTTTTCTCTTTTGGGTAGTGATTCTATTGAATAAGAAATGGAGTGTTACTCACGGCCATGGGTCATCACCGACAAGCATCATATCTCCCTCATCGTCTGTGAACACTATTTCCCACTGATGGCGACTCTGCAGTTCGCCTTTTATGTCAAACAGATTCTCAAGATCGTCTATAAGCTCACTGTACCCATTTAGTACTGTTAAATCCACAGCCCTGCCCACCGGTACGCCTTGCATTTGCACCTGTGTTATACAGATATCTAGATCATGTAAAACGAGGACGTATATGCTTATATACGTATAACAAGTGTTCACTCCATACCTTGGTACGGCTTCTTGTAGAACTGTTTTGCTTGCTTTGGACCTCTTTTGGTGATGCCTGAGCAGGTTCCTGCTTTTTCTCCTCTGATAATTTTGAAATCTCAGATTTTGGGTCTGAGTTGCTCTCCAGAGTCGATTTGGTTATGTTTATTGGTCGCATGGGCGCTGTTTTCTCCTCGGAAGCCGGTAGAGAGGAACTCATCAAATCAATTCCAAATAGTCTGTAACTAGTGGCCGTCTCGGGTTTCTTCCGCTCGACTGGGAAAACCATTTGGTCGTTCAGTGCTGATTCTTTTGACACAGAGTAAGGGCTAATTGGCCAATCAGAATTCTTAGCATCCTCAGTTGCATCACGATAACATTGCTGAGGAGAATTCCTTTGTGAGGTGATGCACGACTGTGCAAATTCATGGGATTGTGTCAATGCAGAACTCCAGAGGTTTGAAGTTGGTACGCCTACATCTAAAGACGTAATGTGTGAGTGAGATATGTAGGAGAGCTACGTAATAGCAAGGAAAATTGACGATTAGACTGTGCCTCACCAAGTGCAGATACTTCGTTAACATGACGGGGCCTTTTGTTCTTTAGCAAGACTGACTGGGGAACATTTTCTGAAGTTACGAACGGCTCAATCTCCCATGGTGAAACCTTATCGGGTCTCGAGATCGATGCAGGCTCATCCCAATGAACCTAGACAAAAATGTAGCATACTGTTTGAGTTTTTACACTACAGAGACATTTTGAGAAGCATGTATAAAAGGGGAAAGAATTGTACTTCTAGGGATCGCCATTCTGAGTCTTTCCAGTGAGGGGAGCAGTCATTTACACCAACAACCGTGCCAGAAAATCTTTGTAAAGAAACATATGTGTTTAGAGGACAGCTTTGGGGACAAAGAATTTACAAGATACAAAACAAAGGAAATAAAATGCAGACTACCTTCTTTCAGGGGAATCCTCTCCCTCAAACCTCATCTTAAATCTCATCCCTACAGAGAACTTATTGTTCATGGCTTCCAGATATTTGTTCAAGCTAATGATGAATTGGCTTGTCCTGCTCAAACGGACACTAGATCAATAAGCAGAGTGTCGAAGAAACTCATCCGAGATGTTCCGTAGAGTAATAATTTTTATACCTTGGTTTGTAGTATACGGTGAACATACTACTGGTTTGAGTAGCATGGCTTGCAGTAGCAAGCACTCCGAGATGCATGCTATGACTTGATATGACGGATGAAGGCATACTGTTCTGTTGACGATTAGCACGTCTGACTCCAACCCGCAACTCTCCATTCTCCCCTCTGGACAATATAATATAGTTTGAAAAACATTCAAATTCAAAATCCACCTTCGGAAAATCAAAGAAACAGAGCAACGTAACAGTGTGAAATCTACCTCAAGAACACAAAGGTGTCTCCAGCTACCAATCTCTTTGATGTAACAAAAGTGCTCCACCCTGTGGTCAAAAGATGCCTCCGTGGTTGTCCTGTTTAAAAGGTTTCCGGTAAAACAAGTTCAGTAATCACAAAACCTAGTTTGTCACATGAGCCTATCTTGGGATATGGCCCAGAGGAAATCTTATCTCAACATTGTCATACTGATGGATTAATCACCTCTAAAAATATGCTTGAATTTCCACTGATAGCCGTGGACATCTTCGGCAACTAACTCCTGGGTCGGGGTTTGCTGGGTCATATCCTATAGGAAGACAACAACAAATGAAATTCAGTTGAAACCCAAGTCCAATGTGAAGCCATTTGGTACGAAACTAAGCAGGAGGGGTGTCGTAGTTACCAAGGGAGGAAGGCATTCGGTGGCATGTTTCCTAAGGACAGAGAATCCACCATGCGTGCTTGTATCAGACGCTGTCAAAACCTTGCTGAAAGAGTAAACTTTTGGCCTTTGGGACTCAGGAGGAGAAGGATCAGGACTCATAGGTGCATCAACCTGATGCAATTTATGAATTCGGAAAACAGTTAAGAGACTAGCCACTCATTGGATGTGAGAGAGTTGCAACAACTTAAAAGAAATCAAAACTGAATTTGTCACTCACTGTTCCGGCAGGCATCAACATAATCTGGGCATAGACCTCATCCGTATCTTTCTCCGCCTGACAACAACAACAACAACAAAAGCACGAGTGATCAACAATCCGAACTTTCATTTAGTCAAAACAAGGTCCGATTTTTTTCTCTAGCTAGTAAGCTTTATTGTAAACTAATGGTCATTTCTTAGAAGAAGACATCGATCATCATCAGGTCAATTCCCTATTTCTTCAATCAGCAGCTACACAACTCAAGAGTCCCCAACATATATAGCCGCTAGTCAAATTGTACTATAGTAGTTGGTCCATGGATCTAATGTTTTAATTAGACGCCCAGAGAAGAGCGTACAGAGAGAATCGGGAAGAAAAAAAACTAAATACCTGAAGACGAACGTTCATAACTCTGCATAGAATCTTCGGAGGAAGATCGAAAAACGGTTTCGTCGGTTTCATGGTATTCAAGTCCTGTTGCGTTGACGCTTCGACCTTAAAATCGCCACCCAAAAATAGAAATACTTTTCAGATAAAAACATTCTCAAAAATCAAATAATCTTATAAATCCGAACACCGATCTATAAAAAAAAAAAGTCAAAAAAAGAAGCTTACTTGTTCCATGTGACCTTGAGGAAAGTAATACACTCTTTCCTCAGCTTGAGGAACATCAACGAGAGGTCCCGCGCATAATTTCCATAACTCATGATACAAATGTTCACCTGTTTACCGCCAAATTCTCAGAATCGTCAGCGCGAACAAAAACAATCGAAAGTAAGAAGTCGATTTCTCACTTCCACCTACAAAACTTATCACACACACTGCAAAAACATACCTATCGTCATCAGCTCTAGCTTACTTAACCAGCCGCCGTCGCCGCGAAGTCAAAAAATCCGAATTCAAAATGAAGCTTGATTAACTCAATCACCACACACACACTTCGTCTCTCTGTCTCCGATCAACGAAGAAGCTTGAAAGCAGTCCAAATTAGAGTGCCTTAAATGCGAATTGAATTGTAGAAAAGCCACGAGCCTTGGATTCCGTTCTCCACGTTTTCTCTCTCTCTCTCTCTCGCTCTTCTTATGCATGTAACGATCGCGAGATCTGAATCGTAACGCAAAGAAATCACCAATACTTGTCTCTGTAACTGTAACCTCTTTCTCTCCCGCAAAACCGGTTCAATCGCCTCCCAACACCAACCTCTCTCTCTCTCTCTCTCTTCGTGACTATCGTCAAATCAACGCCGTTACAAAAAAAAAGTAAGAAAAAAAAAAGGAATCTTCTTCAGTCGCTCAAAAACCCCGTTTAGGAAGCGCGTCTTATTATGTTACGCCTCACACCTTCGTTGCTTTTATCTCCGTTTTCTCTGTCTCTACCTAAAAAACAATCCTTATTTTTATTATTTCTTGTTTTTATTCATCTAATATGTCTTGGATCCTTTTTTGTTATAGAATACACATAGATATTCTTATTGTAAAACGAACTGTTAATTTGTTGCATATAAGATAGTTTGGTATTTTTTTGTAAACTTGTTTACTTACACATGTTTTGACCTAAGCCTAATATCTAACTAATGATTAATAACACTATTAGTTTTTAGTTTTTTATTTATTTTTCATCAAATTGCTATTTATTAGTAAGTACTTGTAGTTTGGTGATAATCTTTATATTTTGTATTAAATGTAACTGATGCGATTTACAGAGAAATTTTTTAATTTTATAAATATAATTTTATGATACATAGTTTATGAATTTTAGTTAGAAAATGTTAAATTTTTATAATTATAATAATTATGACTTATATATATTTATATTTATTTTATTATTTATTCATAAATGTAAAGGTTAAAAAAACAAAAGGAAAAAAAGAATATTTTTTATTGTTGTCAAATGTCGATAATCGGATGCGAGAAAACTAATTGTATAGTAGAATATTTTTTTGATTGTTGTCAAATGTCAATAATTGATATTATAGATTATCGGATGCGAGAAAACTAATTGTATAGTAGAAAGAAAAAAAGATAAATGTCAGTTTAAATTCTAAAATTTCAAAATAATTTGAATTTAAAAACCAAAAGAAATAGTAAATTCTTCAACAATCTTGATAAACACTCTTCTAAAAGCAAATTTATTTATTTGAGTACTTTAGTAAGTAACTAAAGCAAACTTTATGAGTTATAATTATACATACTTTTTTACTTTCCCGAACGTACTAAACAATTTGCGTTCGTGGATGAAGAATATTAATTACTGGATAAGTGATAAATGTGTTGGTTTCTAAAGGGCGGTACGGAGCGTGAAGGCGCGTGCCCGTGCCGTTACGGTAACGAAAGTCGATCAGGAGAGGTTCAACAGCCGTCATCGTTAAGATCCCGTCACTTTCGCCGTCTGCTCCAGCGCCAGGCAACAAGACTGGCTAGAATTGGAAGAGCCGAATCAAGCTTGACCTCGTACTTTCAATAAATTACCTTCTGTGCCACTAAGGTGGGACCAACATTAGCATGTGGGAACTGGGAAGGGATCTCTTAATTTTTTTTTTCTTTTCACGGTTTATTATTAACCATCTATGCTATTGTATTCTTTGAATTTTCGTATAATAGTATATATATATCTCAGTGATCTTTAGATAATCAATAAATTTTAATTTTTTTTCCAACAAAATCGAATATCTGCTGTAGTCATTCATTCATTTGGCGATGAATAATGCCAAACTATATAAAAATAACCGAGAAAATAGAAAGATGAAAAAGTCTATACTCCATAGTCCATCTTTTAATTCACCAATAAGTTAAAGAGATTACTTTAATTGTTTAGTTCTTCTGTTTTTATTATGTTTAAAATATAACTAAATGTGGCAGAAAACGTCACTTATGACGTATTTTGACAACTTCTGTTCCCTTTAAGGATATAAATAAGCAAGATGCCTTCAAACCCACTACCACCATCTCCGGATTTTCTCTTTCTCATTTTTAGACTATCTTATTCTATATTTTAATAATAGCTTGGTGGTATCTTGTCCCCGTATATTCTTCGAGCTTATTCAAACGAATCTCAAAATCAGTAAGCAAATGTAACAGTTTAGAAATCATTTCCCTTTCATATTACTCCCGCATGTTTGGTCTCATATGAGCTCAATTCATTTACTGACTTTTCCTTCGATTTTTGGTAGTACTATATAGAGTATAGATTTGTAAGGTGAAGTCCACCATTCATATCTATTTTTCTATTTGCTTCGGCTTTATACCCTATAGCCAAATGATATAGTTACTCTATAGTATAGGGCGTGCCACTTATTTAGACCCTTGACGGTTTCAATAGATCATGTCTTTTGTATATATTTTATTCTTTATTTTTAGATTTAATTTGCTAATCTCGGGGAAAATGAGAACTACATTTCACTGTCGTGTTTTTTATTTGTCTTCAAAATCATCAACATTGACTTGGTGATTCTTCAGCAAGAAGTTAATTTCTTGAATAACAAGTCAATGAATCTTCAAAGGAAAAAAAAAAGAGAGGAAAGATCACCTACCTCTTTGATGGCATATTCCCTGATTTCATCTCTCTATATATATAAGAAAAACAAGTAGCAGAAAACGACTCATGTTTGCTCACAGAGAGCTGGAAGCATGGAATATGCTCAAATAAGGAGTTTCATCTTAGAATGTTTTTATGAGAATCAGGGAACAACGCAGCAGGAATTATAAAGAAATTGTTTTCTTAATTAAATATATAATTTAGCATGCAGTCTTGTTTGAATTTTTGCTACAGTTTGTTAGTTGATGTTTTCAATATGCTTGATTAGTGAACTAAGTGCTTACGATTTATTATTCACAGTATTCATAATTTCTATTCAAAAGGTAGTTGTGCCTAGATAGAGAACTTTGGGAGCTCCATGAGAAGTAGTAGCGAGTTGCAAGTTTCTCTGTATATGGGTTAGGTGTCCACGTGTTGTTATACGTGATTCATCGCTTTTAATAGTCAAAATTCATTTCTAACAAAACGAATGTTTCTACAGATTAATAATGAATGCGAAAACACCATTTATATATAGATAACGCAATTTTGGGTCGAGCTTAGCTATGATGATAGCAAATCACACACACAAACTTGAAAATCTTTGGATAGTTAGAAATCTAACAAATTAGTTGTCTATGCCCTACAAGTGGCTACGCAAATTAAAAGGAATGATATATAAGTAGGCTTCGTACTGACATATACACATTGTGACATAGAAACCAAAGAGAAGGATATGATAGTGGGAAGGATAATTAGGCTTTAAACTTTAAACATCTATAATTAATATGGCCTCGAATATGATCCCAAACCAAATTAAAATTCTATTAGATCATAAAATGGTACAAAAAGGAGAGACGTTGCCAATCAAAGTCAGGATTTGTGTGAATGATTGTCTTTTCACTAGTCATTATTGCGCCACAATGGTTGGAAATAGAATTTTGTATACCTAGCTTTATTGCTTGACACCTGTCATTTTACATAATGGACTATGCTTTATAATCCCGATGTATATATGCTCGTGTGTGTGTTTTTTTAAAAAACTTATGTTATTTAATCAAAGTGCCCCTTAGCCCCCTCTTAAGAGTCAAGGGTCACATTTCGCATTATTAAATTATAAAAAAATTACTTAAAATTTGATATTCTAGTTGAACAAGTAATCTTGCCGTCAAATGTTTAGTAATTTATTTTATTTTTGAATCAAATGTTTCGTAGTAATAAACGAGGATTCTAAGATACATAAAAGAGTTTAGTAAATTTTTATACGTGTGAACAACAACACTCTACCGGTAGCTAGATTTATTTAGTAAAATGAAATGCTCAGGAATATGCAATAATATATACATTAACTACATTGTTTTCTTAACACGTTAACTGTACATGGAAAGTAATAATTGAATGTAGATTTTAAAACTTATTTAACGCAAATGTAGTGGATAGAATCAAAATAAAAGGAATAAAGAGAGGAACAAGCAAAAGATACATGGTACTATGATTGGCTGGACAAAGAGAGAGTTTGCGCACCCATGTGGAGACCAACTATTTGAATGTTTCGTGGCCTAAGATATATCTATACGTTGTTATAATATACATTTTTTGTACACTCTGATCGCAATTCAGACCTCTTGTACACTCTGATCAGATGTATAACATAAATTGAATGAAAGCATATAACATATTACACGAAAATTATCATATGGCATGAATTTTTTTCATGGAAAATAATGACTCTTTTTAATATAAAATTTAATATTTTACGATTTATTTTCTAAATAACAAAAAGTAGAACAAAATTTCAAATTGTAGAAAGAATGGCTAATTTTTATTTTATTATTCACGTAAAAAAGAAATATATATATATATATATATATATGTGTGGTTTTATAGCGCAGATAAAATATATACATATATATGTCATTGTTATACTAATTAAAATATCACTAAGTTTAGATACATCAGTTAAACTTTTATGTTCCCAGGATTCAAAGTTTCAATATTTATTTAAAATGATAGTCGAATATTTGGATTTTTTTTGTTTATCAACATATTGGGAGTTTTGATAATAGAAAAAAAAAACGAATAAAGGTACATAATTACTATTTTAAAAAGTCAACACTATTAACCTATAAATAACTTATTACTTGAAGTACTACCAGCATTTTCATTCACTTTGGTCTACAACCGGTTTAAGTCAAGTCATCAAATCAGATAATTACCGTCTAGTGTTTTCAAAAACCTTAAATATATTATTGGAATTGTTACATCTGAGTGAAAAAACACAACCCGAATTTGACAGGGACACCTTTTATTTTTTAATAATACCACATCATCTGAATTGATTCTAAATGGATTTGGTAGAAGCTCGATTGTTCACAAAGTATTTGTGTTTTTAATTACATGCATAAGGATCTTCATTTTCAGAAATTATGAATTATAATAGATTAAAAGAAGAAGAAAATTACTAGAGGATTTTAATATGGTATAAGTAAAATAGTGTCGGTATGATTCTTTGCATAGTGCATGTGAAACTTTGATATATCATTGGTTTTTATAGTGCAGATAAAACTATTTATGCTAGAGTACATGGAACTTTTTGCTATATCCAAACATTATAATATTTTTAATGGTGATGTAACATAATACCACGAACGAAAATGTCTATGTTAACAGATTTAAGATAAACTAAATATTTTTATAGCGAAAATGAATTAGGAACTTATAAAAATGTAATGTAAACTGGAAAGCGAGGGACCACTTAATTGTATATTTGATTAAAGCAGCCGGATAAATAAATTTATACAGTGAAATGTTATTGGTCGCTGCTGTTATTATTATTATATTCAGTAAACTATTCTATTGATTATTGGACGGGCTAGAATACAAAAACTTCCGGAATAAGTGGGATCTTTGTTCCTCACGTTTCCCTCAAATGATGTTGACTTTATTTGACTTACTCTATGAGATTCTCCTAGCCGTAGGATCTTTCAGTAGTCTTTTCAGTCCGTCCGATTTTGGAGGTCCAAATCTTGGAATCCCATTGTCCTGGATCTGTTGACAATTACAAAAAACGCCATTGCAAAGGTCAATATCATTTTATTGGTTTAACGATTTTCAGGTTAAAAGAAGGGTGGGTATTTGGATAGTAAATATCATTAACAGGAAACAAACACGATTTATTATGATGATTCATCCTTTAATGTGAGAAGTATCTTAACTTTTCACTTTTGCAGATTTAACTATAATCAAATTTTAAAAGTTACAGTTTTTTTTCTTCTCAATTTTCATTTTATATCAAACGAAAATAACGATGGAAAATAAATAAAAAGGACATTTCAGGATTAATGATAACATGCATGAAATATTTAAATGTGCAATTCACATAAAAAATAAATTACATGTAGCCAAAACTTTTATAGCTTTTTAATCCAAATACTCAGTTTCTTATATGCATAATAAAGACACTTTTAGCACCAAATCTATGGTGGTTTGCGCTCATTTTACACTGACTTTATGTACCTCAAAGGATCACTTTTAATATAAAAAGGGTCTATAGCTCAATGGTAGAGCATTTAAGTGTAGATCAAGAGGTCAGTGATTCAAACTCATTTAGAATTTTGAAACTACTGTAGTAAAAATATAATTAATCATTCTCTCTTACAGATGAATAATGTTCCATTGCGTACTAGATTCCTATATCCTAATATATGGGACAACCCGTTTGTCCGTTGGTTCCCATCTGAAGAATGAAACAAACGAGACACAGCGGAAACATAATTCCTCAAAATGCCACTAGAGAAACTTCATATGTTAAACAAAAATATAACTTTTTTTTATTAATATTAGATGTTTCTTATCACACTTAAATTAATTTTAAGTATGCTATTAATAGTTTTTTGGGGTCTAAATGCTATTAATAATTATTATATGACACATGTAATGTATAGTTTGTGTCATAGAAAACTCAATATTATGTCGGAGAGGGATAATCGCTGGTGCTCTTGTTATTTTGTTGATGATAGGTTGGTTATTTTCTGGCAAGATTAAATTAGTCATTTAATTTGAGTTTTTTTTTTATTAAGTTCGTGTTATAATTTGGTGTGTAATATACTATTTAGGTTTGATATGGTTGTTGTTTCTTATTCTTTCGAATATAGACTAATTAGTTTTATCGTTATGAGAATATATATAGACTAACTAAGTGATGTGTTTGTTGTTCTGATGTAAAACTGATTCATACACTAGTAATTTCATATTATATATGAAGTATTCATATTATGATGAGTGAAAAAAGGTATGCATAGTATCTTATTTTCCGAAATATTTATCTATCTAAATGTTTAGTCCAGTGAGTCAGTGATCACATTTATTAATTGTTGTGTCTATTAAAAATGAATGTTTTTAAGTGGAATACAAACTAAAAATTTACAGAAAGAAAACATAATCAAATATGAATAAAGATTGATACGTAAGAAGGACTGATGCAGTAGTTAGAGAACGGAAAAGGGGCATGAGGAAGAAGACTTGAGGCTTCGACGGTCAAGTTGGAGGTTTTAAGACAAAATATTCAACCATGATGAAATAACATAACAATGTAATTAATCAACAAGATAGAGCAAATCGAAGGTGAATTTTAACAAACGTGGATGAAAACAAATTTTTGTAAATGTTATAAGGGTGAGCTGGTGATCCCCTTCCTTCATATTACATAGTTCCATCCCTGGGTGCAGTTACTTGAAGATGAAGTAACTTGACACAATAACAACAATTGTGAGGATCCCAGCTAAGAGAGATATCCTTTTTGATAATTTTCCCTCATCTTTCCTTAACATCATAGCTTCGTAAATCGGCAAGCAATTCACCACCGCAAAGCTCGCTAACATCAGTTCAAGGACAAGGTTTTCTTCCCAAGTGAAAAGACCATAAATCCCCCAGACAAAGGCAAAGAGATTCACGGTTGCGGCCATAGTCATGGGCAAGAACATGGACGAAGATGGCCCAAAATCAAAGATCTCTTTTTCATACCTCTTGCTCCGTTCATCATCGTCGTTGGCTTTGCTGGTGAGGTTGAAGCCATGCGTAGATAGGTTTAGGGCTTTAAGAGTGAACTCTATGAGGCCAAAGAAAAATGAAGTGAGCCCTCTTATCATCCACATTCTTTGATCGTTCCACCATACGCGATAAGTTCCTCTTTCTAATAAAAAGTCTACTAGATCATGTCCATATGCACCAAAAAACAAGAAGATATAAAGCCAAAACCATGCTTCTGATGACTTGGGGAAAACGCTAACTCCATAGAGAATGGCAAGTTGAGGCAAGAATCCATAGACGATTAGAGGAATTGACCAAAAGGCCCAAAATGCATATTGACAATAACCCAAACCCATTAACAGCCCCATCGATTTGATTCCATGTGTAATGGGGCTATACTTTGAGATGCCAACTTCAAGAAGACCAATGGCCCATCTTTTTTGCTGGCTTACTACATCAATCAGGCTTTTAGGGACATCTCCGCAAAATGCTGCCCTTTTGGGACTGCAAAAAATTGAACTCCATCCTTCACAGTGAAGCATGCACCCTGTGTAATAGTCTTCTACTAAAGACCCGTACCTAAATCCAATCTGCATAGTTTTCAATGATCATGTTGATGTTAGAATGTAACACAAACTAGAAAATAAAAATATTCAAGACAACTAATATTGTTTAATAAGGCTACCTGTGATGAAGAGGATACTATCTATGTTTTATATGAATCAAGAAGAAACCGGATTAACCACATTTATTTAAAATTGTTCTTATAACTAGTTCATATATACGCTAGCAACATAGAGTATATAAATGATCTTAAAGACTAATTATAACATGATCTAAGTAATTACGATTGATGAGTGTTGGTTTTCTCTTACTTTGGATCCCCAATTGGTGTTTTGCTCGTAGTTACATCCTGCTACATTGTGTGCCAGTGCCAAAACATCTTGGGCTTTGATGGACTTGTCCGCAATCCGATTGGGACTAAGTTCATCTATCTCAGGCAAAATCAAGTTAGATGGAGATCCATAGAAAGCCCGTCGATTGAAAAAACAACCAGTTCCCACGTTAGTCGGGCCCATAAGCCCATCAAACCCAACCATATCTGAAGCTATAGTGCATTCAGGCTGTCCACATAGGATTTAAGGATACCAATAAGAACATGACACATCAGTAATTTATTTAATGACTTTTAAAACATGATGTCACGGAAGAATTTTCTAAATTATATAATGACTCAATGTGATTAATAATGACGTTTAAACAATCAATCTGAAATATGACTTTTAATTTTTGTTAATTAGTAATATGAAATAGAAATTCAATCTGAAAAAGTTAAACTAGCAAAAAAAAAAAAAAAAATCTTCTTATGTAGATAATGGGATCATTGATTCTCTTCTTTTTGGTCAAAGAATCATTGATTTTAAATTTTTTTAATTAGTAATATGAAATAGAAATTCAATCTGAAAAAGTTAAACTAGCAAAAACAAGAAAAAGAAATTTATATTGATTTCCTTTTAACTATTTTAAAAAGGGAATCATGTTCGTATGTAGATGTGAAAATTTCTTCTTTAGCATATTGCTATTGCTTATAAATAAGCATACCTATACTTTTTTAAAAGCTTACACGATTTTAAAATCAAACACTTTCTTTGAAAGATATAGAGAGGTTATTAACAATGGCTGTTTTAGGTTCTTCTCTTTCAGCTCAACCACGACCTTACTTTGGTTTCGATGACTTTCAAAAAGGTTTTATAAAGAATGAAGTACTTGTTAGAGTAATTCACTTTTGGGAGGCACGTAATGCTTAAAAAGGTGATCTGCTTATGGGTCTCGAACTCCTTCTAATTGATCAAAAGGTATCTGCAAATTTATATATTCATCATCTATTGATAATTTAATTGACACAATTATAGATTTTTTTAATAATTCAACTTTTTGGCAGTCAACAGTGATCCAAGCATTCATATCATCTAACCGTATACGCAACTATGAGCCACAGCTCAAGGCCCATGTGGTTTACAAGATTAAAAAGTTTTTGGTCATTGATAAACAAAAGCAGCTACAGGGTTTCTTCTCACAAATTTCAAATTCAATTCACCTAGCAAACAACATTGGTTCAAGCTGATGTGAGTCGTGTGCTATCTAAGATAGATATTGAGAGAACGATGTTTACAACATGGATGGAGAAAAACTGTGAATCTGAGGAAGCTCGGCAATTAACTTATTTGGAAATTTCCACGAGATTTATCTGGAATAATGACAGTAAAGTGTGGAGTGAACGAAAACAAGGAGAAATTATAGGAAGAATAGTCAACGTCCATTCATCTTCAGGAGATTTAGTATTATCTAAGGATACTAATCAACAAATTAAGAGGACCAAGAAGTTTTGAAGAAATCATAACAGTTGGTGAAAAAGTATATCCAGATCTTGAAGACAAAAAGAAAAAGAAACGAATTTGACAATTAAGCAAATATTTGAGAAAGTCAAAGCTCGATACATAGAAATTAGAGATGAGAGGATTTGTGATGAAGAAGATCAGGAAACGAACAATAGATTTACAATTATCCAGTATTTCTTACATTTTGAGTAAAAAAGGAAAGGATAAGCTTTTCTGGGCCTTAAGCTTAGAAGTCCATTTAATAAAGTCCACACAGAATACATGTTTATTCAAGTGGGTTCTTAAATTTATAGCGACAGAATAAATACATATATATTTTTCTGTCTATTACTTATTTTTTATTACATAAAAGAATGTCTTAAAAATAAAAATATAGGGAGAATGAGTTAAACAAAAAAAACGAAGAACTATAGGTCTTAGTTCTTCTCTCATAATTCCAAACCAAAACAATACAATTAACTAAACAAATAATAAACTAACATAAAAAATGATACACCGTATTTTTTTTTGAAATTTTTTTAAGACAGAATATGATTTAGAAAAATAATATTTTCACTAAAGACAAAAATTGTCTAAAATATTTCTGTTACTAAAATCTTGATAGTTAAAAATAAGAGCCCTAAAAATAACTCAATTTTAATATTTATTAAACAAGATTTTTATAAAAATCCCCGATGAAAAACCTAGTTAATGTCGAAGAGGCGCTTGTATTCGCACGCATAAATATCATTCTTGCTAATTCCCTGGAATTTCTGAGGAAATTGCACATACCCTAAACCGGATTTGATTTTAGGGTCTGTTAAATAACATAAGGCACGAACCGGTGCCGTAGGATCGTTCGAGTACATGTCACAGTCTATCGTTAGAATAACTGGTGAATTCGTCATCACTCCAGACACTCGTAGCTACAATAGAAAGAAAACATGCAATCAACTAACATTAGACCGATTATTTAACCATATTAGAAACCGGTTCAAGGTAAGGTTTCAGGTGATATACCAAGGTATTAAGAGCACCGGCTTTGAAATTATGTGGTGAAACTTTACTCTTTTCTCTTGACACATATATTAAGTTTGGCATTATATATTTTCTGGTATCGTCCATATCAGTCTGGCTATTTTGCAACACCTGCTCTCAAATAAATTGAAATTAAAATTTTGTTGCATAAAGAAAAATATTTTGCAAATTACTATTCTTAAGAAAACATTTTTTATAGAATTTTTTAAAGTTATTAATAAATAATTAAGTACCTGAACAATAGTGGGATGGTCTTGAGGAGTGAATTTGTGAGTCCACAAATCGAATACTACACGAAATTGATCGCATGTGATAGACTCAGTCTCAACTTTTCCACTATCAACCACATGTTCTACTCTACTCTTCATATCTTCGTACATCCTCTGTTCCACCGCACGATAATAAGTTCATATAGTATAATTTAATATATATGTCACATATAACCTATCAAATACAGTATTATAAAGTATCTCAATTACTCCTTTGAGTTGTAGCATACACTTTGTCATTCTTATCCTAGAGATGCATATTATACTATAGAATTGTTAATATACTTATTTGTTATGTATCTCTACATTTTGATAAGTCTAACCAGTTTCTTCGTTTACTGGGAAGTCTCATGCTAAGTCAAAATTTGATCAACCAGACTATGCTAGAACCACCTATATCTATTGGCATAAATTACTTGATATATATAAGTTAGGAAGAAATGCGTATGTTGCGCTGGGAAATGTCCAATTCAAGCAAGTATAATTATCCGTACAAATAAGCTTCCCAACGAGAAAATTTAATATAGCAAGTAAACTATATAGTTTATTATAAAACTAGTCAACAAGATATATAAGTTCTGAAGGATTGACCTTTCAGCACATGCATTGATAACTATCCATTATTTTACAAATATAGTTAATCTAATTGACTTTTTCAGTTTCTACTCATTGTATTTTTGCTTGTCTATGAAATTTACTCCTTCCTTTAATTAAAGAGCTATTCCATAATTTGAAATAATTAAATATTGAACCACAGTTTTATCATTGGGTGAAAAATTGCTAAATGATAGCGACAGAACTAAGTGTTAACGGTCATGTCGGTTTTTAACCGGTAATTGCTAGTACGATCGAGATCTAAGAAACTCGTAAGAATTGTGTTGACCTACATCTCGCTTTTGTCTAATCAAGATTAAAAACGTACTTAACCTAATTATAAGTTATCAGTTGATAAATAATACATACCTTGAGATTTTCAGCTTCATCACTCCAAGATTGTGACTTTGATGAGAAATAGACTTCAGGGGACCGATCTGTAATGTTGTTCCTCTTACAAAAGGGCAACCAATGCTTTGAGAAGTTGGCAGCCTCCATCAAAGCAAACAAGGTCAAGGACGATCCTCCATCGTCGGATACGTAGACCGAAATCTTATCGGCCGGATAATCATAGGCCATTACAGATAAAGCGGTGTTAACCACCATCATCGGAGGCTCCTTGTACGGATCAGCCGTGCATATAAACATGTCCAGCTTTGGAAAGTCTTCCTCCGGTCTAGCTGCATATTTCTCAGGGTACTCAGACCGGTGAACGGGGTTTAACCGGAGGGACGTTGTGGTGGCCCACATGAAGGCGAGAACGACGTCGGCGAGGAGAAGAAGAGATGTTACTATAGTTGTGTTTGCTGTGAGAAGTGAGTTTACATGATGGTACATGAGGGCTACGATGCCACACGTGTGAATAACGGCGTATATTCTGTATGGAATGGTGCGCCGGCACGGATGACACGCGTGGAGGGTTGTGCCGCCGGCCGAATGTTTTATATGAGCCTCCATCGTTTTACTCTTCTTTTCTGCTTTTTTTCCCAAGAGAAGAGAGCTGAAGAGATATAGTTCTTGGAGAAGATTGGTTAGGTAGATTGTTGATATTTTATAGGCGAGTTTCTTTAGAGGAAGAGTAGATGTTTTACACAACAATTATTTTAACAATATGCACATTAACGAATGGTATAATTTTATAAAAGGAATGATTACAATGTATGTATTTTAAATAATACGTATAGTTTCTTCATTAGAGTAGCAATGGATTTGAATTATTTTTAAAATACATTCAAGTTGATAGAATAATTATATATAATATTAGTTAATTTATAGAACTAGTTGCATGATTAATAAACTTACTCTATCCATTTCACAAGGGGTGTTATTCAAAAATTTCATTTTTGTTATACAAAAACTGTAGTTTCGTATTTTAAATGCAATTTTGTTAATATATATATATATCCAATTTTAACCCTTTTTGTGGTTATTTGGTGTAATTTCTCATCAAAATAACAATTTTTTTGTGAAGCAGGAAAAAGTAATAAATTTGCGTAAAGGACAATTATTTAATGTAGTCATTAATTTGGCAATGAGTCATGCCAACCTATTTAAATAAATGAAAAATAAAGAAAAATCCAAAGTCTCGTCAGTCAAAAATATAAAAGGAAAGATGAAAGTCTATACCCCATAGTCCTATTTTTTATTAACAAATAGATTACTACTTTATTTGGTTAGTTTTATTTTTAGTATGTTTAAAGTATAATGACATGCGGCAGGTGTCACCTATGATGTGTTTTGTCAACTTGTGTCCCCTGCAAAATACTACATATTCCTTTTATTCCAAAGTGTAAGATTTTTTTATTAATTTATAATATACTTACAAATCCTATACAAATTATATATATATATATTTGATTTACATGCCTATATATATTTTAAAAGAATTTTCTGTTTTTAACTAAATATCAATTGAAATTTCCTAAAAATAAATTAAAACAAGATATAATTAATAAATTTCTTAAATTTTACATTTTTAGCTAGAAATTTTGATATAATAAAACAAAAGAAGTACTCCCTCGGAATATTATCCGGGATCCGAGATCCGCTCCGTATCCAATCCGAAAATCCGGATATCCGGAGGGCCGGATCCGGATCCGGATAATAAAACTTCGGATCCGTCTAAACCGGATCCGGATCCGGATATCTAATTTTTCAAGTCCGGATATCCGGATCCGGATCTTTTAAAAATATTATATTTTTTATTTTATTAGTAAAATTTTAAATATATTAACATTTATACATAAAAAATAAATTTAAAATTACTTTTCTAATATTCTATTTTTATTTTTAATATTATATTATATTTTCTTATATTATATATTTATTTTAAATGTATATAAATAATTAATTTAATATTATTTTAAAATTTAATATATTTTTTAACGGATCCGGATCCGGATATCCGCGGATATCTTGATATTTAGGCGAATATCCGAAATCCGGATATCCGAGAACCTCGAATCCGGATCCGGATATCCGGGAACCTCGAATCCGGATCCGGATAATGAAAATATGGATCCGGCCGGATCCGGATCCGGATCCGAATACCTCAAAAAAACCCGGATATCCGGATCCGTCCCAGGCTAGTCGCAAAACTATTAATATTGACTTAAAGATTCATAAATAAGTCATTAATTTCTCCACTTACACAAGTCAATGGATATTCTAAGCAAACAAAAGAAAGAAAAAAGCTAAAGATGCCCCATCTTTTTGATGTCTTACAGCATTGCTAATGAAGAAGTATTCTCAATATATCTTATAAATATAATACTAATTCAATATAATTAAATAAAATGATCGAACCAATTATAAAAAATACAAGTGATATTAGAGTTTTTAATTAGCAAGTTTTTAAAGTATCTAGTTTAATATATGGTTTTCACCCTCTTGTATCATTTTCTCAATTTTTAATTAAAATAATCATACAAATTCTGAAGAAAATAATTTATTGAGGATGGTATTCTTCCCACCTTTCATCTTTATATTTGAAAAAAAAAAATACGTAGAGTATAATGGTTTATCTGCGCAAAATATCACTTTTTCCAATTCTGGAAATTTCAAATCTCTGACCTATAATATCTTCGACCTATAATCAGGGGCGAATCCAGAAACTTTTTTTACTGGGTGCACATATATTAAATTAATAAATATTTTAAAATATGTATATTAAAAAATAATGTTTTTTCGTACCAAAAAAACGTTCATACCAAAAAAAAAAATTACAAATGAGTTATAGTTTATTCATTGTTTGAAATCACTTCACCACTGCTTCATTTGTGAGTAACTCTTTTTCAATAAAATAATCACTTAAGAAATTAAATTATGTAGAATAGACAATATGTAGAACAATTACCAGAATCTGTGATAATTTGCCCACAGAAAATGTGAAACTGATTAAGAAAGAAATAAGAAACAACGCTTTTTTTTTGTAGTTAGAAGGAGATGAATTAGGGGCTTTGATAAATCAATTATTTAGAAGACATGAATCAGCTTTATAATTGAAGTTGTTTTGTTTTTTAAATGAACTAAAGTTTTTACAACTTATTTTGCTATTTGGATTAGGTTTGTTTATTTTTTTGACTTTGTCTTTAGTGGGTGCAAGATTATAATTACTATGGGTGCATATAAAAAGTTTAGTAAAAAAGCTTATTAAAATTTTAAATTATTATGGGTGCAAGTGCATCCCCTGCTTATACACTACATTCGCCCCTGCCTATAATTAAACATCGTTATATATATTTAGCAACCAGACTTTGTATCTAGAAACCTCTTTAATAGCAACATCGAATTTACCATCAATCATGTGTTTATAACTCAAGTAGTATCATTTTTTTGCACGTCAATTTCTTTGTTTAACATCCGTTAAAGTACGGGTATCATATGTATGATTATTATTTGTTTTTTTATTATGGCGGTAACATTAACGTGGATACAATTTTTAAATCTAGTATTGATTCTGGCCCCCAAAAAACGCTTTTATCAGGAATGTATCTCTGTAACATACTAACATCTCGTGTATTTCGTTTTGTTGAATACACGTGTTTAAGCTCTGAATTCTCGAAGTCCTAAGTAAAATCGGGATTTTCACCGAATTTTTCTTGGCAGATTTCTAATTTATTATCAATGAAAGTTCCTTTATAATCCTAACCCTAAGGGCTACAAAACTTGAACAGTAAGGCAGTGTTTAAAAGAAGAAAAAAAAAAAACCTAAGCCTGACTCCTATATTAACTAAGAAAGCAAAGTAATGAAAATCATGAAGCTGCTGCTTAGCAGTATCATCACCCAACCGCTATCTGGCCATAGCGATCTCAATTTATCCGTAATAGACATCCCTAGAAACGCCCAGAGTCGCCTTGAGAGCAACCGAATCGTTGCTAGGAACACGAAAAAGAGACTTATCAACAGGACTCCAAGCTCTTTGCTCTCCAGATTTGCTTGCTCTCTCTCAATCTTCTCTACATCCAATCTGATTCCAAGAAACAAGAAGAAAAATACGTTCAACTGTAGATTTCGAATCTTCGGTTCCCCTATTTAGGAAGACATAAGAGTACTGACCTCAATGCATTGTTTCCTCTCGCCAATGATTCTACACGTGAAACTACAAGAGTTTTCCATAGCTCTAGGTCTCTAAGTTCTTTTTCCTGCTCAAAGTATATTCACTTTCATTAGCGAACAAAGACAAAATCATAAGGCCTACAAAAGAGCAAATGAAAAGTACTGAGTACTGAGTATTACCATTTTCTCATTCCATTCTGTGATCTCTCTGATTTCAGCTTTGCTTTTCTCCACAAGCATAAGGGTTTTCTTCATCTCCAAGCTAACCTCTGTTTCCTTCTCGTTCATTTCCTTTACAGAGTCCTCAAGAACCGATAAATTCATTTCAATCAATTTCACCTTCTGCATCAACAATTTCAATACGTTATGCTTCTCTCTAACTTCATATTTCTTGTCTCCTATGATATTAACCGTCTTCACAACAACATCTTTCTTCTTCTGAGCGTCAGTTTCCTTGCCAATCTGATCCGTCGCATTGTTTTTCACTTCCCCGTCTTGTTTCTCATCCGCGGTTTTTACTTCATGATTCAGTTCCAGCATAGCTGGTTTACTGGGAAGAGTCTCTGATGCAACGAATAGATCTTCAACCATCTGCTCAAGAGCATCAATGCCAAAGACCTCCACAACACTCAGAGTACAGTAAAACTCAGACCCGTAATGACTAATCAAGTTCAGTTTAAGATATCTCAACCATTTAGGTTCCGGGAGCCGGAATGTCTGGATCTGCTTAACATTTGCAGCCACGAAACTCCCAGCATGCGTCCACATCTCGGTTGGGTAACTCAGACTCCCCGACAAGCTAAACTCTTTGAGATTCGAAGAGTAGTGCTCAAAATTTGCAACTCTCACAGTGTCAACCAGCGTCTCTTCCGCGAGTTCGATCACGACACTTTTATTTGACACCGAACACGGATTCCTTAGATACTTGTCATGATCTTTGCCAAGCACATTGCTAGCTCCTTTCGCTTCCTTGTTGTGGTCCACTACTTTTGCGCCCTTCATAGCAGAAGCGTAGTTATACCCAGTTCCATCTGGTTCTAACCTGTAGTGGGTCACATTCGCAAGCTGTGATGGCACGCCCGAGCCATTTACTCTGAGACTTTTGTCGTCGAGATTGACATTGCCGGGATCACGGGCTTCAAGGGTCGTGTGCTTTGTTCTTCCTTCTGGTAGCACAACTTTGCAGATCAACAAAGCGTTGTTCCCAAGAAGATGCTCATACACATCATGTAACTGGCCGTTTCTCAGGAGACAAAAGTTGTTTTCTTTCCCAGTTGCCTGACGGGAGACAGAATCTCCAGAACTCGTGGCGTTTGGGACCTTCGAGAGTGATCCATCAGTGTAGTTCCCAATTCTATCTACACAAAGAGAAATAAGTTTCTTCAGAGATTGGAATGAAAACGGATCACAATCTCTGGAATATAACCTAAGTTCCAACATTTGTTAAAAGCTGCTTCTTTTCCATTTTTCAAATTCAATGCTAAAACTCATAAATTAAACTTTCCTCAATTAACATCTGGAAATGATTTTGGTTCTACATTTTAGGCAACTAACGGCACATTTGGTATTTAAGGACGAAACAAACCCCAACAATGTCAGAAAATAAAGGGGAGAAAAAACATATACCTCCATGATTATGGCTATGGCCAAGCTTGGAATAGACGAGGAAGAGGAAACACCAGAGTACGAGAACGAGGGAGATAGAACGCTCGAAGAAGCTGCCGCTTCTAGAATTGTTATCAGTTTTTCCGGAGAATCTGACAATCCGAAACCTGAAATCGTTGTTTTGCCTACGAAATTTCTCGTTCAGGCATATCGTCGAACAACTTCCGCGCCTCGCCATCTCTAAGCAGAGCAAAGATCAATACACGTGTGCACGTACACAGGTGGAGACAGCGACAGATCGTTGGTGGTATGACGAAGAGGGCACGAGGAAGATGAAGAAAAACAAAGACGAGAGGAAGAAGAAGAAGGAGAGAGAGAGAGAGAGCATGCATTGGTGTGTTGCTGTGTTGTGTGGTTTGAAAGATGAACCTAACATTTGGCCGTCGAGAAACCGATATCTTCGGAATTTGAAAAAGAAAAAAAAATTATTCTCCTTTTTATATTCCTAAAAAAGTTAAATTTCATAATCTTCCATTGTTACAAAAAAATAACCTTGGTTTTTTTTACTTTTAACGGCTACTTATGGTCAAATCTATTGTTAGCAAATTGAGAAAAGTCTTTGACCCACACTTTTTTCTTTCTTTTTGAATAAAAGTCCGAAACTTCAGAGATTGAGAAGAATCAAAAAAGTTACAATGCCGGTCAAAGAATAGTTGATCTGATCTCACCGGAATCATACTGAAGCATTGACATCGGAAGAGTGGTTAAGGAGAACAAAGTCGCCGGATTCACGCCGGAGATGCTCAGGGACAAAAGGAAGACTTCCCGGATTCTGCTCTTGTAACAGCGAGTTTAACGGAGTCTCAGGAGGGTAATGGTCAAGTATGTAATCTATTGCCTCTCCACTTATCTCTTTCTGGTTCAACAGAACCTTAACGGTTTTGAGGAGCGCGGTTTGGTTCTGCTTGAGGAGAGCAACGGTTTTGTTATACATTTGGCTAATGAGTTCTTCACTTCTATGTGCAACTTCATCATCCATGTTAAAGTTAACCGGTGGTTCGACGAGGTCGTAGTCGTCATAGAGAGATCCTTCAAAGTCTAGGCGTGGTCCCACGAACTGAGCCCTCTTTCTCCATGGTGGTGGTTCGCCATGTATCACCATTGGGTTCTCCAAGTTCCATCTGAAACCCAAATTATAAGTCTCGAGCTAGATGAATCTTTTTGCACTTCAAAACAACAAAAAGGAATGTGAAATTGTGCTAAATTGGACTCACATGGTTAAGATTTTACGAGCTAGCCATGAGGCGTCGGAGAGATAATTTACTGATGCCTTTGAAGTATCTGAGCCGTAGATCACTTCTTCTGCAGCTCTTCCTCCGAGCAAGACCTGCAACAGATTTTTTTTAACAGAGAAAAAGAAGCATCTGTAATCAGAAAACCATATTAACCAAATGCCTAGGCCTAATATTAACCCAATGAGAGAAGAGGTTTTAACAGAGAAAAAAAAAAAACACCTGAAGACGATGAAGCAGTTGTGGACGACGACCAAACATGTAGGATTCATCATCAAGCCGATGAAACACGACTTGAGACAGTGTCTGACCACGAGGGATGATGGAAATACGATCGCACCGCTCAATCTTTGCATTCTCGTTCCGCAATAGAAGATGTGACGTGATTGCAACTCCGACTTCAGTTGTGGCTCTACGACACTGACCTTGATGTCCCAATTCTAAACCGATACGTGTCGGACCAACAGTGAGTCGGTCAACAGCGTCGTCCATGTCTGATTGAAGAATCGAGCTATGCGTTTTCCTGACAGCTACAAGAGCAGCCTCTTGAACCAACTGTGCCAGTTTTGCTCCGGACCATCCTGGATGTGATACAAAAACGTTCAAAGAAACACGTTCTCTGTGGTAAAAGGCAAACCATGAGCAAAACAAATCATCAGTTTGCAGATATTATACCTGGTAAGTTACTTGCATACGACGACAAGTCAACAGAATCCGACATCTTGACTTTGCTGGCGTGAATCTTCAGAATATCCAATCTCCCTTTCGCATTAGGGGGACGGATTCTGATCTGATAACATAAAATCAAAAGCCTTGTCATTGTGGTCTGGTAAATTATTGATTCGGAATAACCGAAAATCAAGATCTCAGCATGAAAATCCGAGCCTGAGGTACAGAAGAATTTGTGCTGGACTTTCTTAACCAACAAACCTTACGATCAAATCGACCTGGACGTAGAAGAGCAGGATCTAACAAATCTCTGCGATTGGTGGCACCCAAGAAAATCACACCTTTGCCGGTGTCAAAACCATCAAGCTCGATGAGTAGCTGGTTCAATGTGGTTTCTCTTTCTTGAGTGGCTGCATTGTACGACTGGTCTGAGTTTTCTTTGAAAATCCCTTGTCGTCTAGCAAAATTTTTAAATAGATACCAGTTAAACTCTCTCTCAAGTTGAAACATTACATAGGGAAAGATCGAAGTCTAGATAAAAAGGGAAGAAATTGTGTATACCGAGTTGCTAAGGCATCGATTTCATCAATGAAAATAACTGACGGCTTGTTTACCTGCACAAGGACATGGATATCATCAAATACTATTGAAGATCTCTGCCCAGAAATACTTAAATATACATCAATCCAATCACCTTAGCTCTTTTGAACAGATCTCTGATACGAGCTGAACCAACCCCAACAAGAACTTCCACGAATTCAGATCCTGCCATTTGATAAAACGGCACACCAGCCTCCCCTGCAATGGCTTTCGCAACGAGTGTCTACGAAAGCAAATGATGTTAGGTTAAGCTATATACCACTAGCGGTTGGATTGCCAAAAGATCCTTGTAGAAAAAGGCTACTCAACTACGGTAAGAGTTTAACAGATGGCTGAAAATTGCATTAAAGATTGGCATGTCATAAATCCCGAATAAGAAATCAGTAATAACTTGACAAAAGCATCTATACATTCAAAAATTATGTAGACAAGATTTAGGTTCAAGTTGAGTAGCAGTGATGATATAGCTCATTTTAGCATTAGCGCCAAATTATGAAATTGCCAAACACTCAACATACTCTGCAATCTAACCATCAACCTCAGCAGAAGTTGATTTCAAGTTCTCAGCAGTTACCGCTGCAAGTAAGATTATAAAGTGTTTCTATAGTGTTTCTTCGTATTCTAAAGTATCATGCTTCAAGATACAAAAATACTATCCACTACATACAACAATAAATCTTTTAGATTGGCATTAACATAGATGACATACCTTTCCACAACCCGGGGGACCTTCAAGAAGAACTCCATGAGGAGGTTTTATTCCCATTTTATCAAACAGGTCGGGATTCTTCAAGTACTTTACAAGCTATCAAGAAAATGTAATAACGTAATGACAATAAGAGGTTAGTAATCTTCATTTTCCCGGTTTCTCTCGAGCCTTCAAGATTACAGTGAAAATAATGTCATGCAAATTTGTATTTGATGGTGTATAGTAAACCCCTAATGGTAAGGGTTTTAGAGGCTTAGCAATCTAAACCCAAATATGAAAAGGAAAAGCTAACTTAATGCTAACCAAAAATGAGAACCAGTATCATAATTAAACAAGAGACCCACATTCAAGGAAGGACTGACGCAAGCATATCAAAGGAGCGGAATTCTCAAACACAATTAGCAAGTGCATATAGTATCCAATTATTATATACAAGCTTCTTGCGTAAACAAATTCTGAGTTTCTTTGAAGAGTGTTAATGAACTTAGAATATATAATACAAGCGTATGATGACAGCAAAAACTCTTATGTTTCGAATTTAAAACTAGTAATCTGGCCAAGAGATACCTCTTGAAGTTCGTCAACAGCTTCATCAATCCCTGCAACATCACCGAATTTAACGCCAGTTGAACCCTGTAAAATGATACGATGGCATCAAAAACTCAACCAAAAAGGTACTAGAATTAAAGATAACGTGCAGATAGGAGTAACGATTGAAAACTTACATCAACACGAGCTTCTGCTTTAGACTGAGAGAAAGCAATCCCTTGCCATAAATCCTGTAAATAGAGAAAAAAAAAGTTGCGAAGTGATTGCGAGCAAAAGCAATATAACTGAAAACATGTAAAACCATGCAATATATAAGATTACAAGTATTATACCCATTTCCTAAAGTTCTTTGGTCTCCGTGACAGTGTGAAACGGACAAGAAGAACCATAGTCATGACAACAAATAGGATTGGTTTGAGGATCTCAACGCTTGATGATCCACCACCAAATGTGTAGAAATCAGAGATCCTTGAGAAGATCCCTCCATCGGCGAGAACATCGACAATGTACTCCCATGATCTTTCAATAGCACCGACGAAGATGCCCAGAAACAGTTTGAGGAATGGCTTTGCTATAGGCCAAACAACATAAACCGTAGTGACAAAGGCGAAACTAGTGACTGCAAACACAGCCGAGGCTAAGAATCCTCCAACAACAGCTGCAGCTGCCGCAATAACCGCTGTCACCATTCCCAGCTCAACCATCACTCTACTTGAAATAGAAGACGCGACCGGGTTTGGGAAGTCCGCAACTTTTCCAACCCAAGACTGCAAATAACCATTTAATAGCAGGAAAAAAACTAAGTCAATAACAATACATCTGTTGCTCAGCCTCTATATACATAGACAACCTTAATTCCACTTCATTGAAATAGATTCTGAAAAGACATTAGATTATAAATCAAAAGAGTGATCACCGTCATGTGCCTTTCAATTTCGTACTGCGGACCACTGTATTCTTTCAGAAGAGCTTGAGCTTCTCCGACTTCAAGCTTCATTGACCTATCAAGAAGCAGATCAATAAGAAACACTCTGGTTACATAAAAAAAATAAACTTTTTTTTAATTCTTCGTCTTATCCTATTAACATTCACCATTTGGTTCTCTGTAAGCTCTTGACTCCAGGAATCTCCTTAAGATCAACGATGAAATCTCTATAGCCGCTCGTGTAAGAAACACCAGAATCTTCCATGGAAGTAAGCAGCTTGACTTTATCATTCTTCATAGCTTTTCTAAAATCTTCCAAGCTCATCTTTGGTAACTCTTTCACATTCTTCTCAAAGTCATCTTCTTCAGATAAGTCTGCCCCAAAAACTTGCTCGGGAACATAGAGCTTCCCCTTGTATTCCCTCAGAATATCACTCAAGTAAACAGACTCGTTCCCTATTTCTCCCTTCTCTTTCTCGGTTCTCGTCTTGGAATCGAGCTTCCTTTTGATAAACTCAAACGGACCCGTCGCATTGGCGCTTTTGCTCAAGTTCTCTCTCTCCTTCAGATTATAAAGCTTGTCCCCAACTCGGTAACGAGGTTCCACCTGGCTAGGGTTCTCCTTCAAAACCCTAGTTACGAAATCATCACCCGTCGCCTCGCCGGACCGAGATGTTCCAGGTTTCAATTCGCACAGAACCGTGAACGAACGACGCAGGATCGGAGCTCTCCATCTAGTTTTCGCTGAGAAACACGAGTGTTTACCAATCGATTTCTTGTGATTTTCCGGGAAACGAATGCCGAGGGAGAAGACTGTCTGTACAGAAGCCATTTTCCGACGATAACCATGTACACAAACACACACACACACAAAAAAAAGCTTTCACAGAGTGAACATTGAAAGATTGAATCGCATTTGCGAATTTTGGAATTTCGTTATGGATAAAAGAAGAGCTCTTATTGAATCTCTGGTTTTTTTTTTTTTTTTGCTTCTTCTGTTTAGCTCCACGGCCACACTGTGAACGGCATCATTTCACCTTCCTTGTTGGTTTGTTTATCCGGTCCGACTCCAAAAAACGGGTTTATGTTTCGGGTCGGGTTGACCCGACTGCGCCACATGACTTTTTCTCAATTACATGACATCAATGTCGGATTTCTTTCACTACTATCATGTTATTATGCCCCTGTTTGGAGCTGAATGTTGTGAAGCTCATATGTTCTCAGTGTATGTAAAACGGGTAAAGATTCATAAAACTTCATTATTCATAATAGCAGGCTAGCAGCATATATATAAGAGTTATCTTGTAACATTATTCCCCTATACATCCAGGAGGACCTCCATAGTAAAGAGCTCTTACCCAAGGATTTCTATCCTCATGAACGTAAATGGCTCTGTAACACTTTGAACTAGTCTCGCGTGCCTCCAGACTGTTGGGTTCTGGATACAAAAAGTTTCCCATACCATCGATGATTCTGATATTGTTCACATAGGCCGCCTTACCAAATCCCTCGCTAGGCCAATGCCCACTTCCCATAGCTGGAGTATTATCTGTCACTGGACTGTACACTTGACCTCCCCAAGATGCATAAGTTGCTCTGTTAGCAAATCCCCCGGCCTTGAACAATGATGCTGGCCAGTATCCAATGTTCTCATGCTTATATGCAAACCACCAATCTCCCTTGACACGATCCTATTCTCGATTCAAAAAGATGAATATCCGAATGACTTGATGAGAAGTGATCAAAGATGAGTAGAGGTTTAAGAGTATTTGGACTTTACCTGATACAATGTTAAGTCTATGTCATATTGTGGACCATTATAGACGGAAAGTGGTTGAAGAAAGGAACCAAGTGGTATATTCTTGCTGACTTGCACAAATCCAGGACATGTTATATCGTAGCATCCGGTATTGCTTCCTTCTATCTGTTAGCGCAATAAACAAGGTGTATACATATATCACTTACGACCCTAGAAGCTGAAATACATTAGTTCAAGCTCGTACTGGTAACTCAAAACTTACACTCCAGTAGGTGTATAAGCGAACATGATCTTGCGAGAAACTGAACAAAGATGGATTCACCTGTTGTATATACATATGCCAAAACTTTTTTGTCAGCTTCAAATTCATGTGACCCTTTAATAATAGCAGAAGGACAAGGAATAATAAACTTACCATCCACCCAACAAAAATGGTAGCGAATCGTTCTTTAGGCCCCCCAGCGACTGCTATGAATGCAAGACTGATTTGATCTTGCGAGACTTGTGGTTCCCACAGGTTAAGATTTCCCTTAACTCCACTGAAACTTTTAGGTCCGTAGTTAACCGTTGCAACCTAAAATACATAAATAACAAAGAAACTAAGAAAAAGAAAGTAGAGAAATGGTGGTTGGTACTCTCAAACTAAAGGTGCTTACATAATATTGTCCAGCTACATTAGTGTTGTTTCTCTCTGTAAGAAAATGTCTTGGGCAGTCAAATCCCATTGATTTCAAACGCTGTGCATGCATAAGATCTTGCATCGTAATCCTTTTAACGATTACTGTTCTATCTGGACAATTTATGCCATCTTGCAGAAGCAACATGGGATCGTTTTTACTTGATATATTGTTGCTTGTGATCCATTCAGGTACACTTTTTGGCTTCAGCTGTACATAAGCCAATGTGTTCACAAAGTCAATCATTGTCTAAAGAGCTTCATCTTTGATACAAAAGACAGAACAGGAAGAGAAAACTCTGTAGAAAGCAAAAAAACCTGAACAGAATGGTTTTTGAGCAGAGGGTGATCAAAGGCTAGTTGTTTGTGAATGTCGATACAGTCAAATATATCACCATGTTCTGTCTGTTCAAAAGCGAAAATGGTTAGATATGATTCATAATGTAAGCATCTAAGAACAATGCAGGTCATTAAAAACCTTGAAACTCTTGATCGCAGGTTTGTTGATAGCTTTGAGTTGCCTCTCCAGTTCTTTCTTCTCTTCTTCAGATGGTATTGGTTGGCGTTTCTGAGTTGCTTCAGTGACCAAAATAAGAGTGATTGTTAACAGAACCAGTAACAGAAAGTTGTTGAAGGAAGCCATCAATTCTCAAAAATGGTTCTCATCTTTCTTCTCCCTCTTTTAAGATGTTCACCGAAAGAAAACAAACAAGCTTTTACACTAAAGTCTATTTGTAATGTTCACTAGTTCATACCTATTTATATTTATAACTAATAGAAATTTGATTTAAGTACAACACAAGTTAAGTACAACTAATAAGAAAAAGTAGAAAATACACTAAGCTTTTGACCAATTATCATATTTAAAATTTGAGACAGTGTTTATGTATGACTTTTTTAGAATAAAAATCTGAGTTCATTTATGAAGTTTATTGCTATTAATATTTCAGAATGGGAATCTGGGTTCCTTTATAAAGTTTATTGCTATCCATTTGGCTGTTTTGTATCAAAGAATACAAGACAGAGCATGAGCTTGGAAGAAAAGTCAAAATGTTCTTCATAAAGCTCTTATAGGTTTTGAGAACATACAGTCCGGTAGGTGTATAAGCTAAGCAACTGAAATTGGTACACCTGAGGGATATATTGGAATGTGGGTTCAAAATCTTGTAAAACTCCCTACTTTTCACAATTATTGTAATTTGTTGAATGCAATACAGAGAAAGCAAAGGGAAATGCAAACAAATCCTGAGTTACTTATTCATCCAGCTCTAGTGCCTTGAAACTGTTCGTTAGAGCCTCTGGCCACAACCATACTTGCAAGACTGAATTGAGTGGGTGAAACTTGTGGTTTCCCAGATGTGAACGTTTTCCTTTGCTCCATAGTGATAATATCTGTATTCAGTACTCAATTAAACACAATTAGCAAGTGCATATATTATTCATTGTTATGAACAACCTTCTTGCATCACCTCGGTTTCTTTAATGAATGTTCATGAAACTTAGAAGATATAATACAAGAGCAAAACCATCATAATGTTTTGAATTTGAAAGTAGTAGTTTGCCAAGAGATACTTCTTGAAGTTCGTCAACTGCTTCATCAACCATGATCTTTCAATAGCACCGAGGAAGAAGCCCAAAAACAGATTTGAGGAATGGCTTTACTATATAGGCCATACAAAGTTACAAACGTAAACCGTACTGACAAAGGCTAAACTAGTGACTTAAAACACAGCCGAGTCTAAGAATCCTCCAACAACAGGTTATTATCTCTTTTTGTCGTGTAATTAAATCGGATTGGTCAAACCAGACAAACCAGCTTAGGATTATTTTTCATTGCTTATTTGATCTCTTAAAATTAATTTAAATTCCTGTTTTTAGTAGTCGCCTCGTCGGCAAACTTTTTATGCTTTCTTGTAGCCCTGGGCGTTTGGTTTTCGGTTCGGTTCGGTTCGGTTTTTTTCGGTTTTCGGTTTTTTCGGTTATAGATATTTAGTAACCGTTCGGTTAATCATAAAATTCGGTTCGGTTTCGGTTCGGTTTTTTCGGTTTTCGGTTTTTCGGTTATAGAGATTTAGTAACCGTTCGGTTAATCATAAAATTCGGTTCGGTTTCGGTTTGGTTATTTCAGTTTCGGTTCCGGTTTTTTTTATATTTTTTGGATAATTTGGATAAAAAACTGGATAACTTCGGATAATATCGGATAATTTTGGATATTTTGGATAAAACATTTGGATAATTTTGGATAATTCGGTTTTTTACTAATATTTGGTTAATTTTAATTATTTAATTATTTTAAATATAAATATAAATAATTTTTTTAAGTATATGGATCGTATTTCGGATATTCGGTTATCTGTTCGGTTATCCATTCGGTTTCGGTTCGGTTCGGTTTCGGTTCGATTTTTTCGGTTATAGAGATTTAGTAACCGTTCGGTTAATCATAAAATTCGGTTCGGTTCGGTTTCGGTTATTTCGGTTCGGTTCGGTTTTCGGTTTTCGGTTAAAATGCTCATGGCTACTTTCTTGCAGCATCCACACACACTTCTGTCCAAATCCGTTTTAACGTTATCCCTACGCCCAAACAAATATCATTTTCGCTTTACACGCCGTTTCGCTTTCCTTTTTTTATTGATGTTCAAAAGTTAAAAAACTCTTATCCCTACCGGAGACCACTTAAAACATCGCTACCAAACATCTTTTTTCCGGGATGGCGAAGCCTTCCTCTTTGTCCGGCGGAGGAACAAACCTCGCTTCATGCGCCGTCGCCACCGTCTTCATCGTCTTCCTCATCATCGCCGGCGTTACCGTTTACCTCACAGTCTTCAGACCTAGAGATCCCGAGATCTCCGTTACTAACGTCAAGGTCCCGACCTTCTCCGTCGCCAACAGCTCCGTCAGCTTCACCTACTCCCAGCTCTCTTCCGTCAGAAACCCCAACCGCGCCACTTTCTCCCACTACGACAACAAGGTCCAGCTCTTCTACTACGGGAACCGGATCGGGTTCATTTTCGTACCCGCCGGTGAGATCGAACCGGGTCGAACGAAGCGAATGGCCGCCACTTTCTCCGTGGAGTCGTTTCCTCTCGCGCCTTATACTTCTCAAGCTTCCGCCGCCGATCTCCAGCGCTCTGGATCCGCTTTTGGAACCGGGTTAGTTGGGGTGGATAGTCGGGCCGGGTCCACAGTGGAAATAGAGTCGAAGCTGGAGATGGCGGGTCGGGTTCGAGTTCTCGGTCTGTTCACGCATCAAATCGCAGCGAAATGCAATTGCAGGATCGCGATTTCGACTAATGATGGGTCGATCGTGGCCGTCCGTTGTTGATACCAAACTTTAGTAGCAAACAAACATGAAGATTGTACAAGCGTTCATCTTCCAAAACACATGTAAACAGAGAAAAACCTCTCTTGGGTTCTTTTCTGAAATCTGAAGTTAGAAAATTGCAAATATTAAATATACAAAAGATTTTGTACTTAAATCAGGGAGTTGCATATTGTACTGTCAGATTCTGTTACTTTGACTTGCAGCTCACAATGGATAAGGAGATTGTTGAGACTGGGAAAAATAAAGACGAGTACATGGAGCAAAAATGCATGGTAAACAGAAAACGAAAGAATGATTACATCAAATCAATATTAAGAAATATAGAATTACACGAGTAAAAAACCTACATTTGACCCAAAAAGAAAAAAGAGAGTACAAATTCATAAATATCAAGAGTTGCTATGATAAATTAGTAGTACACGGATTTCCCCAATTCCCTTCTAAAATTTGGGTTCTTATCAGCATTTTCTCATGTGTTTATATGAATAATTAATGCAAGGGAAAGTAAAAGAAAAAAAGAAACGAGAATTATGAGGAGCCATTGGAGGAGGAGTTGTAGCCGTAAGGATTATTGCTGGCCCAATTCCATAGATCTCTACACATCTCTTCGATCCCATACTTAGCCCTGCATTGATACCATACCAAACATAATTCAATTAGATTTGAAATGTTGGGTGTCTATTCTTAATCTAAAACCCATTTCAATATATATCATGTTGTGTAATATAAAACCGAGAGATCGATGCATTATGTTGTCTTGTCTGTCATGTTAGCCATTCAACAATTACTTGGTTAAATCAAATTTTAACTTACTTCCAATTTAGCTCGCGTTCTGCTTTCTCTGTTGAGGCGTAAACAATTTCAGCATCTCCAGGACGTCGTCCGGCCATCACCAACGGGATTTTCTAATCGGAAACAATAAAAAAACAAAAAAGGTTAAAGCCAATGACCGATAATCAGGTTTAAAGGCCAATAAACCGCAGCTCATTTTGTTAAGAGTATTGTTCTGTTAATCAAACCAATCGATGTTTGTACTTTATACCTTTCCTGATGCCTTCTCGAAGGCAGCGACCATTTCTAGGACTGATGTTCCATTACCCGTTCCAAGATTGTATACCTCACAGCCTGACCATTTGCAAGAATTGAGCTTGGAATCAATGGCAAATCATAATGAGGAGGAGAAGGGTTTAAAGATGATCCTTACTGATTTTGAGATCATCAAGCTTTCGCAGAGCGGCTATATGTCCATCTGCTAAATCAATGACATGAATGTAATCTCTCACCTGAAAGAAGAACAAGAAAGATGTGGACAAAATATGTTAAGATAAATCACGAGCATGTCTCTGATACTCCACATTCCAAGATAGTTAGAGATTGTAATGTAATAACAGTCGAACGATTCTTGTTGTTTACGAGAGAAATCATATAAGACATACATACCCCTGTACCATCCTTTGTCTTGTAGTCAGTTCCAAAGACGGTGAGGTGAGGTCTCCGACCAACTGCAACTTGTTGGACATAAGGCATGAGGTTGTTTGGAACTCCAAGAGGATCTTCACCGATGTAACCACTAGGATGTGCACCAACAGGGTTGAAGTATCTAAGCAATATTATCTTCCATTCCGGGTCAGAGCGATGTACATCCCGGCAAATTTCTTCGATGAAAAGCTTAGATAGCAACAACCAAAGAATCTCAGTCAGATTCATTTCCTGACACTACTGGTTTTGGTAAATAATCTGTCTAAAATTACTACCTTAGTACGGCCATATGGGTTGGTTGCAGAAATTGGGGACTCCTCTGTGCAAGGAACCTCTTTGGGCCAACCATAGACAGTTGCTGATGATGAAAACACAAGCTGGAAAACAGAGTAGTAAAGCCAATCATGAGATCAAAAGAAGACAAAAGAACAAAAGACTATATATATACAGAAAAAAAAATGAATTCAAGAAAGAGAATCCATGTGGAGAGGGAGAACACTATACATTTTTGCAGCCGTATTGAGCCATAACCTCCAAAAGCGTAATAGTGCCAACGAGATTATTATTATAATACAGCAAAGGCTTCTCCACACTCTCACCTACTGCTTTAAGTCCAGCAAAGTGTATCACAGCATCAAACCTGTGATAATAATTCCACGTTTCATCAAAACCAATTATATGAACAAGTCTAATCATTTGTATAGTCTTAAAGAATCATAAGATAAAAAAAGACTTTTATCTTATCAATCATACTTAGTTTCTGAGAAAATCTTCTCAAGCGCAGGCCTATCTCGGAGATCAACCTACAGGTAAGAAAAGAAAAAAACAAGAGTTTTAAGCGATTCTAATTTCAGAAATGGCAGGCACGAATTGGATTAATTAACATTATAGGTATTAAAGCATGATAAAATTCCGATTCGAATTGGATTAATTAACATTATAGGTATTAAAGCATGATAAAATTCCGATTCGCCTTCTTGAAGAACATCCCAATTCCAGACAGATCAAATAAATAAAATATAGCTCTTGTGATATAAATATTAAAATACTCTTTCACATGGCATTGATGCTTTATATTGAATTTTTTTAAAAAAATTAAGATTATGTATACACACACACACACAAAATTAGCCACATGGTGTACAGAATATTAACGAGAACCCTGGAATCACACACCATCATCGGAAAAATGACCTGTTGTCACGAAAATCTGGTCATAACTTGAACTCCGGGGGAAAAAAACAACTTCATATATAATATATACAGTAATTCCATTTTCGCAGAAATCGAAAACTATTCGAACACGATGACTACGAGACTCTTATTGGACACGTAATTCTTCACGCACACGTTTCCTAAAAACCTAACAAAGCAAAACAATTCGCCGACAAATTTTTAATTCCACGGAGAGAGGAAGGAACCTGGTGGAAGGAGAGGCGGTCTCCGTTTTCGCCGGCGAGTTTCTTAACGCGCTGGAGAGAAACAGCGGATGAATTGTCGAGATTGTCGACGGCTACGGCGGAGTAACCACCGGTTAGCAGTTGAAGCACCGTATGACTTCCGATGTAGCCACAGCCGCCGGTGACTAGAATGTTCTTCGCCATCGTTAACAGAAAAAATAAGGAAAATTAAATATTTCAGAGAAGTTTATATATAATTTTAAAATTTTCGTAAGAGCGTTTTGTTTTCGGGATCGAGCAAAAGGGGTTTTATAGAGCGGTGATGAATATTTTGACTGTATATTTACTTTAAGATTCTACGTTTCTAGAGAGAAAGAGAAAGAGAGAGAGCGAGGAGAGAAAATGTGGCACGTGGCAGAATTTGATATGGTGCGAATATACCGGATTGTTCTAAATTGACTAAACTGCCCTTTGACGTTTTTGTTCATGGAAATGTATTTATTGTAGTTTGTTCTTTTGTTACTTTTGTTACTTTTAGGTAATAAATGTAATTTACTAGTTCGATATAAGATTAATGGATTATAAATTTGGATGTAACGAGGAGGATGTTTAAGATTTCCTATATTTAATAGTTTACCTTACAACTAGATTTCTTTCACAACAAAGATTTCTTTTTAGATCATCCGAATATCCTTTTTTCCAAACAAAGATAATCCAAATGTATTTTTTATATTTTATATTCATTATCCGGTTTAGTTGAATATTAGTTATTGTGGTTGTTTTGCTTTCATGGAAATCTCTACAAGCTGTAGAACATGTATTTCCAGAAAATTCGGTCACGAGATTTTGAGTATGTTTAAACATTCAGGGATTGTTTGTACTTTAGGTATAATTAAAGCTAAATTAACTCTCAACTTTAATGCTATGTGAATCAAGTTTTCTGTTCATGCATACGTGCTACAAAACAAACAAAAACAGTTACGTTTTCGAAAGGAAGTGGCAACATACTAATGGAACGATATGATGACATACTACCTCTTTAAAAATTAAGAAAATACATTTTACCCTACTAGTGTGGATGCATATGTTTGCAAGAATTGGGTACGTACATTTGGATTATTAATAAGCAAATACAAATCTCATTTTTTTTTTAACATATCATACAGACCAGTGGCACCGTTGACATCAACTCCACCAAGGACTTTCCGTGACTTGAGTCTCCCACGAGAAGTATAATAATCTCTTTAACACCTTTTTCTGTTTTCGGTTATAATTTTCATACATTTCTCATGAATATTATAAGAAACCAACACATAGGTAGAGAGAGATATGTAAATGTGAATATGTAGTTTAGGTTGAAACCCTTACTTTTTTTACTATGAATCTAAATTAACTATTTTTACTATTAGCTAAATGAGTCAAAATTTGATGACATAATATGGAAGTGAACTCTATCTTTAACGGCTTTGAATTAGCATTTCAGGGAAAAGTCTTTTTCGGTCGGAAAACATTTTACGGATAAGTATTGACTTGATTTTTTGTTTCATAACAGAGAAAGTTTTGTCTGTCTGGCTCGCTTCCGCAGCTCCGCTTGTGGAACAAAGTGACCTTCTAAATTAAACAATTTTTGAATACAAAGTAGATTTAAGGCTAAAAGTCAAGAACTAAAGGAGCGACCCGATCCAGATTGTGAAGATAATTCACATAGATTGTTGATATCCAGTTTTATGTCAAATTTCTCGTTTACTTGTGTGTCAATTTTCATTTGGTTAAAGTAAAGCAAAGATTATTAACATGGGCTCACAAGAAGAATTTAGCTAATTCATAATAGATGATCGCGAAGTTTCTTTAATATTTTTTGGTTTTGACGAAATCCTTATGAACATATATATAACGGTAAGCGAATGACCAGTGGTCCAGTGTACACTATGAAAACGAACGATATACAAATGACAACGGAGATAGCTTCGTGACATTTGCAAATATTAGGCCAAAACTGTAAATAAAGTCGATTAGGACAAAATCAAACTAAAAACAAAAGAGCAGTAATTTGGAGTCTCTGGACCATTAGATGATCGTGAATGGAGTTATCTAATGGAGTTAGGTCGAAGTCTCTAGCCGCCTCTCGATGGTACTTAGGGTCCGGGTCCAGAATATTTATATATTTAACGTGTGATTAACAAAAATGAAACGTAAATATTTTGTTTGGTTGTGTTTTGTATTAGGCAATAACTTATAATAATAATATACTCCTATTATTTCCTTATGTTACATCTTCGAAAGAAAGAAAAGTGGAATTAGTAGATAGGCAAATGGAAAGGGAGAAAAAGTTCCCAATTTCTTTCGCCTCAATTAACTCAGGCCCACTACTAAAACAATGAGCGGAAAATGCAAAACCAAAAAAAGTATACAATAAGAAAATAAAAAAGTAGCATAACAAGAATTGGAGGTGCGGGGAATCGAACCCCGTGCCTCTCGCATGCGAAGCGAGCGCTCTACCATATGAGCTACACCCCCAATTTTGTTAACTGATATGTCAAACAATTATTAGACCGAGAATTTCAGTAACTGATATGTCAGACAATCATCTGATTAATTCACCACGCCTTGTGTATACCAGAAATGCAAATGTTAGTAGCTTCAACCAAACACAGCAAACGAAAATCCAAGATTCAAACTCTTATTTCTTTCTTTCTTTCTTGGATGCATTTTCAAGATACGTACGCAAGTCATAGATTCAAAAAAAAGAATTGCATTTACTAAGTGCTTAACAAGAACATGAATCCGGAAGCCAAAATCTAAAATGGAACACCCATAGAAGCTTTGTGGTTTTTTTAGTAAGTAAAACCTCTGGCTCTAGCCCATGGTGGCAACCTTGGAACATGCACTTCAACGCCATAGTTGTTGTTACTCTTTCTCTGCTCTTTCATGATCGCAAACCGAGAGTCCAGCGTCTTCCACTTGCCTCCTCCATTTATTACTTTCTGATCCACCTCATGCCTCTGCGGACAAAGATCAATTGTTATTAGTCCTCCAAACATTAGGAATTAAAGCTCTTGGATATTTGCTATCAAAGGAGTTGGGCAACAGTCATCATGCTCACACCAGATATGCATTTACCATATCAAATCCACTAACAGAACGTACACAGATCCTACCCACCAAAATTTCCTTCGCGGTTCTGATGGTTCAAAAATTTACGAAACCCATAATCGATCCCAAGACCTTTTGGGTTATCCATTAGAGGGCAGTTATAACTACAGATACAGGATGTTTAAAATGCACTTTTGTGTATATTTCCCAGGGCCCCATAAACATATCAACAAAGAAAAAATACTCCCTAAGATAGTTAGTGGAGGAGGCCCTAACAAGTAGGTCTGAAGAGTATACAGTAATGAATCATTTACCTTTGCGATGAATCTGGCATGTACAAATGTATTCTGGGCTGATGGAGCAATGAGCCTGCACAGAAAAATAAAAAGATTGCTGAAGAACCGACAACACGTACAGAGATAACCTTACAGGACATCAGAAACTTGAAGTAGCAACCGGTAACTGGTACCAACAGATAAAAAATGATCTGATACCGAGTTGTCAACAATAAAAGCTGAACCTCTTAGTACCACAGAAGGATATAAAGCGGAATCCAAGTAACAAAAAGATGGCAAAGAGCCATTTATAATAAGCAACGGAACACTTCACTTCCCAGTCCTAGAGTCCCCCAGACATTGTGACACAGCTCCAGTGTCGCAGTAACTACTGAGAAAAAGTGCAAGCTCTTGAGATATTTCCAGGTCAACCCACCAAAAGATGGCCTTTTCCCCGACAAAGCAACTTATCAAAGACTAAGAGCACAACGCTCCAGTGATGACCCGAGGTGCAGCCAAGTAACAAGATGAATCTTGATGGATTTTCCCCGTAATTGACATCTACCAGTTCAATGTCACAACCCCAGAGAGCCAAATCTATAATCTTGAGGATGAAGGAAGAGGATGAGACATAACACCTAGGAGACCGATATGAATGAAAAAGATTTTCATAAATCCACTGAGGTCATATCACAGGCCAAGTACGGTAGCATATTGCTCGACTAGTCAATCTGACAATAAACCCAACTTCATGCAACAGCAAAGTTTATGCTGAACCTAGCCACTGATGTTATATCAAAGGCCAAACCAGTCTTGAGAAAAACACCCTAGCCACTCATCAACAATGTTTATGCCCAGGGTTCTTAAATATTTTCCTCTAACTCAAATCCCCAACCCAAAAAAGAACTGTTTACCCCACTCTTCCAAGCACCATCATAAACTCAACTACAGAAATTTGAATTTTCATTCAAACCGGAGTAACGCAGTCATCAATATGATGACCAACTAGCTACCAGAAAAGAGACTCCGAATAGAAGCTTCTTGAATCAGAAACAAATGAAGAGATTCTACGGACGCCAAATTAGCAAACAACTCAGAGAATTATCCAGCATCTAGACCTTGACTGATTTGCATTAGTCCTTCTTCCAGCATTGAAAGCTCTAGTAGGGACACTGAGTGGAGGAGCAGCGGCGGCTTTACGAGCAACGTTTGTTGTAACAGGAAACTGACTTCCTTTGAAATTAGACCTTCTTTTAGAAACAGCACCCTGAAAATTATGAGATAAGTTACAAGGAAATTCCAAGCCAAGGAACAACAAGATCCAAACGATAAGAAAACAGATCAGCTGAGCACACTGTAACGCTAACCTGTCTAACTCCAGAAAGTGAGTTCACGTAATGCTGCACTTTCACTTTAGAGGTATTATTTCTCGCAGTACCATTGAAGTTTCGGTTTGTGTTCTGCGCAGAAAAAAAAAACGAAATTATATTCCAAGACGAGCTAATTGACACTGAAGTCTCGCAAATACAATGAGAAATGTAAGCTTATATGAAGGTTTCTACCTTTGCTCTCCTCGATTTTCTGCCCTTATTCTTTTTGGCATCTCTCTTTGACAACTTGATGATATCATCTAAACAAAGAAGTTATAGATATCATCATGAGCTCCAATAAAATAAAACAAACAGCTGGAAACATAGAAAGCTATGGTGGTGTAAACATAAAGATAAATCTACCTAAAGCCATGGCGACTTTCTTCTCGGTGAGAGCAATGGCTTCCGCCACAAGTGCTGTGTCAGTCTCCATCTGCGCAAACAAAGCAAATTTGTTCAATCCATTGAAAAGAAATGCACAATTCAAACAAAACGCAGTTACAATTGTAAGACAGTGGTCAAGAGATTGGAGATACATGAAGAAGAAAGTTCGGCGAAGATACAAACCCTAAGCAACACATGGATTGAAAATTACTCCGTAATTAACAATTTAACACAGCGAATTTGTGATTAATCATTAATCACAACTAGATTACATAAACTGAATCCATGAGAAGCGAGCAACCTTAATTTTACAGTTCAATTGATCAAAGACTAAGAATCAAACATACGAAACCGAAATTCTGAAGCATCTTGAAGCATGGACGAAAAAACCGTAAGAAGACGAAGAAGCTTTACCGTTTATGAAGTAAAAGTTAGAAGCGAAAGCGAAGGCGATCAGAGAGACGAAGAAGACGACGGAACGAAGCTACGAGTCTTTCTGAACAGAACGATGAGTTTACTAACACTGAGTCAACTCGTCAGCTCTCTGCTATTTATACGAGTTTTATCTATGAAGTCGGCGGATTCCACGATAAGTTAAATACAACCGCCTTGCTAATCGGATTTCAAGTCCGTCCAAAAGGTTTCGGTAGACCCACGTGGCATAATCTCATTGGGTTCATAATTAAATAAACGAACTCAATTATTTTTTTTCGGTAATCTCTATAATATTATTTGAGAAGTCAGTTTACTACGTTTCGCGTTCATATTAATTCTCACGAGGTCGATTACAGAGATACCCTTAATGAATTCCAATTATTATATTAGTTTGCCATTACTGAAACCTTTTAATATACTTTTTTGTTTAATGATTTTTTTTTAAAAAAATCACATTAATAAAAGAGAATAATTTTAAAACATAAAATAATTTTTGTGTAGATATGAAAAACGAAAATTATAAAAATGGAATTTTTTTTGAAAAAAAATCATATTTAAAAGGAAATAACATTGAAATACAGAAATATTTTTATTAGATATAAAAATGTTAATTCCAAAAAAGGAAAGTCTTTTATAAAATCATATTAAATAAGAAATAACTTTAAGAAAATTTCCATTACTAAAACGTTTTGATTTAATTTTTTGTTTAATGATATTTTTTTTTTCAAAATCGCATTAATAAAGAGAAATAATTTTTGTATATATATAAAAAAACGAAAATTACATAAAGGAAATTGTTTTAAAATCATATTAAAAACAACATATATCAATAGACATATTTCACAAAAATAACTTTACAAATCAAAGATAAAAAACCGACCCAACTTTAGCCTAAATAGAACAAAAAAACTAATTGTATTTCAATTCAAAAATATATATGCCATATAATAAATCTAAAAATGAATAAAGGTACCTATGTAAATTTTTTTTATCAAAATATGTTTAATAAGATATATAACATCTTAAAATTAATTACAACAATTTTCTATTTACATAAATACATATAGTTGACAAAACAAATAAAAACTTATAAATAAATAAAAGATAACATTAACCAATAATTTTAATTAAGTTATTTAGTAAATATTCATACCCGTGTATATGCACGGGAGAATCACCTAGTCATCTTTGATTAGTGAGTTGATAAGGATCAGCGAACCTTGATTGACACGTGATCTTGGACAAAGTAAAACGGTGATTAACTGATTATCCATTTATTGTTTTTTTTTTAACAAACAGTAATTATTTATTCCTGATGGTATTTTTGGTTTTTGATCTAACGGCTCAAAGAAAAAAAGTGAGAAACACTGGTGATTAGTTTTAGTTCTAGCCGTAGATCCACTTCTCAGCATTGCTGGTGTAAGAAACGAGTTCATCAGGCTTAAACCACAAACAAATCTCGTCTTTAGCTGTCTCTGGTCCGTCACTTCCATGGATAATGTTCCTACCATTTCCCAATAAAACAAACAAAAACAGTTCTATATAATCTCTGGAAAAAATGAACCAACCATATATAATACACAATGCAAGGAAATAGTCAAACCATAAAGTATAATGTACCTTCCAACAACAACTGCGAGATCGCCTCGGATTGTTCCAGGTTCGGATTTCTGAGGATCAGTGGCTCCAATCAGTTTACGTCCGTATCTAATCACTCCTTCGCCTTCCCAGACCTTAAACCATAGTTCAAAATGTGTTTTTTTTGGTAAACATATTAAGACCAGAGTTCAAATGTGTGTTTGGATAAGAAACTAAACGAAGCCGGTTTATGATTTGAAAATTGAGTGAGAGTAGTTGTCTTTTTATAATTACCATGGCAACAACAGGGCCTGAGCTAAGGAAGTCACACAAGCCGTTGAAGAAAGGTCTTTCCTTTAGATCGCGGTAATGCTTCTGACAAGCATGATTTTGATACCAACAAGCTTGAATCCTTTGCGTTCGAACCGGGAAATGATTTCTGATATCTGGTGATGCGAGCAGTAAGATTTCACAATTTTTTTTTTAGCAAAGCAAATGAACTCGGGACTATCTATATTACCAGTCCTCGTTGTACTCCATCAGGTTTGATAGCGATGAAAGTGCGTTCCATCTGATTGAAACAGAGGAATCCAATTAAAAAGAAAAAAGAGAAACCAGAGACAACCCAAGAGATAGATAAGATATATCATATATGTACTCTATTACCTCAGCAGCAAGTACTTCTTGATCTTGGAGCATGAAAGCTATAAACAGAGACCGTATAAATTAAGAAAGCAAGGTTATTCAACAAATCTATGTAAAACATGAGTAGAACCAAAAAAAAACTCATCAGCTATTAAGTCTTGCACATATGATTACAACAGTAAATTTTAAATTCAGCCAACCAGACATCATTCTAGAGTTGCCTATGTTAACATTAACTGTGTTACCAAAGTGAAGATTTGGGTGTATGTCCTACAGAGTATATATTGATAAAACAGTAAATAATCACAGCCAACATTTGAGTGTATGTAAAAACTGCAGCAGGAAGAGCGAGGAGTCCGGTGATCCAGGTCTTGGAGGCGAAGCCAGAACCCGATTGTCGAAACCACTGTTGCTGCACCAATGGCTCTGCCTTCTGAAAACAAATAATAACCATTTTATCCTCGAAATGTTAATGAAATCACCCTCTACATGAAAAATCAATCATGTTCTCTAGTGCAGCTTTCGACTTCTACTTCTGGCTATTGTGGTTTTCAGATTGAGATTGAAACGATTTGATAGATTTGTGTCATGTGCATTTGATTATGTGTTGTGAAAAAACGGAATTGGGAAGAACAATGCATTTCTTGAATCCATATTCTCTGGCTACCGTAATCCATGTGTAAAAGGGAACCTTAATTTATATAATCCTTTGGTTTGTCTGCGAATGAATATGAAGGTTTAGGTCTCTTGGTTACTTGTATGATTCTATAGCGATGGAGGATATCAGTCGGCCTCGGGGTCAGTTGCTCTGTCTTCTGGTTATCTTCATAACCAGATTGTCGAAAGTTGGATGCATACTGAGGGACTTTTCCAGATGCATAAACCACTGTTGCTGCACCAATGGCTCTGCCTTCTGAAAACAAATAATAACCATTTTATCCTCGAAATGTTAATGAAATCAGCCTCTACATGAAAAATCAATCATGAGACAAGGCAAAACTGATTATGAGAGCATAATTTCAGACTTGTTTAATCTTATAAATTCACATAAAATGTGTCAGCAGGAAGGATTCTCTCAAGAACAATATAGATATAAAAGTACCATATTCAGAGTGTAGGAAACAAATGTAAAACCTAATAGATAACAAGGAAAGAATATAGTATCGAATCAAAGCTCGAAAAGAAAAGAGAAAATTGATTGATTGAGAAGGATATCCGAAATTACGGATTCGATTTGAACAAGAAGACCTATAATAAGCAAGCAAATGTAGATTCAGAAAACATTTGATTCATCTATCTACATATTCTATATCCCACCGAAACTTTGTCATTTTCATGAGAAATAAACAAAAAAGGGAAGCAAAGAGAAAAGTTTACGTACCGGAGAAGAAACGAGTATTCTTAGATGAAGAAAGAAGAGACCTTGCTGCCTTTGAAACAGATCTGCAGATTTGGAAGCTCATCTCTGTGTTATACGATGCGACAAGACTGAGAAGAAGAGTGATGTGTTAGGAACCGAGACCTCGGGAAAATGTGAGCCTGTTGGAGGATTTTATACCAAACAAGCATATATATTCCGGTTTAATTAGAGCAGGACTCATTGGCCCAGGATTTATTGTCATTTTTAATCTTCTTTTTCCAACAAGATTTGTTTCCAATTCAAGAAACGAATATATTCCAAAGTCTCAAGCTGCTAAAAACAGATGGAATCAAGTGTGTGGGAAAAGGCAAAGCATCAAAACAAGCGTTTAATATGATGTTGTAATCACTAAAGTTCAGTAAAAGGACTTCTCAATGACGTGGGTTCTAACTACATCTTAAAGAAGCATTTTATATACATAGAAAACTGAAAACTATACAGAGCAGTGAAACAATCTTCAATCTAATGCCTTGCTTTCCTTTGATCCATTTGGTAATCTTTCTTCTGGTTCAGACCTGCAATCATGGCGCAATACCGACAACCACGAATCCACCTGAAATCAGGAAAAACCGCGAAATTATCGCAAATTCAAATGTTGCCATCTCTCATGAATGTGTGTTAAGATGTATATCTGTCTATTCGGTTTCACCTGTGTTTTAGAAGTGCTTGAGCACTCAAATCTTAGACCTTGACGGGTTAAGATATAAAAGCAATGATGGATTTCATCGAACTCTCTTGTATAGCTTGGTAACGAACCGACTTCAACAATATCCGCTAGCAATGTCGAATCTTGAGGGCTCAAATCTACAATAGATGAGTTTCAAGAAACATTACAAGACGAGTATACATTTGAAACAAAGATCGTAAAAAAGTGAAAGTTTAACTTACCTGTTGATAATAAATAGAAGAAGAGACAAGCGCCTTGAAGGACAACAAACCGAGGAAGCCAGTCATCTACTTCTGCATCGTCTAACGGAGGTGGTTCACCAGGGAGAGCAGCCCAACGCTGAAGTTAAACCGAGAAAAGGGGCAAACAAGTAAATACAATATAACACTACTGTGAGCCTCATGGATTAATGGAAAGTGTTGTGGAGTAAGACAAGTACACTTCGGATAAACAAATAGCCAGATAAACGAGCAGAGCGCAAGACTTCATCCACATGTTCCAACCTATGTAAGAAGTAGACGACAAAGAAGAAATGAGATTTGCAGTTTTGATCTAAGTATGGGGAACAAATTTTGGAGCAAATGACTTACTGGGCTTTGAGGTAAGCTTCTCTTTCTTCTAACTCAGAAAGTTCTGATCTAAGTGATTCTAACTCTGCTGCTGATAACTCTACCTGCCATTAACAGAGTGCTGGATGATGATCAGGAGAAAACTTTCTCAAACTCCAATGCAACGAACAAACAAACAAAGAAGGAAAGGTGTGAGAATGGAACCTTCTCTTGACCATCTGAAACCCAAGGGAGACGGCGAAGAGTGAACAAATTTAACATAAGTGCTGCTCTTTTCAGTTTTCTACGAGTCCGTGACTGGCTTTGACTATGAGACCTACTCTAAACAAAAGCACCCCAAAAAATACTAATGATGTCAGCTCAAAGTTTCGCCCTTTTCTAGCATTCGAATGTGCTAAAAAACTGTTACCTCAGAGGACTATCGTCTCTTGGCTGTGAAGATGATGGAGAATCGTCTTGAGCAGCTTCCGTGGTGGGACTAGGAACACTAAAGTGATCTTGCAATATATTTAATTTCCTAGGAGTACCATCACCCATGAATCTCAACTCTGGCTTTTAAGAGGATTCCACAACCTTTCGCAATAAACAAGCGTAGCAAGAGATCCTCTGCATTCAAACGAACATGTCAAAACTCTTCGTATACCCATGATCCAATCTAGATTCTGATATGAAGCAATCTCCTGTATGAATATTAGTATTGCAATGAACACTTAAGCTCGTTCTCTGTCTTAAGCTTTTTTTTCTGAATAAATATATCAACTTCGAGTTTCTTATTCTTCACCGAGGATCAAACATTCTATCTTTCAACACCCAATTTAAGAAACTCACTTCACCCGCAAAAAAAAAAAGCAAAGCAAACGAGCTCTTGATTCCTCTTTCTAGAGTGTATAACCTCAAATAAAATCTACAGAATCGATATTTCTGGAAATAAGCAAAAGAAAATCCAACAAATCGAAAATCGAAAACCTAACCAACCTTAAGCAAAACAAAATAAGAAACTCGGAAATAGGACCTGAGTGATGAGAACCGCCGGAGATTTTGAATAAATCAGCAAAACAGAAGATCGATAACTTGCTATACCTGATTCGAAGAAGAAGTAGAAGACGAATTTCTAACCTTCCCAAATAAAAAAGGGGAAACACGAAGCTGTGATTTTTCTGTTCTTTAAAAGGAAAGTGTTATTGACACAATTGGTTTTTCGTTTTTGTTTGGATGAAGTTTGGGTTAAGGCATTAAGACACCTTCAAATTTTGTGAAAAGTACACTTTTGCCCTTAGGTTACGCCAACCAGCTCTACCCACATGGGGAATATTGTTGCAGATTCTACATTTCTCTGTTAACTTCAGTCATTTGAGAATCTCTATTTATCAAATTGAGATAAATAAACCTGGTTTGTTTGTTACTATTGATTAAGTCCTCCGATTGATTAGTTAACTAACCATGAATTAATTAGTTAATTAACCATGAAAACTTGACGTTTTTAAAATTCGATTCAATCTTATGCTTTTTTACATCTCTTAAAAGTTTATCGAATCTGATGATTAACAAGTTGCCAACTAAGTATTTGGTGATACCGATGAGTGTAAAGGAACAGCGTAAGACAAAAGTGGGTGTGTAATGATGATTTGGGAATATGAGATGCCAATTGTTAATGTCGTTGACCAATTGCTTTATCTTCTTTTTTCCAGCCTTTTAAAAAAAAACAATAAAAAAATGATTTTACAAGGAAAAAAAAAAAAGATTTCATCAAGGCCCATGATAAAATCAATTCGGACTAGGTCCACTTTAAACTTAAGTGAAAGTCCAAATGTAAACCATCCGGTTAGGCAAAAAAACCAGATCAGGTCCGACAAGTGGAAATAGATAGAAACTCATCTAACTGAAATCATGATATGTGGTCATAATAACAAAGCCGATCACGCTTCTTCCTTCTTCTTCTTCCCATCATTCCCTAGTCACCTCTAAACTATTCTTCAGTGATAGTTTATTTTCTAATGGCGACTTCTTCGATCACTATACCAACCATTCAATCTCCCATTCGGGGATCGAACTTTCTCGGCCAAACCCATCTATTCCCAGCTGCAAACCGGTCGGTTTTCCCGCCTCAAAAACAGCTACCCAACGTTCATCAAGTAAAGGCCATGGCTAAATTCAATCTATGGGAAGTGATGGGAGGAAGAGGATTATTAAAAGGAGAGAAAGGTATCGAGAAGGAGCTCAAGAGGAACATAGAGGAAGAACAGAAGACATCAAAGGCAGAGAACGAGACTGAGAAAGAGACCGACGATGACAACAGCTTGTCCTTCAAAGTTCCTGAAGATGGTTTTGAGAAAGAGATGATGGGTCTCACCGGAGGGTTTCCCGGAGGCGAAAAGGGATTGCAAACGTTCATTGAACAAAACCCACCTCCATCACCACAACCTCCTGCAAAACAAGGAGGAGGCGATGTTGTATCCGCGGTTGTTACGGAGAAGAAGCCGAAAGCGCCGGAGCTGCCGCTTCTCATGCCGGGGATGATAGCTATAGTGAAGAACCCGAACAATCCGTATCACATGTATTGTGGGATTGTGCAGAGAATCACGGACGGCAAAGCTGGTGTCTTGTTCGAAGGAGGAAACTGGGACCGTCTCATTACTTTCAGGCTTGAAGAGCTTGAACGAAGAGAGAAAGGTCCACCGGGTAAGAATCCAAAGTCTTGTATTCTTGAGCCTCTTATCGAACAGGCACCATGAGTGGATCTTTCTCTGCTCTTTGCTTTCCTGTGAGTGTATATGTAACGTACCTTTGCGTTTAGGCTACAAGATTTCTGACTGGGTCTAGAAAAGTTTCATTGTGATATATAAAAATAAATAAACGATGAATTCCAAACCATAAAGCATCAATAGGGGAATCAGAATGCACTCAATAAATGGTGAATCAGTATAAAGATAAATCAGTATATAAGTAAGCATTTAAGACTGCAATGGAGTTGTTTTATTGTGTCATTCACATCAGTTTTTTGTAATCTTGACACTTGAGTATATTCTGCGAATGGCGAAGAAGAGAAGAAGTCCACCATTTCTCGTCAATAGTTCATACTGAATGATCAGATGCAGCCTCCCAACTGTGAAGATTTGCAGAAAAAGGAGAAAAAGTTAGAAACGGAACAGTAATAACACATAATGGAAAAAAATAACTCAAGAGCTCAATTTTCTAGTCCATAAACTTAGTAGTTGGTCAAGCCATTATATAGTTAGGATAACCGCAGACATGTGTAAACTCAAGAAAGGTGCAGCGAAACTAAACCTACGAAAATGGTTATAGACACTGGTGTTAAATCATGTCCTGCAAGTTTACTTACCAATATGGCTTCCATCTCTTCGTTTGAAACTGGCGTGCGCTTTGGCTGCAATGACGCCTTCCCGCCAATAGTCTTTGGCGTGTTCAGATTGGAGAAGAAAAACGTATCAGCTTCATTTTCCACCTGCTTCGCGCCCTCTGTAATGGCAAAAGGTAACAACTTTTAATACCCCCATGTCTAACTAAGCTTAAACAAAAGAACAATGATTCGAAGTTGATAAAAGAAATGAAAAGAAAAAAGAAGAGCTCCTGAGGATAAAGTTAATGGCAACTTATATTATCTTAGGAGCCGGACAAGAATCTTTTCGATGCTAAACAAATCTGTGTGCAAACTATATTCTTCCCCCGCAGGAAAAGAACAAAGCAAATGATTGTTTAAGAGATACCCACATAGCTTTATGATGAACGAGGAATCAGCTTTCTTTGTTTAATACAATCCTATAACAAATCTAAGAATCTCGAAACGCTTTATAAATATATATATATATATATATATATGCAAATCAATGGATCCTTCTTCGTGTATTTTCGCGGAACGAAACAGATCGGAGTAGACAAAACCAAGGCCAAATGGATATCATCTCATATAGTCATATCTGCTTCATGGTAATGAAACCGTACACGAAATTGTCGGAAAAACAAAAATTCATGAAACTACTTTGAAGGAAGAACGACACAGATTCTGCAATGGAGTTTTTCGCGATGGATGAAAACCTGAAGGTTTAAGATGTCGCTGAGGGAATTTGATGCGAGGAATCCTCTTCAACCCTTGAACTACGTTCATCGCTTTTCGCTCTCCGTTCTCGCTTCCGTACAAATGGAGAATGTTGACGGCGACTTGTAATTTTCCTCTGTTTTCGTCTTGCTTCGAACTTTCGGCTTTGTTCTCGAGTTTCTACAATCGTGTGGGCCCATTTTGCTGCGACTAGGCCCATTTAGAAGTGGGAAAAAACCTCAAAAATACCTGATGTGAATTACATTTGCCAGATAAATACACAAATTTTTAACATTGCCCAGTAAATACCTCATATTATTTTGGTTGGCCAATTAATACCCGAATATTCAAATTCGATTAGTTTGAAACCGATAATTAGACGGCGTTTAATTTGCTGACGGGAACAATATCACAGCGTTAGTCTCGTTAATAAAACGTGATTATAATTAGAAGAGATGACAATTTTACCCTTCTTTCTTCTGCAAATCGAGTAAACCTTTTTTTCCCGACATCTAAAAAAATCTATCCATTTTTTCATATTCAATTCGAAAACTCCCAGACGAACATCGCTTTAATCTTTGGTTCTGTTAGTTTTAGCCATGGCGACTGGAAAAACTGTGAAAGACTCTGCATCTCTCTGATCTGAAAGAAGTCTCCGGTAAGATGTGAGGCCTACGAAGCCGATAAATCGGAGCCTCAGCAGATCGATGCGGCGGAGGAAACCAAGTCGGAGGCGGCGAAGAAGCTGAAGATCGGAATCTACTTCGCTACATGGTGGGATCTGAACGTTGTCTTCAACATCTATATGAAGAAGGTCTTGAACGTTTACCCTTATCCATGGCTCACCTCGACGCTCTCTCTCGCCGCCGGTTCGTTGATGATCGTTGAGACTTCCAAAAATATCGATGTTTACTATGATGGGTATTGAGTTTTATGGTCGAATTGATGCAGATCTTGCACGAATATTTCTTGTTTTTTTGTTAAATAAGTTTTGTTTGCTTCCTAATAAAACTGAGGGAGAGAGAGAAAAGAAAAAACACAAAAACGGACAATAACTGAGGGGGAGAGAGAGAAGAAATTTCTGAACATTATGAGTGCAGTCTTCAGCAATGACATTGATAATGGTGTTCTTAAGAGTAAAAGATAAACACTACAAACAGCACCTTGGTTCAAAAAGTAGTAGAATAATAAAGCAACATTTTAGATCTTCAAATTTCAACTGCAATACGTCCAGCAACCTGGTCCAAATCTCGTTGCCCCACTGGAAGTGATTCTTCTTCCTCTGAAGACAGAGAAAAAAAACACAGATAGTAACCATTAGCATCATGCCCAAAGATATATAAAGAGAAGAATTCGTTTTGAAGGAAGCTGAAGTAAAATTTTACCCTTTGGTGTCAATCTCAACAATGTTCATTGTCTCCAACTGCTGGAGGATGCGACAGGCAATGCCACCGCTGCTTTTTCAAATTGAAAAGGGATAGATTTTTTTAGGGTTCTTGAGCTCCAATTTGGGGAAAAATGTTGGGAAAAAAAGAGAGGGTTTACTCGATTTGGAGAAGGAAGAAGGGTAAAATTGTCATCTCCTCTAATTATAATCACGTTTTATTAACGAGACTAACGCCGTGATACTGTTCCCGTCAGTGAATTAAACGCCGTCTAATTATTTGTTTCAAACTAATCGAATTTGAATGTTCGGGTATTAATTGGCCAACCAAAATAATATGAGGTATTTACTGGGCAACGTTAAAAATTTAGGTATTTATCTGGCAAATGTAATTCACGTCAGGTATTTTTGAGGTTTTTTCCCTTTAGAAGTCTTTCCAATGTTTTGTTTTTTCCCCCCGTTATTCTCGGGTTTAGCATCTGCGGTAATGAATCCCGGTCCGGCCAATGTCTACGTAAGAGCACACTTCCGTAGGTTTTTTTTTTTTTTTTTTTTTTTTTTTTTCCCTTAATATAAATTCCAAGAGAGTTTCGGTACAAGACCAATGGGCCTAAGCAATAATGATAAGCCCAAATGAGCTTCTGGTAAAAAAACTTGAGAGAAATGATCGGGAGGGGAAAATGAATTGGTTGCGAAAGTGACGAAACTGACGGAAGAGATATCAGCATAATCCTATCACATTTCTAGCTCCGATTCAAAGCCTCCATCTGTAAAATATGTTGGAGCCAACTTGGACCATCTCTAGCGATATATGATTGGCTTCGATTGTCTCTTGTAACACTGTAAGCAATCATAGAGGCAGCTCTGTTTGCTTGATCCGAGCAATGGTCCAGTGACCATACCTGAATGGACGATAAACAACGATGGATACACTGAATGATACCCGAGAGAATAGAAGACGAAGGTGGTGATAATAGAGCCTGACGCGCAGCGCATAAAGAAGATTCAAAGATGATGTTCTCTTCCCTCAAGTTCTGCAGCGATTCTACTGCCCATAAGACTGCAAGTAATTCCGCTTCTGTACGAGAAGACACATTGGCAAAGGCACGACGGCTGTGAGAACGAACCAGACCAAAGTTATCTCTCACAATCCAAGCTGCACCAGATTGACCTCTCTCCTGAGACCAAGACACGCCGATGTTACATTTGACTGCATTCAGGGGAGGTTTCCTCCATTCTCTCGAGACTACTGGTGCAGCGTTCGTAAGGGATCCATTTGCGATAGTTTAACATTGATAGATAACCAGATGTCCGCATCTTCTGCAGCTTTCTGCACAATAGTTGAAGCTGCCAAGCGGATCTGTTCGAAGGCGAGAATATTCCGGGCTTTCCAGAGGTGCCATAAGATCCACGGGAACGATAGACGAGATTTCTCTGGGTAGGACGAGTTTTTACTAACACCGCACAAGTAACTCAGGTTATGAAACATCGACACCTGAGAGAAACCAGCTGGAGGGATAGGAAAACCAGACAGATTCCACACTTCCTCCGCCACCGAACAATGAAACAGAACATGAAGAATAGTTTCAGTTGGATGGTTGCAAACCTCACAACGAGGATCAATGTTCAAACCTCTAGTATTCAGACGATCTTTCACAGCCAATGCTCCCACTAATGCTTTCCAAAGGAAATGTTTCAGCTTAGAGGGAGCTTTTACCTTCCATAAGTTTCGCCATACTGATTTTTCCAGAGGTGTTGTCTCGTGTATAGGGGGATCTTGACCCTGTTGAAGCGATTGAAGGAATTTGTATCCACTTTTAGTGTTGTAAATCCCATTGTTTGAGAAACCCCATATGGTAACGTCCTCAGAGTTTACAGAGGCTTTTATTGCGCGGATTCTTTCTACATCTTCTGGTATAAACAGCTCACGTAGGACCGGGATGTTCCATTGCACAGAGTGGACATGAAACAGGTCTGAGACAGACAAAGTTAAGTCCACAATTGCATGAGGGAGGTATCTAGGAGCCCGAGGAGCCCCGTCGAGGATCCAATTATCCAGCCACACCTTTGTATTAGTCCCGTTACCAATTTTCTTTAACAGGCCACGCTGTATTACCTCTCTACCATGGAGTATGCTGCGCCAAGCAAATGAAGGTCTCCTTCCCAGATTGCTTTCCATGAAAGGGACGTTTTTGAAGTATCTATGCTTCAATATTTGCGCCAGTAAGGATTCTGGGTTCTCCCACAGCCTCCATGCTTGTTTACCTAGCAATGCTTGGTTGAATCTGCTTATGTCATGAAAACCCAATCCACCATCCTCTTTACTTTCACATAACTTCTTCCAAGCCACCCAGTGAATTTTTTCTTGTTGTTATCACTACTCCACCAAAACTGAGTAAGGACACTGGTGATCTTTTGGCATAGACCCTTAGGTAACTTGAAACAAGACATGGCATAAATGGGCATTGCAAGGCCAACCGATTTTACTAGGATTTCTTTACCTCCATTTGAGAGAGCTTTTGCATACCATCCATTGGCTCTTCCTTGGACCTTTTCCTGAACAAAATTCAGGAGTTTCTTCTTTGAGCCGCTACAACATTCAGGTAAACCCAAATATGTACCTTCTCCTCCTTCTTTGTCGATCCCTAGAGCCTCTTTAATCTTTATCTTATCCTCATTCTTAACCTTAGCACCAAACATGATTGACGATTTACTCTTATTGATGCATTGACCAGAAACATCTCCATAGACTTTAAGGCAACGTACGATCTCCAAGGCTTCTGTTTCTGTAGCTTTGCACATGAGGAGGCTATCATCTGCAAACAATAAATGATGGACTGATGGACCAGAAGTCGCAAGTTGAATCCCATGTAGATCCCCATCTCTCTCCGCTTTATTTAAGATTCCAACTAAGGCCTCTGCCACAAGTATAAAGAGGAAAGGAGACATAGGATCCCCCTGTCTGATTCCTCGTTCAGGTTTAATGAAACCATGAGTCTGACCGTTAAGGAGCACAGAGAAAGAGACAGATGATACACAAGCCATGATCCACCGTACCCAAGTTCTGTTAAAGCCCAACTTTTCCAACAGAATCTCCAAAAAAGACCACTCAACTCTGTCATATGCTTTTGACATATCAGTTTTCATGGCCATGTAGTTCTGTGCCACTCTATCAATGGTTTTAAGGCCATGAACCATCTCATGAGCAATCAATATGTTGTCTGTGATCAAGCGACCAGAAACGAAGGCACCTTGTGTTTCTGATACAATCTGGGGAAGAAATCTCTTCAATCTTGTGCACAGAATTTTAGAAATAATCTTGTACTGGACTGAGCATAAGCTTATGGGTCGCATATCTGACATTCTCACTGGATTTGGGATCTTAGGAAGCAGGCTAATGTGAGTGTGGTTCCATCCCGCAGGCATGATAGAAGAATCAAAAAAGGATCGAACCTCCTTAATAACTGAAGCACCAACAATCGACCAGTATTTTTGATAAAAACAACCTGTTAAACCATCCTCTCCTGGGGCGCTGCTCCCTTTAATGCTGAAGGCAGCGACTTTAATTTCCTCGTCTGTTACTGGGCCTGTCAGCTCTGAATTCATTTCCTCTGAGACACGGGGTTGGAAATCCGCAAAAAGAGACTCCAGATGACATGGATTAGTACTCATAAATAAGTCTCTGAAGTATTCAACCGCTATGTTGCCTTTTGCTCCTTCAGAGAAATGTTCAATGCCCAATTCATCCAGCAACATAAGCACTCTGTTCTTAACACGTCTCCCTTTAACACAATTATGGAAGTATGTTGTGTTGAGATCACCTTCCTTGAGCCATTGCTCCCTGCATTTTTGTCTCCAATACAGTTCCTCTTCTTTGTATGCAGATGCAAGATCTAACTTTATGTTCCTCAACGCCGCATGGTTAGGAAACACCTTTGAAATTTCCTTTTCTAATGCCATTTGCAATCGGACTATTTCTGATTTCGAGTTCAAATCCGACCCTTTCTTCCACTTAGAAATTTCTCTCCGGCATTTTGCGATTCGTTCCATCAGTGGGATATTCTCATTATTTGCACAATCCCATCCTCTTCGAACTACCTCTTCGAAGCCTTCTTTTGAGGCAAGCCTCTTATCAAAAAAGAATCTACCACGGAACGGCTCGTCACACTCCAGCGAGAATGAAAGACGTATGGGTCTGTGGTCCGAAGCCCACATGGAGAGATATTCAATTTGCGACCTCGGAAACAATTGAAACCAGCCATCATTACCAAAGCTTCTGTCCAATCTGCACTGAACCCAAACCTGGTTTCTCCAACCTGCCCATGAAAAGTTGTTGCCACAACTCCTAAGTTCCCTGAGTCTGCAACTCTCTACCATATTACGGAAACTCCAAAATGACGTTTCCGGCCGTGCACCTCCACCGAGCTTTTCACTGTTATAAAGAAGCTCATTAAAATCTCCCACTAAAACCCAAGCCTCATGTCGCGAAAGGCTGATTTGCATCAACCTATCCCAAACTATCGATCGACGATCTCTAACAGGATCGCCATAAACACATGTTAAGTAGAACAACACCGAACCCATTTGCACTTCTAAGTCAATAATCCGATTTGTTTTCAAAAGGACATTCACTTGGAAAGAATCCTTCCACAGCACCGCCAAACCACCACTCAAACCTCTAGGCTCCATAGTTATACAATGATCATAACCCAAACTGCTTTTTAAATTATCCATAAAACCAATTTCTGTTTCGTCTCCATTAAAAACATAAAATCCGGAAAATACGTACGCCGCATCTCCCGGAGACGTTGAACTGTCTCAGTGCTTCCAGCACCTTGACAGTTCCAACTCAATATGCTCATTGGGACGGCAGCGGCTTCAAAGCGGAAGCCACCGTAGAGTCTTGAGAGTTTTTGAAGCTTTGTTACCGACGTTGTTAAGCACTTCTGTCGGTTTACGTTTTCCGGAGTGTTCCGAGGAGCTTTCTGCGTGCACCTCAGGGTCCGTCGAAACAATGTCCTTAGGAGCAGTGCGTGATTTTCTTTTCCAAGCTGGCGGTCTCCTCCGTTCTTTCTTGCCGGATTTCAAAGAGCCGGAGCTCAGGGAAGAACCCATATTGAATACCGTTGCACTTTTGAAAACCGGCAGAGAAGAACAACTTTGATCAGAAACTTCATCGGGCAGATTTCGTTGGACCTGAGCTAAAATCGGAATCGCAGAGGAGGAGGAGGCCCGAGTATCAGTTGCTCGTAGAGGTTCTGAAGGTTGTTTAGAGTATCCAAAGACAAGCCCTTTATTCTTGTTTAAATCGTGGGTGATTTTTGTAAGGCATGTTGCAGAGTTCTTTTTGCCTTCTTCAATCGATTGCTTGACCCGTTCAATTCTTGCTCTTCTTTCTGTATCGTCCGAGTGAGATATGTATTGTAAAGCCATTCTCTGATCTTCTTGAGACAATTCTGGGAACATAGGGGGAAAGCCAGGAGGACCACCTATTGTGTTAGCGATTGCCATTGTTTTTTGACCATCCCCAATGGGTTGAGTAGCCTCGGAAGGAGCAACCACCGAAGGCGCCGGGAACTGGGGTTTAATCCGTTTCAGAGGACACTTTGATTGCTCATGTGTAAGGCGGAAACAGTGAAAGCATCTTTTGTGGATACGTTCATACTCATACTCAATCACCACCTTCTCCCCTGTTGGAAGGACTAAGTTTTTGGCTTCAAGCGCTGGATTGTTGATGTTAAAGGTGATTCTAGCCCGTATGTAGTCAGTTGTGTGAGATACCTTAGGATCATAGGCGATCTCTTCAACTGCCCCGATCTTCTTAGCCAGTTGATACATGGTTTCCACTGTGTAATAATTGGCAGGAATATTACGAATCCTAATCCAGATCTCCAGCGTTGAGAGGAAATCCACCGGAGGAGCGGGAGACCAACGTTCCAGGATCATAGTCCAATGATTGTAAGACCATGGCCTGTCCTTTAGTACTCGAAGAAGGTCTTCTTCCTCTGAAAAATGAACTGGAATCTGTCCCGGGATAAAGCAATCCCTCGCACCCGGTCGTACAACCTCCAAACTTGAGGCATATAAGTGATCATCCGAGACATGATTTGTTGGTCTGGGTTAAGTAGTCTGCCCAGGATACTTGTTGCATTTGCATCTAACACGCGGAACTTCGGATCATCGGACAGAGTTATCGGGTCATCATCTTCCAAGGAGATCGCCCGCAACGCCTTATGGAGGTTTTCCGCCATCGTTCGTTGAGGAGGGTTTTTCCGTTCTCGAACACCACACGGGACCAATTCTCCGATCTGATGAGCCAACTTGCCGTAATTGTTAGAGGATTCATCATTCGACTTATGGAAAGCCATATATTCAAAACATGGTGATTGAGTATCCCACACAAAAAAGGCAAGAGAAATTAGTGCGAAAAGGGAAACTGCACCGTTAATGGAGAAGGGAAATGGTAAGTTACCAAAATACCGTTGCTACAACAGCCGGCAATAAAGATCTACTCCAAAAGGAGAGATGCAAGGAAAGGAAAGCCACAACCCTCTAAAAGAAAAAGAGAGTCCTGAGCAGTACTAATATTAGAAGAATTGACTTCCGTAGGTTTTTAAGTGTTGTGAAACAAAAAAAAAGAATGAATGAATTTAAATTGCAATAAAAATAATATAAAAGGTGTGATTGGTAAGAACATTCCCAATCGCGTGATTATTCTGCCATTTTACCATTCTGCAAGTTATCAAACAGGCTCTTAAGCTTTTGTCGGTTAAGTTTTGTGTGTTTTGGAATTCGAGTAGTGTTAGCAGATTTGTTTTTTTGAGTATATAGTATGATACTTTCCCTAAGATAGTTAGTACTATTACTATGTAGTGAGAGACATCAGATCAGAATATGAGTGTTTGATGGGAAAAGTTAAAATAAAGACTTGGTCAAACGCAAACAAATAAAAAACAAAAAAAAACTTGTATTAATGGTTGGTCGTCAAGCACCAAAATTTGGTAAGCTTTAAACGCGTTATCTAAGATCAACCACTTTTTTTTTGTTTTCTTTTTCTTCTTTCTACTCTAATATCATACGGCTCTATGTATAAACTCCATAGTGTGATAAATTTTATAAAATACAGTATACCAGTTTCCCAATTTGATTTGCTAGTGATGCTTTTAGTCGACGGTCTATTAATTCCACCATATTTTTTCATACGCGATTATATATATCAGGACATCGTTATCAGCTATTATATCAATATTTGATAAATTACATTAAGAATCTGTGACAAACACATGCGTTCATATTCGTTGGTTTAGTTAGCTCTGTGGATATTTTTGTAACATTAGAGTATTATTACTGCGTATTTCTTTTTCTTTTATTAGTTAGACTAATTCAAAATGAAGTAATTGACCATTTCATATAGAATGACCCTAGTGGCACGGCATCATTTTTGTTTGTGGAAAATTTTGATTTTTAAAGGTATTAGAACGACTGGTAGCTTATGATCTTTCTGATAGATAACGATTGATAATTGGATAAATGTGACAGGTTTACTCAATCTCATTTTCAGACGCATAAAAGAGAAGAAAAGTTTAAAGTCGTGGTAAAGCTTTTGACTGGCTAATGATGATATTACATTTGCTTTGCTTACCTTAATTACATTAGACCATGACCCATTTACTGCATCCATACTCATGAGCAGACACAAAAATATATACAGATACATACTTCGATACGCATATATGATCGTTATTAATAAATGATAATCTCATTTTTTTTTTACCCTCAACCTTTTTAAATTTAATCAGTTATCTTCAATTTAAGTTATACTTCTAGTAATTCAACATCGACTGTTAGTAATGAACTTTTCATTATTTTGTATTGATAAGTAGAAGATTTTTCTTAAACTTTTTCCACAGTAAAACAAAACAAAACAGAATAAATTATAGTATAGTATTAGTACCCCACGGCAAAAGTGACGTCGTCCTTTTACCCCAAAGCACACTCCACTGTATACGTGTCTTATTAATCAAATCATACTCTTGGTGGCCTATATATACCCTTGTCTCTCATTAGTTGAATATTCAGAAGAAAAAAACTTGCAATCCTTAAAAAAACAAGAAGGTAACACAAAAACTTTCTCTCCCTTTGTCAATAAAGAAGAAGGAAAAAAAAAATGATGGATTCTTTAGCTAAATGCTTCAACGGACTTCAAGAAAGATACAAGAGCGTTCTAGAAGCAAAATCAATCTACAGAGACGACCTAGAGATAACGTTGCCTCTGAATGACTCAGAGGTCTCAGTACAACCCACCAAAAAGTCTCGTTGCTTGCAGAGAGCCAAGAGGATCGACAAATCCCTGAGGTTCGAAGAGGGAGAGGAAGAGGAAGAGATGGCAAAGCCTCTGGCTAAGAAAGAAGGTCAAAAGCCACGTAAGGTTGTGAGGTTTCAGTTAGAGAATAATAAGATATTCGAGCCGGAGAAGCCGGTGAGGTTCGATCTTGATGATCAGGAACTCGAACCAAAGGAGAAGCCTCTGCTGGAGAAAGAGGGTCCGAAGAAGGTTGAAGGGGAGGAGGAAGTCGTGAGGGTTAAGATCAAGATGACGAAGCAGGAAGCTGAACGACTACTAGCGAAATGTAAAAAAGACAGCGTATTGGATTTCGAGCATGTGGTGGACCAGATCGCTCACGTTTCGGTTCATCAGCTTCAGGTCGATGTGGTTGTGGTTGCTTGTAAGTTGTAATAATGAGCGCGCGACAAGGAAATGGCTGCTGATTATCTCATATGAGATAATTTTTAGCAATTAATTTCAGGTTTATTTATCGAAATTTTGTAGTTGTAAAGTAATATATATCAAGTCCGATCCATCATATGTACATATTTTTGTCACAGATTAGTAGAAGAAACAAGGTTTTGGGGAATATATTTATTGTTGTGTCATGCATAATACTGTTGTAAGTATGAATGAACTCCGGAAATTTTGAAAATTCAACTATGAAATATATAATCTGAATCTATGTACCCTGAATTCCTGATGGTGGTATCGATCAAATTTTGAGTACTTAATAATTTAAGAACAATTGTCTGATCCAAATTCTTATTCTTATAGTAGTAAGTAAAAGTGCGTAGAGAAATGGAAAACTTAAAAACAACTCTAACACAAACACAACTAAACTCCTGATTTTACTTCGAATTGAAGTCTTAAATACTAAAGTACAATAATATATAAACTCAAGTTTTTTTTTCTGACAAAAAAAACTCAAGGGATATAAACTCAAGTTTACGATACACACGTAGTTTATGTACTTTTTTTTGGTAAGAAGCTAGGAGAAACCTCCCAGTCATTTATTTAAGCAAACTAACACCGTACATTTCGAGACCGTGAAACACCCAAAACATCATCCGAAAGTACACCCTGAACATCAGGTGGAACAGAAGGGAAAATATGAATCCCTAAAGGTAAAGAGATGGCCAGATTTGCTAAGCTATCCGCTAGACAATTCCCCTCTCGATAAACATGTTGAAAACGAACTAACCAGTCCCTTGAAACGAAGCCATGGCACAATCGCACCAGGAATGACAATGGATGAGAGTCTTCGATCCCTGTCTTGAGAAAATGTACAACTATCTCGGAGTCCACTTCCACTTCCACCATCTGAACTCTCTCCTCCCACGCAATAACCAGGCCATAGTAGACCCTCCACAACTCTGCCAACGGTGCTTAGCAGTGACCTATATATTCAATGCAAAACCATTACACCAGGTTCCATATCCATCTCGCAGCACACCTCCTGCAGTTGCACGGCCTGGGTTACCCCGTGATGCACTGTCTGTGTTAACTTTATACCAGCCAATCTCAGGTGTCTCCCACTTAACTTCGTATACGCTTCTCGGAACTCTCGAGACACCCTCCGTTATTACTGCATTAGCCCTACTCACTTCCTCTGTCTTTTGTTTTATGAATGTAACTCTGTCTCTACAAATACGATTTCCTCCAAATACATTCTGACATCTCCATTTCCAGCCCCACCATACCGCAATAGCAAACATCGTTGGCCAATATCCGGATGTTACCCTAACCCGATTACTAGAGAGATTGTCATAAAGCCATTCCACTACAAGAAAACAAGTGAATACCGAGGGACGAAATCCTCGGTATTCCGTCGGAATAACGTTATTCCGACGAAATACCGAGGATTTTTTCCCTCGGAATAATTTCCTCGGAATTTTGTAGCTCCTCGGAATTTCCTCGGAAATTTCCGACGGACATCCGAGGAACACACATTCCGAGGACATAGCGAGGACGGGCAGTCGTCGGAGAGGTCGTCGGAAAAAACCGACGGATAGTTGCGTCGGAATAAACCGAGGAACATTCCGACGGAACAAATCGTCGGAATGTGGATGAAAATTCCGAGGAAATCATCCCTCGGAATATTCCGAGGAAATCATCCCTCGGAATATTCCGAGGAAATCATCCCTCGGAATATTCCGACGATGCCTTCCCTCGGAAATTTCCGAGGGAAACCATTCGTCGGAATATTCCGAGGGATGATTTCCTCGGAAATATTTAAAAATATAATTTTTTAAAAATTTAAAATTAGAAATGTAAAAATCGAAAATAAAAATTAAAATTAAAATCGAAAATTGAAAATTAAAATTTAGAAATTTAATTTCGAAAATATAAATTTTAAAATTAAAAGTTGTACAAATAATAAAAAAACATTCAATGTTGTTTGAGAAAAATAAAAAGCTACGGGTTTTGTGTGTTGGGATCTTGCATGGTCGTGAAATCGACGTTCGGGTGCAACCTCCTCATCATTTCCATCATCTGCTCGTTCATCTTCCTCTGTGCCTCGAAGCTAGCCTGTTGACTTGCCATCTGAGTCTCCAACGCAGATATGCGTTGGTCCTTGTCCTGCAACTGACCCATAAGTGCTTCTGGATCAACAAAAGGAGGGGCTGCAGAAGAAGACGTAACCGACCGGGACCGACGAGCCAAACCCAACATTCGGCCCTTCTTCTTTGGAACCGACTGAAATATAAGAAATGAAAATGTAAATAATAATTTAGATGAAATGAAATTTTTTTAAAAAAAAAACTTACCTTTGCAACGATTTCGTTGATCTGATCCCGAGGCAATTGGGAACCCGTCGAATCTTCGTCTTCGGTTTGCAGCTGAGACGCTGCTTCTTCCACCTGACTGTGGATGAGGTCGACGACACCCGCCACAACACCATCATCAATCTGGCCGGTCTTCTTGTTCGTATACGCCATCTTCATTAAGGTGAAATCATCAACCGGCTCACCATCATTTGCTTCGACCTTTATATGAATATAAAAATTAGTAGTTAGAAGAAATAATGAGAGTTTAAAAATTTTGAAAATTTAAAATAGAATAAAAAGGGATTGAAATTACCATGCGATCCCTCAGAGTGGCTTGGGACTGAGCACCCAAGTTGTGCTTGTAGACGCCCTTCCCTTTACGTTCGCTCTTGCGGTTGGTGGAGTTGGTGGTAGAAGTCGATTTCGTATCTTCCTTACTCCAATGCACAATCAACTCCTGCCAGACGTCGAGGTTGATATTCTTTGGGATCTTTAAAAAAAAAAAATTTGTTAGATGAATTAAAAAATAATTTAATAAATTTTAAAATTGTTTTAAAAATAAAAAAGCAAACCTTGTTCTTTAGCCACTTCTGCTTCCACTCGTAAATTTGATACCCATAGTTGGTCATAAGTTTGTGCACGAAGTGGTAATAGACGAACGCCGTATAATCAGGATTCCAGTTGAATTCTTGCTGAAAAAATAAAACACAATTAGTATAAAATTTATATTAAAAAATAAATTAAAAGAAAAATAAGAATTTTTACCGCAAACTGTTCAAACCATAGGACTTGTTTGGCTCTTGGGAAGTCGGTGAAAGTCGGATGTCCCGCGTCCAAAACACGATACATCATACGGTTGATCCAAGCGCTGATCCCGTTCGAGGATCGATCGAACCATGTTTGACCCGGTCCAGATGGAGACGGAGTGAGAAACGGAAGATGGTGACGACCCGGTTGTCGAACAAACTCCGCAACCCTCATCAGTTCCGGAGGACCCTGATAGGTCGGAGGAATAGGGGGTGCAGCACCGGAGCCAGAAGGAGCCTCCGGATATGGAGAGGGAGATGTATGCTGGGAGCTGCGGGAATCCTGAACGGAGTGGCTCCCCGAGCCACGACCACGACGCGGTCGAGGAGGCGGGGTCTGATCATCGTAAGACCTGTAGTTTAAAGATAAAAAAATCCAAAAAAAAAAGTTATAAATTGTTAGTATACATGATTTATAATATAGAAAAAGGTTTTTAAATATGTTTTAAATTTTTTTAAATATGTTTTATTCTTCAAGAAAAGTTGAAAAACTATTTAAAAAATAGTGATAACCTTTTTTAAAATCATATACACCTTTTTTAAAATCATATACATGTTTTTTAAATCAAAAACCTTTTTTGAAATCAGTGATTTTAGGTTTAATACTTATAAAAACAGTTTTAAAATCATTTACACGTTTTTAAAAATCAAAAAATATTTTAATACTTATAAAAATAGTTTTAATATCTGAAAAAATTATAGAAACTTGATAGACGTTTTTAAAAATAGAAAACTTTTTTTGACTTCATTGAAAAACGTTTTTTTAAATCAGAAAAGGTTTTAAAAAATTAAAAAAACGTTTTTATAAAATCATAAAAAGTTTTTAAAAATCGAAAACTTTTTATGACTTCATTGAAAAACGTTTTTTTAAATCAGAAAAGGTTTTAAAAAATTAAAAAAACGCTTTTTAAAATCATAAAAAGTTTTTAAAAATAAAAAACGTTTTAAAAAATGTTTTTAAATCAGAAAAACTATTTATAGAAGAGTAAAAACCTTTTTTGACTTCATTGAAAAACGTTTTTTTAAATCAGAAAAGGTTTTAAAAATTTAAAAAACGTTTTTAAAAATCATAAAAAGTTTTTAAAAATCGAAAACTTTTTAAAAAATCGAAAAACGTTTTTCAAACTAAATATAATTCCATAGAAAAATAAAACAAGAACCTAAAATCCGAAATTCAATCCTAAACTATCCATCTAACAACCTAAAATCCGAAACTATACTTCTAAGAACCTAAAATCCGAAATAGTAATCCGAAATATTACAATCCAAGAGAAATATAAAGTTTTTGTTGATTCTTACATGATTATTGAAGTGCAGGAGAGATTCCGACGGCGAGATGAGATAGAACCGGCGGCGTGAGAAGTTTCCGGCGGAGACGAGAGAGAGAATCGCGAGGAGAGAGAGAGGATCGCGAGGAGAGAGAGAGGATCGAGTGTTTTTGGTCAAGCGGCGGAGAAGAAGAAGAAGAAGGAAGCTAGGTATTATTTAATAATTCCGACGGATAATGGTCGTCGGAATTCCGTCGGACTATTAAATAATACCAACACGCGGTTCGCGAAATAATTCAATGTTTTGGTTTTCCCGGTAAGACTTCTCCGACGGATATGTCGTTCCTCGGTATTTCCTCGGAAATTTCCGAGGAAATACCGAGGACCAACAGTATAGCCTCGGAATTTCCTCGGAAATTTCCGAGGAAATACCGAGGAAACGTGGTTTAGGGTTTCGAAATCCTATTTTTTTTGGGTATTTCATTTTTAATACAAATGCAATTCATATCATTAAGGATACTTTGTTTAGATGATCATAAACCATGAGATAACAAAATTTCAAAAAAAAATTTTAAGTAAGTCCTTTAACGTATGTTAAAGTGTATAAGTGTTTATCTTATAATGTGTGATTTTTATTGGACCACTCGTAAAAGTGTTTGTTATTTTGTAAAACACTGAGGTTTGACTTCATAATGTTGGTAAGAAACTCAATGAAGGTTATATATGTGTTATTCGATCCGCAAAACGTCGATATCGGTTTAAAAACCCCATCTCCTCGGAATTCCGTCGGAAATTTCCGAGGATATTCCGAGGAAATTCCCAAAATCAGAATTTTCCTCGGAATTTCCTCGGAAATTTCCGAGGGAATTCCGAGGATTTGGGGTTTTTAGCAGTTTTCCTCGGAATTTCCTCGGAAATTTCCGAGGAAAATCATTATTAATCAAAATACCTAAATCGATTATTTGATTTGCGACGGAATTCCGATGAAACCCTAAATTCCCTCGGAAATTCGTCGGAATTTCTTGTTTTTTTTTTAAAAAAAAAAAAAACTCTACTCTGACTCGGAATCATCATCACCAGATGAATCAGAATCTGGATCTTGGTGAAACTCTCCAATAACGGGTTCATCTTCTGTGTAAACGACGGCGTCCTCTGCGAAGTCGGTCAAATCGACTACAAGGCCACCTTCCGCTACATCTTCTGCTGCACTTAAGTTGCCGGATGTAATTGGTTGCAGTGGGTCTTCCAGCTCTGAAGTTCCCTGAACTCGGCCTCTCGGGTTGACTCTTGTAACCGTAACCCATGGATCATCTCTGTTCCTTACCCGTGGGTACTTGATATAAGAAACCTGTAACATTTAAAAAAATATTAGTAAAAGTATGAATTATGATCAATCATTCTGAATTCGTACAACATTAACTTACCTGATCGGCCTGAGAAGCAAGAATGAAAGGATCATAATATTGGAGCTTTCGCCTCGAATGTACTGATGTAACACCAAATGCATCTGTTCTCACACCACGATCTGGAGTGTTGTCGTGCCAATCACAATAGAAAACAGTACAGCGCAATCCAAGCAAGCCCAAATACTTGATTTCCAAAATCTCATGTATGTGTCCGTAGTATACATCATCTCCTGATGCAGAACAAACGCCAGCATCATAGGTTGTACGCGAATGTCTCCTCTTTTCAGTTGCGAATGCATATCCTCGAGTACAAAATCTCGGATATGACTTTACAACACAGATTGGGCCAACCACCATCTCGCGTATCCAATCGTCAAATTTTTCACCTCTGGCCAAACGAGAAGACACCTATTAATAGCACATATGTAGGTTATATCAATAAATATGAATTAGTAAAAATATATGGTAAATTTAATTTTAATTTGTTTAAGGCACTCACATAGGTAAACATCCATCCAGCAAATTCTCTCTGCTTCATTTCTTCTAGTTCCGCCTCTGTGGCGTATCTATATTCGGACCGCTTCGCTTCCATGAATATCCTGTACATATGAATTAATTAGATTAAAATGTCAATTTGTTAAAATAGAATTTTGTTAGATAATAAACTTACCTCTCATATGGAAGAACGTCTTCGCAGTTCGTCAGCAAATATGTCTGCAAATGACTTCGCTCGTGCTCAGTAAGTCGACGGTCCTTTGGTTTTCCGCTAAGTCGTCCAACATCTGTGAAAATGTCTGGAACCTTAACATGATATGTTGCCCGTTCACCTCTATCATCATGTCGAGCAGATCTTCTGTTCTTGGTCTGAACTTCTGCTGGAAAGTAGTGCTCCGCAAAGTTTGAAATTTCTTCATTGATCATCTGTGCGACTATAGAACCTTCACCCTACTTAAATTTTTCACCTTCTTCTTCAAATGGAACATATACCGCTCATACAGATACATCCATCTATACTGCACAGGACCACCAAGTTCCAATTCTCTTGCAAGGTGAATAGCAAGATGCTCCATAACATCAAAAAATGAGGGAGGAAATATCTTCTCAAGGTTGCACTGAATCACGGCAATGTTAGTCTTCAAATTTGTAATACCTTCAAGAGTCACTGATCTGCTGCATAAATCGCGGAAAAATGCACTTATCCCTGCAACAGCTTCATGAACTTTTCTTGGTAATAGTTCCTTGAAGGCAAACGGAAGGAGGCGCTGCATCATCACATGGCAATCATGACTTTTCAAGCCAATAAACTTTCCTTCCTTTCTGTCGATACAGTTTCGCAAATTAGATGCGTAACCATCTGGAAACTCCACATCGTTTGAAATCCAATCAAAGAACGCATTTTTCCCCTCTGTATCAAGCCGGTATATGGGAAAAGGAGCCCTACCATTCTCATCAACATGAAGTTCTGGACGAGCACATATATCGACTAAATCCAGTCTTGACTTCAAATTATCCTTTGTTTTACCTTTAACGTTAAGGATCGTGTTCATGAGATTGTCAAAAAAGTTCTTCTCAATATGCATGACATCTAAATTATGCCTTAGCTGATGATCCTCCCAGTATGGCAAATCAAAGAAAATACTTTTCTTGTGCCAGTTATGTAGTTCTCCAACAGCATCTACAGGAAACTGCTCATGTCCACCGACGTCTGGCGTCCTTTCTGCACCAAAATCTCTTAGTTGTGTCTTCAAAACTTTCCCACTAACTTCCTCAGGTGGACCATCAAACACCTGTTTGTTCTTCCTAAAGAAATTCTTACTCCGACGGTATGGATGATCATGTGGTAGGAATCGTCTGTGACAGTCAAACCAACACGTTTTTCTTCCGTTCTTTAGTTGGAAAGCATCTGTGTCATCTTGACAATATGGACATGATAGCCTCCCATGCGTTGTCCATCCAGATAACATACCATATGCTGGAAAATCACTTATTGTCCACATTAGTACTGCCCGCATTTGAAAGTTTTCTTTACACGAAATGTCGTATGTTTCAGCACCTTCACCCCATAGCTGTTGCAACTCATATATTAGTGGCTGAAGAAACACATCAAGCGATCTCTTAGGATGCTCTGGTCCGGGAACGAGAATGGAGAGAAACAAAAACTCTCGTCGCAAGCACAAGTTTGGGGGTAAGTTATATGGTGTAACAATGACTGGCCATAGAGAATATTGTCTTCCACTCTTCCCATACGGGCTGAAACCATCGGTACATAATCCAAGGTAGACATTTCTTCTCTCATATGCAAAGTCGGGATACTTTGATTGGAAATGCTTCCACGCTTTTGCATCTGAAGGATGTCTAATCTCACCATCTGTTGAGTGCTCCGCATGCCATCTCATTCGTTGCGCTGTCCGTTCCGAAAGATACAACCTCTGCAACCTTTCCTTCAAAGGCAAATACCACATCCTTTTATATGGCACTCTAACTCTTCCACTCGTATCTTTGTAACGAGGCTTCCCACAAAATTTGCATGTAATCCGCTGGTCATCCGCCCTCCAATAAATCATGCAGTTATCGCTGCATACATCTATTACCTCATACGGTAAACTAACACCAGATACAAGTTTCTGAACCTCGTAGTATGAACCTGGAGCTACGTTATCCTCAGGTAGAATACCTTTTACAAATTCAGCTATCGCATCCACACAGTCTTCAGCCAAGTTATAATCTGTTTTAATGGACATCAGTCTTGTAGCATATGATAAAGCTGAATGACCATCTCTGCAACCTTCATACAAAGGTTGCTTTCCAGCATCCAACATATCATAAAATCTCCTAGCTTCTGCATTGGGTAAATCTTCCCCTCTAAAATGATCATTAACCATCTGCTCAACACCTACACCATAGTCTAAATCCGTTCTAATTGGTTCTTCTAATCTAACCGCCGGCCGAGGTTCGCTAGTACTACCAGGTTCATATCCTGTTTCCCCGTGATGATACCAAATTTTGTAACTTCGTGTAAACCCATTTAAAAAAATATGTGTCCAAACATCCAACTCTTTAATAACCTTTCTATTTTTACAATTAGAGCAAGGACATATTAACTTACCTGTTTCGGCTTCCGGTTGTCGTTTAACTAACCCCATGAATTCCTTTACACCTCGTTCGTATTCTTTCGTAAGCAATTTCGTGTTCGGATCCAAATGAGGTCGATCCATCCAAGAACGATAATAATTTGAAGAAGACATGTTTTTTTGAAAGGAAAATCGTGTGTAAAGATAGTGGGAGGAGAGAAGAAGAAATGGAGTGAATGAAGAGGAAGAGGGGTGAGTGTATTTATAGATGAAATCCTGCCGACAATACTGACGAAATTCCAAGGAAATTCCGAGGAAAAACCCCCGTTCCTCGGTATTTCCTCGGAATTATTGAAATACCACAACGGCTCCCCCAACGGGTCTCTAACGGCTTCTGCCGACAATACTGACGAAATTCCAAGGAAATTCCGAGGAAAAACCCCCGTTCCTCGGTATTTCCTCGGAATTATTGAAATACCACAACGGCTCCCCCAACGGGTCTCTAACGGCTTCTAACTTTCCTCGGTATTTTAGAAATATCCGTCGGTTTATTCCGACGGACCCTGTTTCCTCGGAATTTCGTCGGAAATTTCCGAGGAAACATGTGTTCCTCGGAATTTTCCGACGAAATTCCGAGGAAACAGGGTCCGTCGGAATTTCCTCGGTTTTTCGTCGGAAAATTCCGAGGAAATCATTTTCCCTCGGAATTTCCCTCAGAATATCAACGTTTTCTTGTAGTGTTCCAAGAGAGTTAAATCGAAAAAACCTTGACGTTTTGATGAGGGTAACACCCGCGTCCAGATCCCTTCCATAGCTGGGCAATCTCTGAGGATGTGAATTATGGATTCCACACCCCCTTTACAGACTTGGCAGAGCTCTGTGTTCCCCATATGTCGTCTGTTTCTCTCCTGGTTTGTCATTAGCGCTTGCTGACTAACTAGCCAGAGGAAAGTACGGATCCTCTCCGGTACTTTTAGTTTCCAGATATGGTTGTAAAAGCGGTCCATGTCCTGACTCGCAATCCTGTCACATGAGATTAGCGCATATGCTGAACGTACAGAGAAGGTGCCATTCGGTGTCTCCCCCCATTAAAGCGAGAAACGACTATTAAATCTATCTGGATATCTTAAGTAATTAAAGTTTCACATTAAACAGCGATAATTTATCCAACGTAAATTAATTAAATATATACGTACCTTGATCAACATTCTCTTTATAAAAGAAATTAAAGTATATGTAATATGATGATTAAAATAAATTTCTTCAACTACTTTTTCTTTTTTTTCACATGTCCAGCGAGACACGACAGATATGCTCATTAATTGTAGTTTTATGTTTGCACTTTGCAGCAGGTAGATAGAATTTTAAGACGTTCATATTAATCACTTTTATAACAGTTATGCGTTGTTTGTTGTAGCCTTGTAGTTGTAGGGTGTGTATCAAAGAAAAGCTAAACGTAACACTGAATAAACAAGATAACAAGACATTCAACTACCCTCGCTATTTAGTATTTAATGTTAAGTCGAACCTTTTTCTTGCCAAATTAATTTGGTTAATAAACTTTTTAAATGCACACAACACTTTAAAAAAAAGAACTTAACAACGCTTTAAAAAAAAAAAAACACAACTAGTTTATACTAAACTACTATTTATTTATATTTGACACTTGACACATAGCTTATACATGAGAGACGAAAATAAAATACATAATTTCGTGCTTTTTTTTTGGGATTTTCTCTGAGGTAAAATAAGCCTTTGCCAGTTTCAAACACCGAAGATCTATCACTCTGAGAACAAAACATTTCTCAAGTGAAAAAAATCCATCGGGAAAAAGGGCAAAAAAAAACAGGCAAAAGCAAACTCTCCCCACAAAACATCCCATCTTAAATAAATAAAAAGAACATAAACTTAAAACCTTAATGATCTAAAAGAAGGATTAAAAAAGTGATTACGCAAGTGTTTCTTCAGGCCATTCAATGATTCTGTCCAATGAAGGCCTCCATTTTCGACATCTCCGGCGAGACTCCTCCTCTTCTTCCGCTGCCTTTGCTGCGGCTTCTCCGGCAGATCTCTCTGCCTCTAACTCCCTGAGAAAGTCGCCGAAAGAAGCCAAAGTTGTTTCTCCTTTGCCTTCGACGTCACCGCCGGCATTTAACTGGAAGAGAATGAGTTTCTCTAACTCGTCTCTTCTCAGGACAATCTTCACTTTCCGATCCTTTCTGTTGTAATCTTTCTTTACTTCTTCTTCTTCTTGAACCATTCTTTCAACGTTGTTTCCTCCATTCAAACAGTTTCCCATTTTTATAAATATAAAGCAAATTTCAAAACAAAAAGGAAAATAGTATTTTTGGGAAAGGCCCACAAAAACAAAAAGTTAGTTGAAGAAAAAAGAAAACTTGGGAATTATGCCCAAGAAAAAAGAATCTTTCTTCTTCTCTTTTTCTTCTCTGGGTCTGGTCAATCTGATGGAAGTTGGAGACTTGATGGATCAATGTGTGATATGGAGTTTATATACAATGTTGGACATGATCTGTTTAATAATAGATGGATGACTCATAAACTCATACTAAAGATGCTGATCTGTTAGATATATATTATAAAAATGTACATTATCGTTAGTTTTATTGATTATAAATTCAACCAACCAAAAATTTGTTATTCGGTTATGAAGATGCTAATTTCGTTATAGTTTAATTGAATAGAAACAAAATTCTGACTAAGAAATAGCTCAAAGCTCAACAAACCTAAACCTAATAGTTCAAGATCACTAACAACAACTGGGGATAGCTGGACTAATTCAGCTGACATTCATCTGAATTTGCGATGAATTTGCAAGAATATACGCATTTTATGATCATCAAACTGACTACGATTATAATTCAGTTCATTTGTAAGATACTGTTATATTTTGATAAAGTTTACGTCATTATACGTACAATCTTAAAATTGTTTGGAATATAGCTCTTTTAGCGAGGAAGAAACTTCTCCACAATCGAAAAAACAAATATTAGAGAAAAATGACGAAGTGTATTGAGTAATTAATAACTATACCCTAAAAATTCAATTAAAATCAAAGGCGAGTACGTCTGGATTATGACGAAGTGTATTGAGTAATTAATAACTAAACCCTAAAAATTCAATTAAAATCAAAGGCGAGTACGTCTGGATTATGTATGCTGCATGCGTCTACATCATTATTTCAATGACAAAGTTACATGTAACCGAAATTGAATAAGAATGTAGTAATAAATTGAGACAATTGGGTGAATGATAAAATTTTAAACCCAAATAAGTTTTTGATATGTTTGTTTCTGGGTTCAAACAAACTAAATATTTTGCCTCATTTAGTCCCTGAAAAGCCCTCATGCGCATCTTCTTTTGTTTGATCCATGAGAGTAGAGTTTGCCGTGTAACTTTAACTATGCAACGGCCATACCCAATAAAAAATCAACACCCGTCAACGCACCATTAATTAACGTGTTAAATCAGTCTCGTTTACAACACCCACACTCTTTTGAACCATAGAACCCGAAGTCTCTTCTTCTCTTTCATATCTAACCTAAACCCGAAGTTGCAACTACCAAAATCCCAGACCGAGATCCTTCTCCCCATAGCCTTTTCCCCTTATCGACACTTGTAGAAGGTAGCTTAAATACAGCTGGCTCGGCTTCCACTGATAACACAATCAGCAAACATTAATTACACGATATAAAACAATGTACTTATGTATAAACTAATATAACACATCAGCGTGCATGCAACTTAGCATGCTAATATATATAATTAATTGTCCATACTTATTTACATAGCATGCAACTTAGCATCATAACACGTAACATAATCGTTTACTATGTATTAATCTTAACACCTAATATTAACGTTACGTAGCATGCTACTTTATATAATCTGCCCATAGCTAGTTATGTAGCATGCAATTTAGAATCATAACAGGTAATATAGTCGTTTATTATGTATTAATATTAACAGGTAATATTATCGTTACGTAGCATGCAACTTTATATAATCTGCCATACATATTTACATAGCATGCAACTTAAAATCATAACACGTAATATAGTCTACCCATACCTATTTACGCCGCATGAAACTGAGAAGCATAACATGTAATATAATCATCTACTGCGTATTAATATTTCATCACGGCTTACCTACTGCGTTGAACATGGGAAACAAGTTCCTCGTCTTCAAGTGTCCGTCCGGACTTTCTCCACCGTCTGAAGAAGAACTGTTATCAGTTATGTCGTTGATCCCACCAGACCCACTTCTAGAGATTACTTGTTTTTTCCTCGAATGCATTTCTCTTGCGGTGGGTATTTACTTTCCATTTGTGAATATTTACCCAGTTGCACAAACGCGTGACATCAAGACAGACACTTGCCACCGTGTTTTTAAGCGGTACCCTTATACCGATTTTTCACAATTTTTTTTCTCTTTGTTCTTTTACTAATTTGTATTTCAATTCTTATTTTATAGCAAATTGTCTCTAATAAATTTGGTTCGGCAACGTTATAACTTTAATACTAATAAATTAGTACAACTTATTATCATGTTTCTGTTTTAGTATTATTAGTAAAAATATTGCAGAAGACACAAGAACGCGAGCTCATGTTCTCTCCGGTGAGTTGGTGCCTTTAAACCAAACCAAAACCGTGTTAAAACCTGGCAACGCACATTTATACCAACCACCAATCTGTCTTGTTTTCTTTATTCTTTTCAATAATCGTCACTAGATTCAATGGTATACTTTAATTCGAATATAAAACCCATCTACTCTTATTATATAAGTGTAATATGCTAGAAGCTTATAGAGACATAACACATTCATCTTCGTTTCCCTTGGAAATTAATCATTAATAGAATCCAATAATTCATAGTATGATCTGTTTCAAACAATGTCAAACCCATTCTTTCAAATTATTCTCTCCGGATTTTAGGGCCCAAGACCCCCAATTAATGGAAGATCGATTTAATATATAACTAACAGAAATCGATTTCTGAACTCAATCGCAACCACTAAACTATAGCCATTTGACGAATATCAAACACTCGTAAATTATACGGTGCGCAAATACAGTTGAAACCGTTGTCTTATAGCTATATCGTCTGAATATGTACGATTGTGATGTTATAACCATAATTATTGGCATATAATCTTATACTGATAACGTCCATATGAACACCATATTTAATTACTACTATTATTCATATAATATAGTACTTGTAGACGTAAAATGTCATTAATAAGCGGTCTTATCAGATGATCCTATCATTAAGCGCTACGCGTTATATAATAATTGGATTATCCATTCTTACCGCTCGACGAAACTTCGTGGAAATTGTATAGAGGACAGCAAGTACGTGGCGGTGTCACGGGGGCTGTCGTTAAGGGCCCAAGTCACAAGCTTACAACTTTAATCAATTTTTATAATATAACCAAAAAACCAATAACTGACGTGGAAATATTCGGTTTTATCGTCTTTCTGATGAACAGTTTTTTTTTTTTTTCGAGGGCCTCACTGTCCATCACCATTGGCTCTTTTAACCAATAAAGAAGTTGTAACACCTCACTCTTATCTTATATGGTCTCACATGTAAATTGAATTTGGTCGTCCCAAGCCCAATAAGTTTTGTACTTTGGGTGGCTCAGTTTCCTTTTTCCATCTCTTTTGATATTTTTTTTTTTCTAGTGAGCAAATGAAATGTCAAAGACCACTTGATTAATTCATGGTTCTAGACTTCTAGTCTTATATGCCACCAAATCCCAGTATCAGGGTTCGATCTCAAGAAGTTGACATAAACCATTTTGTTTTATATAATCCGTGGTCAAACCAAATTGACTCGAATAAAAATTCAGTTCTTTTTTTATCCTGTTTTAAAAATCTTGGATGTAAAATAACCATTTGACTAGATGAAAAAGAAAATGAAAAGAAACGAAGAAAGAACTGAACAGATACACTTTGTAATGTAATTTTCTAAATTCACATACACCTAGCTGAAAATAAAAGTAAAACAGTAGTTATAGAACTAGTAGTTTTGTTCGATACATTGTAGACGGGCTTCACGAGAGGCTAATAGAGATGCTGATTCTTTAGCTAGAAACATGAGTTATGATTTGCAATTTTTCTGTCATTACCAAGTTCCCAATTTCCTTGTACAAATCCTCCATGAGGATCATACTTCTCTTTGGTTTTAATTTAATGAAAGTCTAGACGTTAAGAAAATAAAATACTCGATTGTTACACAAAAGCTACAAACTCCATACACTCAAGTACAAAGTTGTTTGCATAACTTAGGAACTAAAGAGAGTCAACGAGTAGAGGAACCTCCTTACTCCTCATTTGAAACAGAGAAAACAAACATATCTAAAGAAAGTTACGATGAGATGAGATATGAGAAGAAAAGACTTAAGTACCTTATTAACTCATATCTCATCTCATCATTGACTACTAACTCACTCCATCCTTTTGCGTTTATTTTTTAGATTTGAAAACATTTGCTCAACATCTGCAGACGTTATCGCCCTTGAAGTCCCAGCAGTCTCCTACGAAAACAAAAGATCGTCGTCAGTGTTTTTTAAGATGTTCATCAGAGAGGGTTGCTGAGAAATCAAAATTCTTTCAAATGTGTACCACTAAACTCTGGAATTCGTCTTTAAAGTCTTTGAGGCCGTGAAGGAACTCAATTTTAGCTACATGGTCGAGATTTTCCAAAAGATCATCAAGTGATTCACCATCCTGCTTCTCCAGTTTCTCTGTTCTTTTCTCTTTTGCTTTCTTCTCGTATTCACCGATCGTGTCCTCTGCATCAAGTAGATAGCTTACCTTTCTCTGGTTATACATCTCAAGGCACTTTTCACATTTGCATAACATGTCCCTCCAGTTTTTGGTCAAAAACAGCGGTTTCTTCTCAAACTCAGGACACGAGTTTAGATCCGTCCCAATCGCACAACCAGCCGCAGCAATGGGTTCAGAGTCGGCGAGCTTCTCAGAGCATCCTCTCAAAACAGATTTTCCAGCTTCAGTACTGTTCTCAGGCTGGCAAGGTTCAGAAGCTGCGTGGGTTTTGTTTAACTCGGTAGTGTCTGAACAAGCGTTAGCAGATACAGTGGAATCTACTTTAGCAGCAACCCACAATTTCTCGGGATAAAGTGTCAGAAACGAACAAGCTGGAGAGCAGTTTTGACAAATGAAATCCTCATAGACCGGCTCTCCTTCCTCGTCCCTTGGAATCTGTTGACACCACATAAGAAATTGAACTAAAAACACCAAAACAACAAGTCAATCGTACACAAAGGGTAAGCTCTGACCACAAACCTGGCTAGCACTAACATTGTCCGAAGATTTGAGACCAAGGTGCTCCTCGTGAAACCAATCCTCACAGATACAACACTGTATCATCTCCACTTGGTCTTCCACATTTGGGTCAGGATAAGGTTGGTCGCAAGCGCAGTACAAGCCTTTGAAGTTATGGTTGTAAGAGTTCTCAGAGTTTTCAACATCTTTTCCCGGGAGAAGCTTACACGCTAAAGTTCCAAACTTCGAGTTCCCACAATCACAACGGAAATTCCTCTTAGTCCAGAGCTCCAAAAGCTTCATAACAAGAACAACACTCAACCATTAGAAAACCAACTAACACAACAGAATCATATCTCTCACAAAGATAGACATAATCTGTAGTATATCAACCTCATGGCCATCATGACATGATAAGCAACAAGCAGTGCAGATTCCAGCATTCCCTTCTGGATTACATGTAATGCATGAGAAAATCGCCTGTCTTTTCATGTAACCCTTTGGGTAAGTACACTCATCTCCCTCGTCTCCACCCAACACCAAATCAGCTTCCTTCAGATCAAGAATCACAAAAGCAGCAGTTAATGATATTAAAACCGCTAACCAAAATAACGTGTGATGATTAAACAAAAGAAACACAAGCTTCTATAAAAAGCAGAGATGAAAAAAGAAACCCAATTCATAAACAACACACACATAGTCACTAGCAAGGTCAAGACTGTAGAATAATAAGCTTCCAAAATAACTGTATTGGCGTCAAATATTCTGGATTTTTGTTTACACTCAAGTCTAGACGAATTTCAAAATTTCAGTGTTGATATAATTAGGAAAAAACCACAAATTAGGATATATTTCTTTATTTTTTGTTGTTATTATTAACCCAGAAGGGAAAATGCGAAATTTATCAACTTTTTTCGTAAACAATCAGAAAACATAAATTAAATCGATTAGATGGAGAAAGATAATCATCATTACCAGCTCCTTCGCATCCATACTTTCGATATATTCATTGATCGATACAGTTCCTTCGACATCATCCTCGAAACTACCCGATGCCATTTTCGCTATTACCCAGTAAAACGATTACACTTCACAATTTCACACCTGAAAACAAAGAGGGACATGAAGTTAGATGTCAGTAAAAGCTATTGGAAAGACTCAACGAGAGATTCCCCAAAATTTCTGGAAAAAAAAAATTATAAACCCTAGATTCTTCGCGAAACATTAAACGGGTAGTGTGAATCAGGTGTCTAATAGAGTTTAAGACTTGTTAAAAAAAAAAGAGGTTTTTTTCATTTTACAAGACGGAGAAGAAACGAAGGCAGAGCGAGGGAGAAAATTGAGGGAAAATTACACTGAGAAGAAGCTAAAGCACAGCAACACAAGATAAAGGATTTGGACTAGAAAGGAGGATCTAGCGAGTTAAATGCGAAAAGGTTATATAAACCAGGGACTTTATCGACATTTTTCCCGCCAATTATCCCCCAATTCCATTTTCCCTCCTTCCATCCATCATTTTATTCTATTGTTCTGTTTCTGATTTTCATATATTTTCTTCAATTTAAAAATTCCATGAAGATTTTTCTCATTTGTTTTTATAATTAATTTTGATAATATTATAGGAATATGAGATAGTTGAATTAAATTAACAAAACTCAGAGTAAAAAAAGAAATTTTTTTAAAAAAGTTTTCGCTAATATAACCTCTGTCTAATGTTATCAATTTGAATAGGCTTTTTCCCACTTTGGTTAGAATGCAAGGTCCAACACCAACAACAAACATCCAATTCGAATTAGCTACCTCACGAGCATGACCTAAGTAGACTCCTACTACAAACAACCAAAAACAAATTAATTTTACTTTCGTTTTGGTCTTTTACCCAAGCAAAAACGATCGACCTTAATATAATATAAGAGATAACTCTTCGATTAACAAAAAAAAAAAAAAGAATCTGTCATCACAAATCCCATATTGATTTCATATGGACGGCACCGCCCACTATAACGGGCTTGATACGATGGGACGAAGCCCATTAAGAGTTTTGACTTTATAGATTTGTTGACCTTTTGACGAGTTATGGTCAGTGAAGAGCAACCAATCACAATCACAGTAGGTTTATTAACTCCGATCCGCAAAGCCGTGTGGTCCCTATCTCCATTTACAAATAGCAGAGAGAAAGTTTTTCTGATTTCTAGAGAGAGAGAGAGAGATTGATCATGTCGCAGCCGGAGAAGTACATCTTCCAGGTTGAAGAAGGTAAAGAAGGTAGCGATGGAAGACCTTCAGTTGGACCTGTGTACCGCAGTATCTTCGCCAAGGACGGCTTCCCGGAGCCGATCGAAGGAATGGATAGTTGTTGGGATGTTTTCCGGTGAGCTTTTCGCTCCTTTTTTTTTACGGTTAACCGATCGGAGTTTGTATTGCATGACTCTATTTTCCCGACGACTCGTGGTGAGATTTTGGATCCGTGAATCTAGTCTTTGACTGTTGACTGATCGTGGAAATGTTCTGACTTGCCTTTTTTTTTTTGAATTCTCAATTAGTAAGAACTATAGATTAGTTTGCATCTACTGTTTAGTATCTGGCCTAGTTTTGCGGATTAACGTGATTTACGTTTAGTGTTCCATTTCTTCCTCTTTGAGATCGTACTTAAGAGCTCTAATCGATGGAAATGTATTTTGTTGGTTAATAATGTTTTTTAGCAACAGAGTGGTGTGAGAATGATTTGCACTACATGCATTTGGTTTTTAGTGATTTTATTTAGTTGAGATCTTCCCTTTTTTTTTTTTTTCCTTACTCTCCTTGTTGTTTGCAGCATGGCTGTTGAGAAGCATCCAAACAATCCAATGCTTGGCCGCCGTGAGATTGTGGACGGAAAGGTGTTGTTTACGTTTTCTTTGAGACTTTTTTTTTTGTGATTTCGTTTTAAGAGTTATTATTCACTTGTGTGTTTCGTTCTTCTCAGCCGGGTAAGTATGTGTGGCAAACGTACCAAGAAGTCTACGACATTGTCATAAAACTCGGAAACTCTCTCCGAAGCTGTGGAGTTAAGGAGGTTATGATCCAAATCTAAACCTTTCTTATATCTATCTCCAGGCTAATTATTTCCTGCTTCTTTCGCCAGAATGTGATTTATTCCGTTTGCTTAATCTTGTGTTTACTTATGTGTGGGAGTTTAGGAAGCAAAATGTGGTATCTATGGTGCAAATTCTCCTGAGTGGATCATAAGCATGGAGGTAAATATTACGGCTGGATCATGATAATATCATTGATTATGTGTTTTGTTAAAGGACTGACAGTGTACTTTTGATGCAGGCATGTAATGCACATGGACTCTATTGTGTCCCTTTGTATGATACACTAGGCGCTGGTGCTGTGGAATTCATTATTACCCATTCAGAGGTTTCAATTGTCTTTGTAGAGGAGAAGAAGATCTCTGAGGTATAGTAAGAATATTTCTACATTGTTTAAATTAATATCAATCACTTTCTCATCACTTTCCTTTTTCTTTTTACTATCAGTTATTTAAGACATGCCCAAACTCGACAGAGTACATGAAGAGTGAGTTATTCTTATTTGTGTTTCTCCCTTTTGGCTTTTATCATGTTGTTTCTAATGATCTATTGTGCTTGATTGCAAGTACAGCCGTTGTGAGCTTTGGTGGTGTCACACGTGAGCAAAAAGAAGAAGCCGAAACTTTTGGGTTGGTCATATATGCTTGGGATGAATTTTTGAAGCTGGTATGAGACTTGTCATTTGATTTTTCTGAAGCACACTGATTCTGTGATATATCTTTCCGGTGGTCTGTGGTCTAAACAACTATGCTTAACATGTTTTTAACTTTCCACTGCAAATATTTTTTTTCCAGGGAGAAGGAAAGCAATTTGATCTTCCCATCAAAAAGAAGAGCGACATTTGCACGATTATGTATACTAGTGGAACCACTGGGGACCCAAAGGGAGTGATGATATCAAACGAAAGCATTGTTACCCTAATCGCTGGAGTGATCCGTCTACTGAAAAGCGCTAACGAAGCCGTGAGTTTCCTTCTTGCTTTCATGCGTTTGTCATGATTTACAATGACGCTACAATCTTCAAGTTTCCCCTGTCACCTGGCTCTGGTCTAATCGATTTTCTTTTTGGCTGTGCAAATTAACAGTTGACTGTGAAAGATGTGTATCTTTCTTACCTTCCTCTTGCCCACATCTTTGACCGAGTTATCGAGGAGTGTTTTATTCAACATGGTGCTGCAATTGGCTTCTGGCGTGGGGTCAGTTCCTCTCAAAGCTTATTATTTGAACCACTTATGAATTTGTTACTTTAACTTTCTCTGGGTTGTCTCTTCAGGATGTCAAATTGTTGATAGAAGACCTTGGTGAGCTGAAACCAACTATTTTTTGCGCTGTACCTCGTGTCCTAGATAGAGTATACTCAGGTAAGATGTTTGAGGTATCATTTGTTTATCCCACACAACTGCATCAACGTTTTACATTTGTACCACATAACACTCCTGCATGAAACTATTAGTAGATGATGAGATATATCAAATGTAAATATTATACTCAACTCTAAAAGAATATGTATGATAATTTTCATTCTTTCTTCTATGGTGGATTTCTTATATTCCCTTTATGTATACTCTAATTTTCTTCTAGCGATTAAATCGATTCGTACCATTGATATACATGTTTCATCTCTTCGACAACTTTCGAGTTTCATTACGTTTGCCTATTATATCCAACAGGTCTTCAGCAGAAGCTTTCTGCTGGTGGATTCCTCAAAAAGTTGGTGTTTGATTCTGCGTTTTCATTGTAAGTCAGACTTCTCTTTGCTTATCTGTTTCGCTAGTCCTTAAGCTGTTAAATCTAACATACTCAAACATCCTCAGTAAATATGGATATATGAAGAAGGGACAGTCTCATGTGGAGGCCTCTCCATTATCTGACAAACTTGTGTTCAGCAAGGTAGTAAAGTTCTTCATTTAACTAACTTACTACACAATATCTGAAGAACCTATCACTCTTCATTATGAAACTTTATAGCAAATTTATCACATTGCTTTCTCACTCAGGTTAAACAAGGGCTCGGAGGCAATGTGAGGATTATTCTATCTGGAGCTGCTCCTCTGGCTAGTCATGTAGAGTCATTTCTAAGAGTGGTGGCTTGCTGTCATGTTCTTCAAGGATACGGTACATATTCACAATATTGAGTTTGTTAGATCCCATTGAACTGCATAAATGAGAATGTGATTAGTTGACTGTTTTCTTGTTCCTTTGTAGGTCTAACCGAAAGCTGTGCTGGAACTTTTGTCTCGCTGCCAGACAAACTGGACATGCTCGGCACAGTTGGACCACCAGTGCCAAACGTTGATATACGCCTTGAATCTGTCCCCGAGATGAATTATGATGCTCTTGGAAGTACTCCACGTGGTGAAATCTGCATTCGGGGAAAGACCCTATTCTCTGGATACTACAAACGTGAAGACCTCACAAAAGAGGTTCTTATTGATGGATGGCTGCACACAGGTATTTCTTTATTTAGGAACTAAGTTAAAATATCGGCTTTTGTAATCCGGTGAGTTCTTCTGACACTCTGCTTCTCGCCATCACATCAGGTGATGTTGGTGAATGGCAACCAAATGGAAGCATGAAGATAATTGACAGGAAGAAGAATATCTTTAAACTCTCACAAGGAGAGTATGTTGCGGTGGAGAACTTAGAAAACATCTACGGTGAAGTACAAGCTGTTGATTCCGTAAGTATAGTTAGCCGATTTGTTGTAAGAATGGAGAAAACATCTCACTTAGGTTTGGCAAGATTCTCATCTACTAATAATCACAATCTTTCCTCGTCTTTCCATCAAATTTTTTTTAGGTGTGGGTGTATGGGAACAGCTTTGAGTCCTTCCTAGTCGCAGTTGCCAATCCAAACCAACATATCCTTGAAAAGTGGGCTGCAGAAAACGGTGTGAGCGGTGACTACAACGCTCTTTGCCAAAACGCAAAGGCAAAGGAATTCATCCTCGGGGAACTTGTTAAAATGGGAAAAGAGAAAAAGGTTTTCTTGTTTTCTCTTTATTTCATTTAGCTTTTTTTTTGTGGTATATCTTATTTATCATTTTGATTTGTTGTGTTGGATTTTGCAGATGAAGGGGTTCGAGATCATCAAGGCGGTTCATCTGGACCCTGTGCCGTTTGACATGGAACGCGATCTTCTTACCCCAACCTTCAAAAAGAAGAGGCCTCAATTGCTGAAACACTACCAGGTAATACCAAAAAGTAGATTCTGTGTTGAAACGTGTGATGCGATTGATATATGCGTATTAAAATCTGGCATTAAATGTTAACACAAGTCTATTCCTCATCTGACAGAGTGTGATCGATGAAATGTACAAGACCACAAATGCGAGCTTAGCTTCCAGACAGTAGATTCCTCCTCAGTCGCTCTCGGTCTCTTTTGTTTGCTTTTTCTTTGGGTCTCTCATTTTGCATGACCAAGACTTTGTTAATAGGTTCTTCTGTCATCTGTGTACAATATTTGGATATTTCATAGCATCAGATCAGAGCTGCTACACGTTGTGTCTTCCTTTTTTTTCTTTGAAACCTACTTTTATGTTGAATGCTTAAAATGTTAACACTTCTAATATCAAGTTTTAAAACATTCAATTTGTGATTTATACAAACGCGCGTCGGCTAAGATTTTCTCGGAAGGGAATTTGCTTACCAATATACAGAAGACGGTTTGGGGATTAGAAAGTACACAGAACGCTCAATCTACAATTGGTTTGGCTTCTTATTTTGTAACAGGGGTTCTCTTTGGGTTGCTTGGACTAAAGAACACAAACTCAAGAGATTGGATTTCTGACTCATTGATCTGGAAGTTTCTCATATTTCTAGGAAATGTAGCAAAAACCATGTTTGTCATGCAGTGTTAGAGGGAGCAAGTTTCTGGTTTGCAAAATTGGTGTCTTGGGTTGAAGCCGTGTGGTTCTAGAGCCAAGTGTTCTGACTTCTGAAACACGCTTTCACTTTTGGACTGCAATTCTTGATATGGTTCCGGTAGAACTCAGAATCTCACTTGTTGTAATCAAATATACCCAAAAATGATAACTGGACTAATTCAAAATTTTAAGACTGAAATTACATGTCTAATTTAGATAACAATTTAAAATATTTTAATAAAATATGCAATTTACTTTTCATTGATATAAATTACAAAACAGTTTAGAATTTATGCACAAATAAAAATAAAAATTTAACCATTTATTATGATTTGATTATTTTATATTTATATTTGTGCATAAAAGCATGGGTGAGGTACCTATTAAATCATTAAATTGTTATCATTAAATAGCAGGTTGACAAAAAAGAGAGAGAAGAAATACACAGGACAAATGTGTTTATGAGCATGATTATCTTCGAAATGATCCTGTGCCAACTACCCAAATTAATAATGCGATCGAGAATTCGATTACCCTTGAAAAGTAACATGTATAAGATTAAGACTCGTTAATGCTCATTAAACAGTGCCGTTTGAAACAAGAATTCTAGAATGCACTATCCAATAGTTGATCAAAGAAACAGTAGAAACCATGATTTTACCGTTACGTTCACTATATAAACGAGGGCGACGACAAGTGTTATTTCATCAAACAAGACAATCCAAAAAAAAAAAAAAAGAGTCTAAGCTTTAAAACGAGAGAGAGAGAAATGGCGACATCGGGAACATACGTGACGGAGGTTCCGTTAAAAGGGACGGCGGAGAAACACTACAAGAAGTGGAGGAACGAGAACCATGTCTTCCCTGACGCCGTCGGCCACCACATCCAAGGTGTCACCATTCACGACGGCGAATGGGACTCTCACGGGGCCATAAAGACTTGGAACTATACATGCGGTATTAATTACTTCTACCGCCTAAGTCTAACACGTTATACGCACTATTGGGTTAGACCTAGTTTAACTCAATAGAGTGTGAAAAAAATCTGTCAATATAGCCCATGTGTGACTCAGGTTTTCGTACTACAATATACTAAGTTATGGATTATGATTAGTTGTTCCTATATGTCAAAAGTAGCTCCAGAATACATATGAATACATGTATATATAGGTCTAGATTTTTTCAAGTCCCACTTTTTGCGTTTGCGTTTATATGTACAGAAACTTGAAAAACAAAAAAAAAACTCTTTAACAACAAAAAAAACAGGACAGATTTTTTTTTTTAAAAAAAATGTATTTATGCCAAGTTTACACGCAAATGCAAACATGCTTTTAATTTGCCTCTAGTTTTTGTGTATTAACAAAAAATAATTGCTTAAGATGCTAGATGTTATGGATTCATTCGAGAGAAAAAAAAACACACAGATTAAACACAAAATGTAAGCAAACAGTCTATATGTACCATAGTCATGCATGGCATCAATTGAATCAGTAAGGATTGGCTGGTGCAGTTAACTAGTAACGTATCAATGTCAATTTTTTGATCTCTCTATGAGTCTAAGTTTGATTTGATATGCGTGTGACGACCCCAACAACATATATATTTATCCTTAAGATCAATAATTTATATGAGTATACTGTATGAGTCATGTCATGATTATTCCGAATGTTGCAAATATATTGCATCATTAAACCGGTACTTATTTATATATATATATATATGATAATATGAATATGAGCGATCGAAATGTAAATAAAACACATGTGTTCGTGTATAAAGATGGGAAGCCGGAGGTATACAAGGAAAAGAGAGAGATAGACGATGAGAAGAAAACGGTGACGTTTAGAGGACTTGAAGGTCACGTGATGGAACAGTTCAAGGTGTTTGACATGATCTTCGAATTTATTCCCAAATCGGAGGATGGCTGCGTCTAGGCCTGGGCGTTCGGGTACCCGTTCGGGTTCGGTTCGGGGGCAATTCGGGTTCGGGTTTTGAAATACCAAAATTTTAGCCCCATTCGGATAATATGAATTATCGGTTCGGACTCGGTTCGGGTTTTTTCGGGTTCGGTTCGGGTTTAGTAACACATATAAATCCCAGTAACACCCGAAATAATTTCTGTTTCGGTTCTATTTCGGGTTTTGGGACCCAAAGTACTTGTTTCATACTAAAAAGTACCTATTTTATCGAACTTACAAGGCTAAAATTAAACTTAAAAACTGATATTGTGAACAATAATTCTAAGAAAAATGCTAAAATCAAATTATAAGCTGAAATATGAATTGTAGTTTGAGTATTTTGAGATATTTTACGTGTATATATAATTAATATTTTTAGAAATATAATTATATATCGGATATTTTGGGTACCTGTTCGGTTTTCGGTTCGGTCCGGGTTCGGTTCGGGTTTTAAAATACCAAAATTTAAGTCCCGTTCGGGTATTTTATCGGTTCCGGGTTCGGTTCGGTTCTATTTTTTCGGATCGGGTTCGGTTCGGATTTTCGGGTTCGGATATTTTGCCCAGTCCTAGCTGCGTCTGCAAAGGCACTATGATATGGGAGAAGCGAAACGATGAATTCCCCGAACCAAGCAACTACATGAAACTCCTCAAGAACATAATTGCTGACATGGAGGACCATGTACTCAAAGCTTAATCATCATCATCATCATATCATTCGTCGCCATCACCGTGATCACTAATACTATCATCTCCATTTCTATATATTAATTAATATGAATGTCAATACAATAAATGGGGTCTTGTGGAGTTTCATCTCTTTGTAAGATTATGCTGCGATATGTTCTTATATGGTCATCATCGCCACCGGGTTTGATATATATACACACATAATGTACTTTGTTCACTTATCAATATATTCCAGTGTTATCAAGAGGATCAACGGTTTGTGGCGAATTTTCTAAAAGTTGTGCGTTCTTAAACCCCCTTTTTTTTTTTTTCCTTTGCCCTGTTTTCTTAAAAAAACTTCTCAACTTTCATTTCTCTCACTATTTGTATATAACCATTCGTTTGATAAAATAACGATCCAATAAAATATTCTCTTTCATCCGAAACAACAATGGACACAAATCTCGGACTTGAAGGTCACGCGATGGAGCAGGTCACGTTTTTTTTTTTGTTGTTGACTAAAAATCAGCAAAAGGTTTATGACCTCATCTTACAATTTATTCCCCAAGTCTGAAGATGGTTGCCTTAACAAGATAGATGCTAAGATATTCTTTGTCAGGTTATACTAGCGTACAACTTGTTCAGAAATTTTGCTTTAAAACAAAGTGGATCACTGAATTACCGTGCGTGACACGATATCAGCTAGAATCTCCGGTACACTGACAAATTCTCCTTCCGGTGGCAGCAATCGCGATAAGGGAGAATTCTGTAGAGCAGACAACTCTTCCCTATTATACTTCACCCTCTGATCTGTATACACAAATATCATACATTAAAACTTTTAAGCTCTTCTAATAACATCTATGTCCCTATTATCATGAACTGAAATAGCACGTTAGTGAGAAAAAGGCGTACCAATGAAACTCCTGGCATTTGAAGCAGAAGTCTCCGGCCTCTGGTTGTTCCTCTTCCTCGGTATCTTTGCGAAATCTGTGAGGGAAGGGCTTCTCAGGGACAAATGTGTTAGTCCTGTCAGTTTACTCAGAGGGGAGAGAGCAGTGTCGCTTAGGTGCGGATGTTCTAGACTCAGAGTTTTAAGGGAAGGTAAAGATTGTAGAGCTGCTAGTGACAGCTTTGCTTCTTTTTCTTGTGGAGATAGTTGCTGGATGAATCCTGAAAGAAAGAGAGTTTTGGAGTTAGATTTGATCGGTTATCATCCGTTCAACAGTTATCAGATGGCCCAAACGTACCTCGGATGCTGGTCATGCTCAAGTCAAGGGATTTAACGCAAGGCATCCTCGTGCTGATATATAAGATGGACTGATCGTCGATACATGTCCGAGACAGAGATAATGTCTCGAGCCGTGGTACATGTTCGGAAAGAAATCCAACACCAGTGGAAGTGATTTTTGTATCCGAGACATTGAGATTCCTCAGAGTATCACCAACACATGCTACAAACTCGATAGAATCATCCCCGAAAGCTGTGGAGCTAAGATGCTCCAGCTTCGTTAGGTTGTTGCGGAATGTAAAGGCCTACCTTTGTCTCTGAAAGTTGTTGGTGCTTCATTGAAAGACCGACCTGAAAAATACTGGGAAGGTGCAGTGAACAGGTTATCAAGAGGTGAGCCTGCTGATGAAACTCATGAGAGTAGAGTGTTTTCTCAAATCGAAACAACACTAGAAACACTAGACCTTAAAACCAGAAAATGTTTCTTGGATATGGGTGCTTTCCCTGAAGACAAGAAGATCCCTCTTGATGTTATCATCAACATGTGGGTTGAGATGCATGATCTCGAGGATGCAACTGCTTTTGCTGTTCTTTTTGATCTATCAAACAGAAATCTCCTTACCCTCGTGAAAGATCCAAGGTACAGTTATACAATTCTCTATGATCTCATCCGCTTGTGTGATTTTCAGTTGTTAACTAACTTAACATGGATAACTTTGCAGGTTTGGCGTTATGTACACTAGCTACTATGATATTTTTGTGACGCAACACGATGTCTGAGTGACCTGGCACTTCATCTAAGCAATCGTGGGATTAAAGTAAATAGAAGAGAACGGTTATTGTCTTATTGATGCCGAAAAGATAGTCGGTGCCTCCTAGAGAATGGGAGAGAAGCAATGATGAGCCATACAATGCCCGGGTAGTTTCCATTCACACAGGTAAGAGTTCGTTACACAAGGATATTCTAATTAATTTGGTTTTTCATTGAAACCATAAAGTTTTGATACGAATGTTTGTTTTTATGACAGAAGAAATGACTGAAATGGAGTGGTTTGACAAGGAACTCCCTAAGACAGGAGTTCTGATTTGAACTTCTCTGCAGACAGCTATGTATTGCCACCTTTCATTGCTAAGATGGGCAGGCTTAGGGCGCTGGTGATTATCAATAACTGTATGTCTCCTGCGCGTCTCCATGACTTCTCCACCTTTACCAATTTGGCCAAACTCAGGAGTCTCTTGCTGGAGAGGGATCATGTCCCTGAACTCTCTGCCAGTACGGTTCCATTGAAAAACCTCCGCAAGATGTCTCTGATCATGTGCAAGGTCAATAATAGTTTTAATGAGACAGCAGTAGACATGGCCCAGATCTTCCCCAACTTATCTGATCTCACTATAGATCATTGTGATGATCTTGTGGAATCACCTCTCTCAGCTCTATCAGCATAACAAATTGTCCCCGGATCAATGATTTTCCTAATAATCTGAGTAAGCTAAAGGCCCTTCAACTTCTGAGGCTATACGCTTGCCTGGAGCTGAAATCACTGCCTGTAGAAATCTGTGAGCTGCCCAGACTAAAGTACCTTGACATCTCTCAATGTGTCAACCTGAGTTTTCTTCCTGAATATATAGGAAAGCTAATTATGCTTGAGAAAATCGACATGAGAGAATGCAACTTATCAAGCATACCAAGCTCTGTGGTTTCATTAACTTCTCTGCGCCATGTAATATGCGATAGAGAGACTTTGTGGGTTTGGGAAGATGTCGAGAAGGCGGTCCCGGGACTTCGTGTTGAAGCTGCTGAAAAATGCTTCAGCCTTTATTGGTTCGAGGAGTAGGTTCTTGATCTCCCTCATTGGCTTCATGAGCATCTTGTATAAATAACTTCTTGTTAATCTGTAGCAACTACCAAGTTTTGTGAATATTCAGTTAACGCACTCTAGGAGTCGGTGCAATCATCTTTCCTACAATTTGTCGTTCATTTTTAAGAATCTGATTAGTGATGCTCTGTTTTCTTCATTATTAATCATCCACTCATTTAAAAAGATAGCATCAAGGAATAAAATTCAAAAAGTAAACCAATTTGTCGATTAATAGCTTGATAGGAACAAGTCTCTAGTCGTTATCATGATATTGCTTTCTAGCCTTTGAGAGAGTAAGGATGGAAGCTTGATTATCTCTGTCTTTAATTGTTGATTGAGTGTTGACTATGTGATCCTTCATAGTTCATATACGGAGGTAATTATGTAGTTGAGGCTTCTTCAATAACCAATTTTGTGTATGGCGGTGGAAGAGTCCTCTTCCATAAGTGAAAGTGGAATTAATCATTTCGTTGAGAAGAGGATACTGCAACTTCAAGAACAGAATTCCGAGCAGGGAGGAGAGTTGCAGCATGGGGACTACAAGCATTGGCCTTTCACACATAGACGATGGAGAAGAATAGAATGGCTAGACCCAATATCATCTTTCTAGGAAGTGATACAATGAAGTCATCAAAAGAGTATCTTGCGGTCAAAATGCTGAGGAATATGATAACAGAGGTGCAAGAGGTGAACAAGGCGAGAGAGTCTGAAATGATGAACGACGTGAAATGCAAGTCTCTAAGAAGAAGAGGTAGAGGCTTGCCCGTAGTATCATAACCTCCAGGAACAGTGAATATGGCATGAAAAGTGACGGTTGCGATGAGAGCTGCAACGAAGCTACAAGTAGTTGCTGTGTTCATCAATTCTTCTCCTTCTTTTCGTAGAGGGTCGTGAGACGCTTCGAATACTTGTCTTGGGGTCATCTTGTTGCTGTTTTTTTGCAATACCTCACGTTCTGATACCAAACTCTTTACTTCCTCAAACCATTGAGCCTCTCGTTGCATCTTGAGGGCAGATCCAGAAATCTTAGGGCCAGGAGATAGATAAGCCGCGATATGGAGAATGTTGTTGTTTTCTTTGTCGCAAGATCTAAGGAGCGTGACCTTTCTATCGCCTATACCATAAATGAGGCTAAATATCTTCTCTTTCCTGAATCCAACGGCCACTTGAAAGAGGTTTCAACCAGACTTCGCTTCACAGATCCAAAGAAGCTCAGGGTTACATTTTAAAATCTCCTTGAAAATTTCCTTGTTCCCATTCTCCACGGCTTCAACTAGTGCTTCATAGACCGTCTCTTTCCAACTCTCGTTGTTGACCATGACCACTGACAGTCAGTACCGGTGTAACGTTTTGGACTACCCTAAGCGAGTTCAAAAATTGTGCATTTTTTTAAAGATCATAAAATGATGACAATATAGAGAAAAATATGTTAAAGTTTCATAATATAAATCAACTTCATAAACTGTTTAAAAAATGTAAATAAAAAAAAACAATTTATTACTGAAATATAAGTTTTTGCATTTTTCATGCAAAATTAGTTATGAAACTCAAATAGTCAAATTTTTCAACAATAATTTTAGATAGCTAGATACAATAAACCATAAAATATATATGACCAATAATTTACGTCTCGCAAAATCGATGTCTCTATTTTACAGACTACACAATTCATAATGTAGCCCAGCTAAAATTACAACCCCAATCCGAACTATTCAATGCATCACTATGACCGGAACTGGATCAAATTCCATCTTATATTTTATTTTCTAAAAAATGAAAAGTGTCAAGATATTATATGTAAAGAAACTGAGGAAAATCTGGACATTGGGATTGATATATTTCATATATAACTCATACCAAAAAATTTGAAATTTATATAAGTATGTGTGTGTGTGTATATATATATATATATATATTCAATTTAATCAGAGGTGCTTTATGTATTAGAGGTCTTGTGAGGATGTATTCACTTTATAATTTTTTTAAAATTAAAGCCATTTATGCATTTTTAGACGCTTTGTTTTTTTTCTTGCTAATGGTTAGTATAAACACTTTATACAGAGAGAACGGTTTGACCTCAGGCGATGTATGTTACGACCAAAGCGGTCACGTGCCCCGGCTAAAATTTGATTTTCGTTAAAGTAATTAATTTAAAACTCATGGAAATGCCTCCGGTTAGATATATGTTCATGATATTAATGTCCCTCCAGGTTAAAAGTTTTTCTAAATCCGCCCGTGTTTGGCCTAAAGTCCAGGACAAGAAAAACATGAGGAAGAATAAGCTCTACACATTGGTGAGGAGATAAGAGTAGGCCGATGACTAGTGTGATCAGCAGGGGCGGAGGCAGTAAGGTGAGAAGGGGGTCAGTTGACCCCATTAATTTTTGATATTTAATTATATACTTTGAAGAAAAATTGTATTGACCCCAATATAAAATAGATTTTGACCCCAGCATAAAATTAATTTAGATAAAATGATAAAAAAAAATATATAACTATATGAAACAAAAAAGCCCAAAATTCTAAAAAATTAGATATATTTCACCTAGAATTGTATATATACATGTGACTTAACCAATGTAAACATATAAATTTCTATTATTAGTTATGGTTTTACAAAATACACACATGAAAAATAATGTTCAATTTTAGATTTTTTTAAGAAATAAATCTGACCCCATTAGGTAAAAATCCTAGCTCCGCCACTGGTGATCAGTCAAGAACCGTCTTCAGTGATAAGAGTAGTGTGAGTGACCATTCACGAACGAACCACAGTCAATTAACAACATAATGAAGATGCTGTTGAACGCGCCAGCCATCTGAAAGGTCCGAACCATACCATTAGAAGTGAGTCACATACTTGAATATTTGATGCAGGTGCGAGTGATCCTAGACAGTTTCGAAACGTCACGAGTGAGCACATTAGAAGTTTTGTATTCAGCTCTGTGCAGCCTAAAATTTCACTTTATAAGATCGCTTGGAAGTGGAGTTTCACTATAGTCCGCAAACAGGTGAAATAACTATTAATCAATGTAATAAATTTTAAATAGACAATTCAAGGCTTGGTGAATCGTACAATCTACATCAATGTCATTACTTTTTTGTGAACCATTAGCAATAATGCTCATTAAATAGCAGGTTGAAAAAAAGAGAAGAAATACACAGGACAAATGTGTTTATGTGCATGATTATCTGCGAAATGATAACAAACACAGATTTAACACAAAACCAAATGTAAGCAAACAGTATACTATATGTACCATATATAGTCATGACATCAATTGAATTAATGGGAATTGGCTGGTGCAGTTAACTAGTAACGGATCAATGTGAATTTTGATCTCTCTAATATTAGTCTAAGTTTTTTTCTTTGCCTGACGACCCCAACAGCATATTTATACTTAAGATTAGTAATTTCGCACGAGTATGAGTTATGACTAGTGGGATGTTGCAAAGTATATTGCATCATTATACCTGTATACATATATATATATATATATATGAATATGAGCGATCGTATTTAAAGAACACATGTGTTCGTGTATAAAGATGGGAAGCAGGAGGAGTTCAAGGAAAAGAGAGAGATAGACGATGAGAAGAATACGGTGACCTTTAGAGGACTCGAAGGTCACTTGATGGAACAGCTCAAGGTGTATGACGTCATCTTCGAATTTATTCCCAAATCGGAGGATGGCTGCGTTTGCAAAACCACTATGATATGGGAGAAGCGTAACGATGACTTCCCCGAACCAAGCAACTACATGAAATTCTGCAAGAGCATGGCTGCTAACATGGACGACCACATCCTCAAAGCTTAATCATCATCTTCATCATCATCATCCTCGTCGCCATCACAATCACCAACACCGTTATCATTATCATCTCCGTTTCTATATATTAATTAAAATGCATGTTATTACAATAAATGGGGTCTTCTGGAGTTTCATCTCTTTGTAAGACCAAACTTCGATATGTTCTTATGGTCATCATCGCCTCCGGGTTTGATATGTACGTTGTTCACTTATCAATATATATTCTAGTGTTATCAAGTGAGTCAAAGGTTTGTGGCGAATTTTCTAAAAGTTTGTGCGTTCTTAACCCCCCTTTTTTTTTTTCCTTGCTCTGTTTTCTTAAAAAAAACTTTATCAACTTTCATTCCTCTCACAGTCTCACTATTTGTAAACAACCATTTGTCTAATAAAATTAACGATCCAATAAAATATTCCCTTTCATCCGAAAAAAAAACAATGGATACAAATCTCTACTCTTTAGCCTTAGGTTTTTACCAAAAGGACTTGAAGGTCACGCCATGGAGCAGCTCACGTTTATGACCCCATCTTCCAATTTATTCCCAAGTCTGAAGATGGTTGCCTCAACGAGAAAGATGCTAAGACATTCTTTGTCAGGTGATACTAACATACAACTTGTTCAAACTTTTTGCTTTAGAACGAAGTAGATCATCACTGAATTACCGTGCGTGACACGATATCAGCTAGAATCTCCGGTACACTGACAAATTCTCCTTCCGGTGGAAGCAATCGCGACAAGGGAGATTTTTGTAGAGCAGACAACTCTTCCCTATTATACTTCACCCTCTGATCTGTATCCACAAATATCACACATTAAAACTTTTGAGCTCTTCTAATCACATCTCTTTCCCTACCATGAACTGAAATAGCAAGTTGGTAAGTTAGTGAGAAAAGGGCGTACCGATGAAACTCCTGGCAATTGCGGCAGAAGTCTCTGGCCTCCGGTTATTCCTCTTCCTCGATATCTTTGCAAAACTCTGAGAAGGAGATGACCGAGGAAGAAGTTGATTTTGGTTAGAAGTATCATGCGCAAGGTCATGCCTCACTTTGATGTGAGGGTGCTTTTTGCAGAGACCAGCGACAGCGTCCTCGGTTAAAAGCCAACAACCTTTAAGATCGAGTGTTCTCAGGCTTAACGGCGGTCTAAACTTTTCGACACCATTGCTGGTCAATACTGCATCCTGGACGCCGAGGCTGACTAGGTTTGGGAGAGAGGAGAGATGGTGGAGGGTGAAATCTGTGAGGGAAGTGCTTCTCAGGGACAAATGTGTTAATCCTGTTAGGCTACTCAGAGGGGAGAGAGCAGCGTCGCTTAGGTACGGATGTTCTAGACTCAGGGTTTTAAGGGAAGGTAGAGACTGTAGAGCTGCTAGTGACGGCTGTGCTTCTTTTTCTTGTGGAGATAGGTTCTGGCTGAATCCTGAAAGAGAGAGTTTTAGAGTTAGATTTTGATCGGTTATCATCCGTTCAACAGTTATCAGATAGCCCAAACGTACCTCGGATGCTGGTCATGCTCAAGTCAAGGGCTTTAACGCAAGACATCCTGGTGCTGATATATAAGATGGACCGATCGTCGATGCATGTCTGTGACAGAGACAATGTCTCGAGCCGTGGTACATGTTCGGAAAGAAATTCAACACCAGTGGAAGTGATTTTTGTATCCGAGACATTGAGATTCCTAAGAGTATCACCAACACATGCTACAAACTCGACAGAATCATCCCCGAAAGCTGTGGAGCTCAGATCAAGATGCTCCAGCTTCGTCATCGTTTGCAAGAAGCTGAAGTTTTGGATGGAAGTCTTGGAAACGTCTAAGTAGCTTATAGAGCTTTTGCTGGTGAAGGAAAAGTCATCGGTTTCAGCACTGAACGTAGCTCCAGATAAAACGAGCTTTTTTAAGGAAGCAGATACGGAGCTGTGAGTACTTGATATGGAGAGAAGAGCACACTTGTTCATGAGTAAGCATTCAAGATGCGGTATGTTTGGAGCCTGTGTGACGCTGGTCCACGAAAGATTGAGGAAGCTCAAGTTTGGAAATTTGAGAATACCCACAGCCCCTTGGTTGGTTACGTTGCTTCCCCAGATGTCAAGGTACTCTAGCTTTGTCAATACCTGAGGAGTCAAAAGAATTTGCCATCACAGAAACTTATAGTAATAACGACTGGACCCATAAATGCGTTTATGATGTATGACATTGGAACCAAAAAAAAAAACCTCTTATTGCAAGAATACTAAAACTGACCATACATGTGAAATCCATTGCATGTGGATTAATGGATTTAATAACCAGAAAGTGATGTTTCAATTCTAGAATCCTGAAATAAGACTAACATAGAGTACGGAACATTCCAATTTAAGCAGAGTTCTTACGATTCAACTAGATAGATGATAACCATTGAACTACCACAAATCAACCCGAGCAATTAAAATCTAAGCTTGTCACAACAAAAGAAAGAACAAAACAAGGGGGTAAAGACCTTGTACCTGGAGAGAGCTCAGGTTGTGATCAGTAACAGGTAAGCCACCCAAATCTAGGAGAGACAAGTTTTTGAGTGAAGCAAGAAGAGAGATTCCAGCTTCCTTAACGCCCGTCTGTGAAATCCACAGCTTCTCCAGATTTACAACAGATTGCAGGTGCTTTATACTAGCATCCGTAACCTTTGAGCATCTTGAAAGATCCAACTCCTTCAAACTTGTCAACCCTGAAACATTATAAATCAAATTCACATTTTTATATAATAAGCTTCCATTGCGAAATCAGAAGGCATCTTCGTTGAACATACCTGTGATAGGCCAGAGAGTAGAATTGTTGATTCTCTGGCAATCTGAAAGATTAAGAGAAAACAGATTAACAAAGCCTCCAATGTAAGCCATCCATTCAGCGTTGATGGAGCTTTCCCCTCGGAGATCAATCTTCTCTACAGAATGTTTGAATACTCTGCACACAAAAAAAAAGAAGACTTTGTTTAGTTTGTTATAGAGATGAATGCAAATAATGCAAGTACTTAATAATTTTGAACACTCGTGCAAAAAAAAAAAACTAAGATCCGAAGCGATCATTCAACAACTCAAATGAAAGCATATAACTTTTGACCATTTAGAGATCGGAAGAACTAAAGCAAAGACGAGATTCAAAAACAAAACGATCAACAGAAGCTCGGAACAAAATGTATGAAGCAAAGTCAGAAGTTTACTCGAGTAACGAAGGGAAAAGAAGTCGCTGGAGAAGGAGCTGACGGAGAAGAGCGTCGGCAAGGTGAGGAGGCAGACGCTCAAGGCTCCGCCGCTGAAGACGCCATCGTTCCACCGCGTCTCCGCTCTTGCAAGCTTCCTCTATGCATAAACGCACCAACGGAGTCACCATCTCCATTTCCATCTCCATCGTTGAAATTTCTGAAGTGAGATTCAGCTCAACCAAAGATTCAATCGAACCTTTAGGATCGAGATCAAAAGTCGGATTCTAGAGTTTTTGAGATAAAACTCTGTTTTGTTATTAAATCAATGAATGGATTGTTTGAGGAAGAAGACAGCAATATGATTATCGTCTTAATTACTGACAACCGACCTTGAAAGGGAACAAAACCTAAAAGCCCAAAATCGTAAGCTGGGCAAGACTTCAGCTGGATCCGAGGGACCGAACCGAAACGAACCGAACTGGAACTAGGTTCCTGTCCTCCCGGACCAAACCGAAATCAACATAAATATTTGAACAAGATTTAGTTTGATTACTGACAGCATTTCCATTTACGACCCCGTATTGGGCTGCTAATTTACACAACATATGGCCCAAATAAATAAAAAACTTATCGCATGTAATGGCCCGTTGACACACGTGTGCTCGCACGTGCTTTCCTTCCATGAAATGTTGTGTCTTACGCACAAACTTTCACACGCGTTTATTATTCTTTGCGCGCTTTTATCGTTCATTAAATGTAATTAGAAAGGAAAGGAAAGGAAAGGAAAGAAATAAATTCTGCAGATTTTCTCTCAAACAGTCAAACCTCTACAAACACAAAGACAAAAAGCTCAATCTGCACTCATCTCTTTGTCTCGAAGCTTTTCAGAAAACGAAAATGTGGCGATTCTCCGTTTCGGTTCTCCTCTTCTCGTATCTCGCCGTCTCTTCTTTTTCGTTCGGCGATTCGGAGGCGACGACATGTTCGGGAATAGTCTTGTTACGGTACCGGTACGATAAGATCTCGATAACCGACTTTGGCGGCGTTGGGGACGGGAGGACGGTGAACACGAAGGCGTTTAGGGCGGCGATATATCGGATTCAGCACCTCAGGAGGAGAGGAGGCACGCTTCTGTATATACCTCCGGGAGTGTTTCTCACGGAGAGCTTCAACCTCACCAGCCATATGACTCTCTTCTTGGCTAAAGGCGCTGTCATTAAAGCTGTTCAGGTAATAAAAAAATAAAAAAATTCATAGTTTTCTGTTTTTTATCACTGCGATTTTGAAAATTTTAAACTCCCATTTGGAATGTCAGCTTCATTTTTTTTTCTGTTGCAGTTTTCAGATTCTATGAGATAATTTTGGAATTTGATTGTTGAGTAACGAATTCGTTGGTTTTTGATTTTTAAAATTTTAAAAATTGTTCATTAGTGAATGCAATAAATGATTGGTGAGTGGTCTCTGTCTGCTTTCTGGAATTGAGTTCGATTGTCAACACTCACTAGTGTCACTGATTTATCTCTCTACTAGTGATCTGTTAGAAGGCAAAGATATTTAAGGTACTCCAAAAATAGAAGTGTTTTTTTTTTCATTCTTATACTGCTTGCCTTGGATCTGAATTCTGAAAATGTAATAAGTTGATCTTGTAATCAAGTTAGCTTGTAATAATTACTATTATTGAAAGAAACAAGAAGGTTTGGGGAACCATGCACGTATATTAATTAATAACTAATTTGGGGTATGGGAGAGGTATTGGTAGGTCCGAGCATCATGGGACCGTCCGGTGCTAAAACGTTATTGTATGCATGTGGCTGTACTGCTTTTATGTCTATGTTTCAATAGCTGACCCCAGAGATAGCTGGCAATTTTTGTCGTTCGCGTTATCCAGTTTTGTCAAAATTATGGTTATTATATTCTCTACTAGTGTTATATCATATGTAAAAAATATCTGAATGATAAAAGTAAACAAATCTTTGGTTAGAGTGCTTTTAACGTTAGGAGTGTGGACAGTTTGGGTTTTCATCGTCGTTTAGTAAGAGTCTCACATCAACTCGGAGTAGGATGCTGCCCATATATGTTAAACCTCGGATTCAATTATCCTTTTTTATTTGATTATTTGATTGGCAATTGTCTTCAAGTCTGTGGAAACAAAAACACTATTACTTGTCATTAAAGTGTATATTGATGTGTGTGTGTGTGTGTGTGTGTTATGACCGGTTTTGAGCTTGTACGTATTTTTTAGTCACGGCCATTTTCTTTGGCCTGAGACATTTATCGGCACAACACCACTTCAAGCCTACTTTATTTTGACTCGGATGTTTTATATTTAATTTTTTTTTGGGTGATCACTAGTATAAGTTTAAAGAATCGCAGAATATGAATCTGTTTTGTGACCTTTTAGTGTGTGTGTGTTGGCTTCAGGATACATGGAATTGGCCATTGATTGACCCTTTACCATCATATGGAAGAGGGAGGGAGTTACCAGGGGCACGGTATATGAGTTTTATTCATGGCGATGGCCTTCGTGATGTAGTCATCACTGGTGAGTTTGGACCCTCTTTTACTTCCATTTCTATATAACACCTGAGTATAGTGTAACACTTTTTTAACATTACATTGCAATTCTATATACACAGGACAAAACGGGACAATAGACGGTCAAGGAGAAGTGTGGTGGAACATGTGGCGCAGTAGAACGCTAAGGTTCACTAGACCGAATCTAATCGAGCTCAAGAACTCCAAGGAGATCATAATCTCCAATGTTATCTTCCAAAATTCACCCTTCTGGAACATTCATCCTGTTTACTGCAGGTATATTTAGCTACCTGTTTCAAGTTACTACTTACTACCTTTTAGATATAGAAATATTCCTCTTCTTATGGTATTGACTCTGTTCATCGTTTTTGATCTGTGGCAGCGATGTTGTCATCCATCACGTTACCATCTTAGCTCCACAAGATTCGCCCAACACCGATGGAATCGATCCAGGTTTTGTCTTGATCTAAAGTCTCCTTTTCAATAGACTACTAGATTGGTTGCTGTGTTAGAAACATATCAAACATGTCTATGTAAGAACTTGAAACATGTTTTTGTCTGCATAATAGCTATTCCGTGCTAGAGAATGTAGCTCATGTCGCTGTGCAAACTAGAGACTTGATTTTACAGTCAAATTTGTAATGACAAAACTCTGTCTGAACTAGTGATGTTTTCTAAAATGTGTTGACAGATTCCAGCTTCAATGTCTGCATAGAAGACTCCTACATCTCAACAGGAGACGATCTCGTTGCCATCAAAAGCGGTTGGGACGAGTACGGAATCGCTTTTGGCCGTCCAAGCTCAAACATAACTATCCGCCGCATCACAGGATCGACCCCGTTCGCAGGTATAGCAATAGGAAGCGAAACATCAGGAGGAATCAAGAACATCGTAGCAGAACACATCACTCTCTCCAACGTGGGCGTTGGTGTCAACATCAAGACAAACATTGGTCGCGGAGGATACATCAAAAACATCAAAATCTCCAACGTTTATGTCGAAAACGCAAGGTACGGGATCAAGATCGCTGGCGACACGGGAGATCACCCGGACGCGTATTATAACCCGAACGCTCTTCCGATCGTTAAAGGAATACATATAAAGAACGTCTGGGGTGTTAACGTTCAAAACGCTGGCTCCATTCACGGTCTTAAGGGTTCACCTTTTACAGGTAAAGTCTTTTTTATTTTCGTAGCGTTTACCATATATGGTCCACGTATATCTCTCATATACTTTTACTCTCAAATAACTTTGGTAAACGTAAATGTACAGGGATATGTTTGAGTGAGATAAATCTACATGGAAGCTTAAATTCGTATAGGACTTGGAAGTGTTCCGATGTTATAGGAACTTCCCTCAAGGTCAGTCCTTGGCCGTGTTCAGAGCTGAGAGCTACCGGCGGATCTTATTCGTGTTCTTCCAACTTCTGAAAACTTCCGAGCAAGTTTTTTCCTTCGCGATTCGTTTTCTTTAAACGTAATTAATCACGAATTTGCAGTTCCTTTCCATTGGTATGTATGTTTGTATTTTTTAAAATTTAAATTCATAAAGTTAAATTATTAAATTTTACAAAGTTAAAAAATTAAAGAAAGTTGAATGAGTACGTCTACATAGTCAAGATCTGGTTTCGATGCCTAAGCTTTTCTAAAAGTATTTAAAAAAAAAAGAAATGGTCTCAGATAACACATATCTAAGTTTTTGTGACTCTTATACCACACAAAGCACAAAATGACTCAACTAACATTCATTAATTATTTAATGACTATTATACCCTCATTTTAATTAAAACAGAGAATTAAATAGTTGGTGTGAGTAACAGATCTCCTCGAGTTCTACGGCGTGAAATCGAAGTCGACGTCGAAGGTTTGAAATCAAATACCTATGGCGTGAAATCGGCGACGGACAACGGCAACGACGGTGGTGGTGGCGTACGACGGCGATGGAAGAAGAGGGACGAAGGAACATATGTTCATCAACCTCTGCATTTCTAATCGACGGAAAGTTTGTTCAGAGGTTCGATTTGATTAGCTTTATCTCGTTTTATTAAAACTCTGTATGAGTATTTCATAGACATATCAAAATCGATTTGATTATCCCTGCCTTGTTTGATTGAAACTTTGTATGAGTATTTCATAGACAAATCGATTAGATTAGCTCTGCCTTGTTTAATTGAAATTAATTGAAACTTTGCATGAGTATTTGGTGGTTTTGCTTAGTTAATTTTTTGACGTGCTTTTCTCTTGTGATAGGTTTCATTGTTGTTCTCAATCATGGAAAATATATTGTGTTGTGGGAGAGTGGAAGTGTATATGAGATTTTGAATGGAGATTTTGTGTCGATCAAACAAAAAGGGTTTCTTTGTTCAAGATAAGTGATAATGTCAAATACCAGGAGTTAGTGGAGATGCTTAGTGAAGATTTTAGACTTCAGAACAAAGAGATTTCACTGAGAAATGGTTTTAGTTTGTCTATGAAATCTGCTTATGAAGACTCTCGCCCAGTATGTTTAGGGAATGAAAGACAACTGAGAACTTTTATCAACAAGATAAAAGAGAATGCTGAAATTAGTCGTCTGTGTATCAATATAAGTAGACGGTTTCACTTCCTTGAAATATTCATACATACCTTCCTGAATTAGTTGATTTGCTTCCTAAATATTGCATTCATTTATGAGTTAGGAAGTTTTATAGTTCAATTGTCCTGCTTTCTTTGTCTTGATGTATGTGAGTGACAATAGCAATCTTGTTCATGCAGATAGTGTTGGAAGTAACATTCACTCAACAAACTTATGCAATGAAAATATTGAATGACATTGAAAGCACACAGTTGATGCCAAATCTATGTGGAGATTCAGAAGTTGTAGGTCATAACATTCATGAAAACATTAGGTATATATCATCGTACATATTAATGCATGTTTTTTTTTTGTTTCTTGACTTCCTACAAAGAGGATTAAACCTGTTGGTGAGTTTGGTGTTCCAGGTTCTAAATCACAATAAAACAAGTGCGGCATAAATGACATTGGAGGACACAACAAGCTTAGATGCAGAACATCTATATGATAAAGTTTGATCGTTAAACTAATACTTTGTTTTTTTATGTTTTAGAAAGCGTTTCAGCTGTTTTAGAAATGCTTTCCTAAATTTATATGCAGTTATTTTAAACACGATTATGCATTTTTTTTCTTTTTCGGATTTGGTTATGAGTTTGTGAAGTACATATTTGTCACTCATTTCTTCATGATTGGTGTTTTTATAATTAAAAATGATCTAGTTTTTCGAAATGTCAAAGTTTTATGATTTCATGAAGGCCTTCTAAATACGATAGGTACCTTCCAAAATTCGATAACCAATGAATTCTCACATTTTTTAACATAGGTTTTTAACTTGTATTAATGACCGAATTATAATTGAGGTTTAGTGGCTACGACCACTTAAAACTCAAAAATGATCTAATTACTTAGAAATGTCAAAGTCATAAATTCATAAAGGTTTTCCTAAATCCGAGAAGTTCCTTTCTAAATCCGATAACCTATGTAGTCCCACATTTTTCACTGTATGTTTTCCACTTGTATCAATGACCAAATTATAACCGTGTTTTAGTGGCTACAACTACTTAACAAACTCAATGATATAGTTATTCGAAATATCAAAGTTTCATAAATTCATGAAGGCCTTCCTAAATTTGATACGATAATTCCTAAATCCTATAATCTATGAATTCCCACATTTTTTAACATAGGTTTTTAACTTTTATCAGTGATCGAATTATAATCGTGCTTTAGAGGTTACAACCACTTAAATAAACTCAAAATGATATAGTATCTTCCAAATGTCAAAGCGTCGTAAATTCATGAAGGCCTTCCTAAATCTGATAAGTTCCTTCATAAATCCGATAATTTCCTTCCTAAATCTGATAACCTATGAATTCCATAAATTCATGAAGGCCTTCCTAAATCCAATAAGTTTCTTCCTAAATCTGATCACCTATGAATTTCCACATTTTTCTACATAGGTTTTCCACTTGCATCAATGACCGAATTATAACCATGGTTTAGTGGCTACAACCACATAGCCTAGTGGCTACAACCACATATTACAGTTTCATAAATTCATGTAGGTCATCCTAAAACAGTTTAGTTGATTCATAAATATTATAAATGCTATTTCATAAAACCGACTTTTCAAGTAGCACAAAAAAACTGTCAAGTAGCTATCCAAGTGAACAAAAAAATATTCAAGTTTTGAAAAACTGATAAGAAGAAGTTCATCCATAGTATCTCGAACGAACTCCTAGGAGATTTCACAAGCAATTATGTCGTAAAGGTTTTCATCTGCAATAGACATGTCCTTAAGCTCTTCTCTGATCATGAACTTCAATATTGGAAGTTCAATAATTTCTGAAAAAGAATCATCCAGTTTTGCACCTAAAAAATCACAAAAGTCAAAAGTTAAAAATACGAGATTTAGTAAGACTTTCCTAAATAGCAACAATCGCTTTATATGATCTTCCTAAATACAAAAAATGGCTTCATAATGACCTCATAAGGCCTTTCTAAGGTGTTCCTAAGTACCAACAATCACTTCCTGAGGTCTTCATAATTACCAATATTAAACATTAATAAAGTCTTTCTAAAACAAAAAATTGTTTCCTAAACTTTTTATAAAAATCCGAGTTCTAGCAACATCTTCCTAAATACCAACAATGGTTTTCTAAAGCCTTCCTAAACTCCAACAAATGCTTCCTAAACTCCAACAAATCCTTCCTAAATACCAACAATCGCTTCTCAAGACATTCCTAAATAGCAGCAATGGCTTCCTAAGGTGTTCCCAAACACCAACAATCACTTCCTGATGCTTTTCTAAATAGGAACATTAAACATTATACAAGTAGCATATGACACAAAAGAGAGATAAGAAAAGACAAACCTGAAACGGTTTGTGTTGAGTAACTCTCTTTTGAGAGACCGATGAGAAAATCAAGCGTAATCTATACAAAATAAACAAACAACGTATCAATAAGGTTTAAAGGATTTAGTAAGAAGAAAGCACGTTATGGACTTTAGTGTTTTTTGTGGCAGAACTGAATACAAGAACAAACTATCCAAAAATCTGTTCTTTAACAAGCATTGAGAGAGGTATGTGATTCTCCACACCACCAAAATTTGGGAAGAAGAAATCAGAGACCATTAAAATCCCAAGCTTTGATTCCGCCATGGATTATGGATTCGAACCTCTAAAATTTCTGATTTATAAACAAACCACGATGTGGTAGAACACGTGGAGAACATCTCTCGATTCTGAAATTCATCAAAATAAAACTGAATATTAAATTAGGAGAGGGTAATTCTACGATCGCTCATCCAAATCCCAATTAAACTACAAAGAACTATAAAAGAACTAAATTTCCCAAAGGAAACAAAAACGACACAAACTGAATTTCACAGAATCTGAGCAATAGAGAAGGGGATCAAAGATTCAAACTTTTCTGGATCTCCACACTTGTCGAGATGGTTTTTTTGGCGGACTTCGAAGACTTGGTTTCCTGCAATGGCAACGACGAAGTTTGGTGAATCGGTTTGCGGAGATGACGGACGTCGGCGGCGACAACGTAGGTTTTCTCCTTCGACTGCGATGATTGGAACGACGAAGGCTTAGACGATGGCGACAGACGACTGCGGCGGCGAACGACGAAGGCTTAGACGACCGCGACGGACCACTGCGACGGCGAACGACGACGCAAGGTTAGAGTTTCAGAGAGAGCGTTTTCTGGTTTTTTTTTCTTTCCTTGTTTTATGAGAGGGGTAAGATGGTCTTTTGTTTGTTTAATGAATGTTAGTTGTGGAATAAATCAGCGTGTGTGGTATTCTGAGAATGAAAACCAGAAAGTGTGGTATCAAGGAGAATCTCCCTTAAAAAAATAGGATTTACAAGTGTAAGATTCATCATATACACTGGTGTTAATCTGTTTATATTACCAGTGTGGTTGACACGTTGCGTTGATATTTAAACTCAGTTTTGATAGTGTGTATAGATAGATAAAATGTAAAAATTATAACAAATCTTATAATTACTACTGTTGTTAATCTTTATTTTTTAGTTTACTTCCGTGAAACCTTCTTGGTCAACGATTGAAAAATGGTTAGTGTAAGTAAAAGAAAACAAAGCCAATTAGGAGCTTCTCGAATAATTAGAACGCATCTTGACTAGTTTTATTTGACTTTAATATATTCTTTGATTGGTAGATTAAGTCAAGCTAATCTTTTTTACTTAAGTCAAACTAATTAGGATTATATTATAATAATCATTTAGTAGCTCATTATTAAAAACAAATTTATCATTGTGCTTAACTTTCCTGGCCACTATATAAATTGGCAGTGAGACGAACCAAAATCTATCACACAAAGATTTACAAGAAGAAAAAATGTCAAGTTCGGGAAAAGAACTCTATTATGTGTTTTTGAATAGAGATCCCGAATATGAGCGTCTTAAAGAAGACCGGTAATAATATTCGTTATCATGTGTATGATGCTATGTGTACGTATAATACAAGAAACCATAAATACGTCAATTATCTGTAAGAAAATATTAGCTTGATAGATTGAATGTTTATGTAGGACAAAGAAAGGAGAAGAAGAGTTGGATAGGTACCTTGAAAAGAGACATGAGGAGATTCTTGGAAGTAATCTTGAGCCTGGCTCTTATAAGAGGACTGTCTCTCTCAGGGGCGGACCCAGAATTATATTTTATCGGAGTCAAAATATACTATTAAACAAAAATCATTTTTAATATAAATATTAAGCATTCTATAAAAATATTCTACGATCTTTCATGTCCTATAATTTTTTTATCACAATCTCATTTGCAATTGTCTCGAATACATTTTTCTCGACAAAAAAGCTAAGCAATCGTTCAGAAACTAAATTATTTAAAAAAGTTAATTAAACTAAAGTACTGGATTTTTGTTAATGTGTGATAAAGAAAACTGGATTTTACAAAATATGAGTTGAATTATATATAATATGTTTTCACATAATAAAAAAATGGACCCGAAATATTATTTGTGGGTTCAATAAATTATTTGGTCTGGGTTCATTACAACAAAATCTAAAACCATTGTTAATAGATTTTCATTTTATGTGGGGTCAATTGCACCCACATTATCCTCAATACGTCCGCCCTTGGTCTCTCTTGTCGTTGTTCATGGTTTTGGGGTTGAAATCACCAAGCACCAGGTAATGCATACATATCATATGCATTTGCATTTGTATATATATGTTTCGTGGATTGTTTATAGTTTGATGTTGTTTATTTTCTTGTTTTGTAATATTATCTACCAGGCCAAAGTGTTAAGATCCGCCGATGGGGTTTATTTGGTGGAAAAGAACGAAGAAATTAAACTTGTATCGAGTTAAGAAAGAAGAAAAGAAGGAAGAAAATTTCTAAGTTCTTTATTAGAAGATGATTTAATATCGACATTTTTTAAGAACAATAATATATTACTAGTGATATCAGACAGAACATGGTAGAGTAACACGTAGTAGTAGACTGGTAGTAAAATAAATTCTGAAAAAAAATTGAGACTTAAGAATCACTGAGGGTTGATGGGTCGGGTGGTAAAAGGTTATATGTATGATATTGTGTCATGTATCTGTGGATGCCAATGAAAAAATCTATTCCAAGTTTTATTTATGTTGGCTTCCTTTGTGATCCAACAAAGTACATAGGCATTTCCTGTTATATTTGGCACTGAAAGAGAACAGTTTATCGAAATTCATGCGGATATCGTTACAAATCTGCATGGTGTGTGATCAAACTTTCATTCAAGTATTTACGTCTTATTTTTGGGCCTAGTAAATTTAGATATGGGCCTCAAATGTTGTTCCACACGAGAGCCCACATGTTCTTATCCCACGCGCGGTCGCATTAACGTCAATAACAAGGGTGTGAGTGTTACGTTCACTTGATCAGTAGATCAGTAGCTCGTAAGATTTTATATAAGAGGAGTATCTAAATTTACTTTAACAATATTTCAGAAAAAAACAAAAAAATTCCCATAGGAGTGTTATTATATGGAACGTAAGGTTAATACTCCAGCTTCCTTCCCCCTGTGAATCTTTTTAGAAAGATAAAGAGATAAGGTTTTGCATTGTTAAATTTGCAATATCTCCAAATTAAACTGTGAATTTGCAATGACAAAACAATATAATTTGTTTATATCAAGTGTGAAAGTGTCAAATTGGTAATTGACTATCTCTAAACGAATCGGAAGCCGTGTCTTTTCCGTACATGGTTTTTTTATATTATGTTTGGCCTTTTCCTACTTTACTAATTTATTGCTCCTTCTAACGAGTCCAATCCACAAGTTGGCTACTAGTAGTATTTTGTTGGCATAATTGATACTCTCTCTTTCTAAATAATACTAGTAGTAAATTATTTTAGATTCTTACACAAAAATTTGATAATATATAATAGTATATACATTATTTCATATGATTACCAATTTCAATAAATTTAACTTTTAAAAAAAATTTAGAATTTATCATTTATAACTAATAAAAATGCATAAAATTTTCAAAATATATTTTTAAACAGTATTTTCTTTTAAACTTTTATCCTCTTAAAACAAAAGGAATAATTAACTGTAATAATTATTTCGTTTTTATAGAAATATGAATTAAAAGCTGCTTGGTAGCTTTGAGACACACCTAGACACAAAAAGATATTGCGACGTTGGTTGGAAATAAATGCGATAACTAATGCCGTAAAGTCTAGCAAATCAGTTTCTTATAAAAAAAAACAAAAAAACTACTACTCCAATGTACTACTCTCGAGTCTCTTGCATGAATTATTACGAAGCACTATAGAGTTTGGATGTCAGATTGATTCATTATACTGTGGGCTGGTTCATTTCATTTCAATCTAATGATTTATGTATCGAATTCACTTGACAAATGAATTGGTAAATTTAACTGAACTGAGTCTGGGAATTATATGCGCTAGAGCGTAGATGTAATTAATACATCACAAGCTGCTTCGTAGACTGAAAAACAAAAACAAATCAGATTATTTAATAACATATCAATATAATCACAAACTAACTCTAGAATTGGTAAATTATAGTACTAATCGGTCTAGGGAATAATTATAAGCTAATCTAGCTGAGTATACCTTACCAAGAGATTTTTTTCACAGAGTTGAGTTATGAAAACGAGGATAAAAAGAGATCAGAACGAATTTGATGATGAGTGACGCAAGAAGAGTGACGCCATTAGCAATCATTTTAACTGTTAAAAGAGTAGGAAGATTAAAAGAATATTTTCCCCTTTCGTATACTATTTTCTTCTTTTGTTTTGTCCTTTTAACAAATAAAAAAGGGAGTAGCAAATACTAATAAATAATCAAAAAGGGGAAATCCACGCGGAGAGAGGTTTGAAATGTCGTCGGTCCAATCTCTTGACTCATCTTGTCCCTTGGAAAATTTCTGCATATCCTTCCTTCAGATATTTTTCTATTAATAAATATGTTGATGCCCTGTTACGTTTTTCCTACGTTGACAAGGTTTCTTCTTATAGTAAAACGATATAATATTACTTTTACTGTAAACAAAGTATATGTAGTTGGCAGGAACTATATTTTTTTGTATAGATCAACAAGACGAATCTATTGAATTCGACATTGGTATTTATAAGCTGTCTATTTGTTAAACTGTAATCAAATGTGTTTGGAAAAGAACTGCATCAGATTTTGAACTTGAATCCTAGCGACTCTTTAGTCCTCTCCAGTGCAATCGGAAATCTGATTCATTTATTTATTTATGTGTTTATCTTCAGCATCTTAAGTAAGATATATATATTTTAAATTGTTAATATCTAAATCAGAAAACAAATTTGTATTAGGTCATCATTGTGTGCAAGTTAAAATCGGTAGAGTGCATGTTGCCGAAAAACGTAATTATATATGTGTATAAGAAATAGTACTACTTCCAAAGTATAAGTGGTCCATATACATTACAAAATATTTCGATGGCAAATAAAGTTAGAAAGTATCAATCAACGAAAATGAATGAGTTTCAAAAAGAGAAATGAATGTTCGAATGGAATATCAATCTGACTAATTGAGATCTCTTTATGGTGGACTTGGTCAGCAAAGACCTTATCATACTCTTGTATTATCACAATGACTGTATTTTTAGTGGAACATATTACAAATGTTAACATATATTCGACACCTTATCTTTACACTGGATAAATAAATTATCCCGAACTTTTGCATTTTTTCTAAACCGTTAATAAATGTTTTCGCCCTCTCGAGTTTAACATCTTTTAAATTTTAATACACACGGTTAACAACTTGAATAGCCCCCAGATATAAGTAAAATGGAGGTGGAGACTGGAGAGTTAGCACTTGGTTACTCATTTCGTTTCAAATCACTTGTCATTTTATACTAATATTTTTTTTTTTAAAGAAAATTTTGGGTACAATCTCTTCGTTTTATCAATAATTTCAAGATCAAAACTTTTATAGAGGATATAGTAGAAAAATATCTATGTGAAAAATATATAAATAATGCTTGATTTGAAAGTTTAAACGAAAGTAGTAGGAGACAAGTAGCAGTGTGTTATATCTATTTACTACAGTTCTTTTTTTAGCTAAACAGATTTTATGCTTCGCTAAATTTATTCATAAAAGTATACACATGCACTACAAAAAAAAGTTCATTTTACATCATTTATTTTAAATATTTACATTACTTATAAATGATACAAAAAAACTTTTACATCATTTAGATAAATGATTCTGAATGTGGTGATGCAAATAATTTGCATCAATTTAATAATAATCGATTTAAATATATAAAATATTTATATCGGTTACAATAACCGATTTTAATATGTATCAATTACAAAAAATGATGTTAAATTATTACATCAATTATTTAAATGATGTTAGTATTAGTATCAATTAACATAACTGATTTCAAATATTTATATCAGTTCTTAATATTGATGTAAATTAGTATCAGTTTTGAAAAACGATTTTAATACTTGTATTATTTACAATTACTGATTAAAATATTATTATCATTTGTACAGTGTAAAATTGGTGTCATTCGTTTTTTATAATTAAATTGAAATATATATTATTAGCTGGGCAAATATTTTTCACATCGTCCCACATACTTTATTTAGTTAATCAAAACATAAAAGTATTTTAAGATCATCTTAAAAATAATAGAGATGATTGGTTTTTATAGGAGAATAACTTTCTCTAATCCACCCCTCTTTTCCGATGTGGGATAAATAGTTTATCTCAGATTTTTTTTCCCTCTCGTCCTATATGTATTAATATCTCACCAGATTAATTGATCTTTCTAAATAGAGATACATATAAAAAATGGATTTTCTTTTTGATCTTATTGTTTCAGTTACCGCTTTTTCAGCTATTACTGCATATAATATATTAATTCCAAAAGACTATTTGACTATTCAATCTTTTATACAATTCTATCTACGTGCATTATATATAATATAAAATAATAATACAAACTATATATATAAGTTAATTATTTTACTGATGTAGATTAGTTTTATGTACTACAAAATATTATCTTTTAATTGATGTAACTTAATGTAAAATAACATCATTTTTATATCAATGACGTTAAAAATTACAATAATTTTCATAATTGAGGTTAATAGTATTTTTTTTATTAGCATCAATTATTATTGATGTAAATTTTGTATCCTTTCAGTAAATGATGTTAATCTGGAAAAAATGAATACATCATTTATTTAAATGATATAAATTTATAAAATAATATCAGTTAGTTTAAAATGATACAAATTAATATAAATTACATCAATTTATTGAAATGATGCTAAATTACTTAATAATAGCATCAGTTATTTTAATTGATGTTAAATTATCTTTATTTGTCTCATTTATAAATAAGTAATTTAAAATAGTATCATTTAGCTTTATGATACAATTTAAGTGATTTAATTCATACTTTTTTTTGTAGTGATGGAGTAAAATTATTTGTTGAACCAAATTCGTCCACAAATTTTATTCATTTGCTACGATACTTATACGTAGTAGGACAATAACATCGAATGCGCATATTTTCTTTGATTGTTGACAATATTGACATCACAGATGATAGTTTTCAACTGAAAAGATCATCGAAAGAACGGTTGTTTGTTGCATAATCATCCCAAGAACGGTTGCTTGTTGCATACTAATAAAGAATCAAACAAAACATTAATATTGGAAATTAATAACAGAGAATCTCAATCACATGTACAAAGTCGTAGTGTTGAAAGGGTACTTCGAAAGCGATAGTTGTCTTAACCCTTGTTGCCTGATTATTTAGTTAACCACTATATTTAAATAAATGATTATAAGTTATAATTACATTAACAAAATTGCAAAGTTGAATTGGTCAGCCTTTGACCTTGTAATGAACCTCATTCAGTACCACCACCCCACCCCACTTATAGATACACTCTGGCCCTATACTTCCTTGTACCAAAGACTTTTCTTTACTTTGAAAGTTTTTGTCTATTTTCAAAAAGAAATCTATATATTTTAAATAATGAGATTTAATTATTTATGGTCACTTGGTCAAATTTTCAAACATTCAATCCAATGGCTTTATATTCCAAACCAACACTCACCAGTTTTTCCACAAACCCATAACACTTTCATTCTCTCATCAGATGATTCCTCAATCTATATATCTATTCTTATCTATTCTTTTCAGATAATATAATTCACTATTCTAGAACCCAATTATAACTTACACACATAATACATATTTCTCATCATATTAACTGTCTGTTAACTATCTAATAATTTCAGAAGTTAAGGTTTTTTTTGTTTTAGAAAAAAAGTTACTATATTGGGAGACATTCAAAATGGAAAGTGCAAAAGCTTTGTTAAGTTGGGAGCAGAAGACACTGCTAAGCGAGATTACTCTTGGAATGGAAGCGGCGAAAAAGCTTCAGGGACGACTTAGAGAAGCACCGTCGCCGTCGTCATCATCTTCTTCTCCGGCGGCTGAGACGAACGAGTTTCTCCTGAAGCAGATACTTTCTTCCTACGAGAAATCTCTTCACATGCTAAACTGGTCCTCCTCGCCGCCCGTAAAACTCATTCCGGCGGCGGGTACTGTAGTTCCGGTGGTGAATTCCGGCAGAGTTCCTGAATCTCCGGCGTCGATTAACGGAAGTCCGAGAAGTGAAGAGTTTGTTGATGGAGGAAGTTCGAGCGAGAGTCATCGCCAAGATCACATTTTCAATCCAAAGAAAAGGTAAATTGGGGACTACGAAAATGCAAATATAAACAATTCACCAAATAAAACGATGTCATAATATAAAATCTGATATTTCTATAATCTAATATGGAATTGTGGGAAATTTTGCAGGAAGATGTTACCAAAGTGGACAGAGAAAGTTAGAATAAACCCAGAAAGAGGCTTAGAAGGACCTCAAGATGATGTCTTTAGCTGGAGAAAATATGGCCAAAAAGACATTTTGGGCGCCAAATTCCCCAGGTAACATCATCATCAATCATTCATTAATCCATCATCATCATCAATTCATCATCATGTTAATTTGATTTGATTTTGGTCTGCAGGAGTTATTACAGATGCACGCACCGAAGCACACAGAACTGTTGGGCAACGAAACAGGTTCAGAGATCAGACAGTGATCCAACGGTTTTCGAATTGACGTACAGAGGAACACACACTTGCTCGCAGAAGATCGCACCTCCTCCTCCACCAGCCTCGCCGGAGAAGCGAGAAACCAGACCCAAACCCACCACCATTGCTCAAAAGCCAAACGACATTCTCGAGAATCTCAAAACCAGCTTAACCGTTCGAACCGAGGGGCTTGACGACGGTGACGACGTTTTCTCCTTCCCCAATACGCCGCCGTTTTACGATTACGGGACTATCAACGACGATTTCGGCAGCCACATGGACAGCTCTCCCATGTTCGATGTTGTTGATTGGTTCAATCCAACGGTCGAGATTAACACGGCCTTTCCCACGTTTTTACCAGAGTCGATCTATTATTAAACAAATGTAAAACAGAAATAAAACTAGTACACTGATATAATAAGTAAGATAACTAGTATCCATATTTTTTTTTGGGTTAAAAAGGTAACTCGAGTCTAACAAAGCATAAGAAATGTTCAACAGGACTTGAACATTATTTCAATTCTAAGAGATTTTTTTTTTTTCTAGCTACTAGTCGTAGCCGCACTCTTCTTGTTGTAATCTTCTAGTTCCTTCTTGTATGATTCCATCAACTTTGCAGCTTTTTTGTTGTAAGCTTGCCTCTCTTCTTCACCCAATTCCTGCAAAGATAGTTTACTCAACCGCATTAGCAAACAAGAACTTTTTTTATAGCAAATGATTTTTTTTACTCGTAATTGTAATTTTACATACCTTCCATTTCACAGAGATTAGAGCAGTAATTGTCGAGTTGCTTGTCCCGGGACGTTCCTCTGTCAAAGTCTTCCTTTCGTCTTTGCTGTGTAAACAAGTTTTTCTTTTAACAGTTAGAGACTTCGATATAAAAAGGATTAGATTTCTCTTAGTCATTAGCTTTTGGGGTTCGTCGTACCTGAAGAGGAAGAATGAAGAAGCAGGCTTCTTAGGTTTGTTAGGGTCAACGTTTTCGTTCTTCTTCTTCTTGGTTTCTTTCTTCTTCTGCAAAATACATAAACATGATCCTGTTAGTCTCTGAAATGTAATGCATTTTGGTGAGTTAAGAAGGGAAAGTGTGAGTGAGTGGACCTTGATCAGATTATCGGTTTTCTCTTTCTTCTTAAGTAGTTGGAGAGCTTCCTGTTTATGGAGTTTCAAGAGCTCCTCTTCTTCTTTCTTCTGGCTCATGGCTTCTTCTTCCTTTGTCCTCTTGTATACCTCCATTGCTTGCAGGTATGTCTCCTTGTTCTTCTTTGCCACCTGTTAAATATTATACCCCAATTCCATTCACTCTCAAGTCTTTAAACGGCTGTGAATGCAAGCATATGTATGGAAACAGACCTCTTCGTAGGGTGCTTTTTGTTCATCTGACAGCTTCTTCCACTCTTCCCCAGTCATCTTTGCGACCTATAACCACATTCAATTCATCTGTATTAGTTTAGCTTCAACATCCTAACAAGAGTGGATCTTGAGAGCGACTAAAGTACTCAAGATTTACCTCCACAACGTTCTTGTTCTCTTCGCGTAATGCAGCTCTCCTCTCGTTTGCGTAAACCAGGAAGGCGGAAACGGGATGTTTTGGCTTCAGAGGATCCTTCTCCTTCCTGCAAACAATAAACAGCTCTAGTCAGTTTAACCATTGAGGATCAATTGACTTATTCATCAGAAGGTAATCTGGTTTTTACTTGCTCTTCTTCTTGTTGTCCTGTTCAGCTTCCTGCACAAACTGGAGATACTGATCAAGTAAATCCATTGCAGTTTTCTGCTTCTGCTCATCGTCCAGAAGCTTCATGGCCTCTCTCTCGCGTTTCTCTTTAGCAATCACCTGGAGGTAAGCCTCCTTCTCAACCTGGTACCTCTCCTCATAAGGCTTCTTCTCTTCTGCACTCAGAGACTTCCATTTAGCACCCAGAATGTTCGAAGTCTCCTTGAAGTCAGCCTCAGGGTTTTGCTTCTTCACTTCATTCCATTGTTCCTTACACCACAGAACGTATGACGATGATGGTCGCTTTGTCTCTGGACAATCCTTCTTCTTCTTCTTATTCATCTTTTCTTGCTCAGCCTGTGTGAGAGATTGACCACAAGCGAAAGTCTGAAAGAGCAAAACAAAACAATCTCGAATCAGAAACAAGTAACCAAACTAGAGAATTGAACCAAATATAAAGAAGATATAATCAGTTAATTCATCATTCAGTCAAATTGAAATCAGCAAATCAGCCACTGTTTGAGTCCAAATTAGATACAATCAAGCATATCATACACACAGGGAGAATCTGATTTTGATACTAACTCAAACCTATGACGAATCTTCTACCAAGTATGAAGCCAAAATCTCAAATGATCGAACAACAAATAACCAAATATATTCCAAACTAAATAGCTCAAAATCTAACCAAGTTCCAAATCTAATCACAAAACCTAATCAAATCGAAAACCAAAAGCTAGATCTGGAGATTGTACCATGCTAGGTTTGAATTCCTTCATCTTCTGAAGTTTTTTCAGCTCCGTCTTAAGCTTCTCCTGCTCAGCATCTCTCGTCTCGAGCTCCTCCTCCTTCTTCCTCAGAATCTCGTCCTTCTCCTTAAGCAGCTCCTCCGTCTTATCCTTCTCGATCTTCATCTTCTCTAGCATCTCCTGCATCTCAAACCTATGAGAGCTCCTCCTCTCTCGCGTTTCTCTTTAGCAATGACCTGGAGGTAACTTCCTTCTCAACCTGGTACCTCTCCTCATAAGGCTTCTTCTCTTCTGCGCTAAGAGACTTCCATTTAGCACCCAGAATGTTTGAAGTCTCCTTGAAGTCAGCCTCAGGGTTTTGCTTCTTCACTTCATTCCATTGTTCCTTACACCACAGAACGTATGACGATGATGGTCGCTTTGTCTCTGGACAATCCTTCTTCTTCTTCTTATTCATCTTTTCTTGCTCAGCCTGTGTGAGAGATTGACCACAAGCGAAAGTCTGAAAGAGCAAAACAAAACAATCTCGAATCAGAAACAAGTAACCAAACTAGAGAATTGAACCAAATATAAAGAAGATATAATCAGTTAATTCATCATTCAGTCAAATTGAAATCAGCAAATCAGCCACTGTTTGAGTCCAAATTAGATACAATCAAGCATATCATACACACAGGGAGAATCTGATTTTGATACTAACTCAAACCTATGACGAATCTTCTACCAAGTATGAAGCCAAAATCTCAAATGATCGAACAACAAATAACCAAATATATTCCAAACTAAATAGCTCAAAATCTAACCAAGTTCCAAAGCTAATCACAAAACCTAACCAAATCGAAAACCAAAACTTAGATCTGGAGATTGTACCATGCTAGGTTTGAATTCCTTCATCTTCTGAAGTTTTTTCAGCTCCGTCTTAAGCTTCTCCTGCTCAGCATCTCTCGTCTCGAGCTCCTCCTCCTTCTTCCTCAGAATCTCGTCCTTCTCCTTAAGCAGCTCCTCTGTCTTATCCTTCTCGATCTTCATCTTCTCTAGCATCTCCTGCATTTCCAGCAGATCTTTCTCGAAGGACTTCGTTGGTTTCTCCTTGGCAGAGACCGGCGACACCGGCGTCTCAACGATCTCATTCTTCTGCTTCAACGCCTTTCTGCTGTTCCTTGGTTTCTTCGTCGGAGCTGGATCTGCGATAGTCGCCATGTCTAAGTCGGAGCACGCAAAGAGAAAAAGTAGATGTTGATATTTAGAGACTGTGATTTTAGTGGAGCATTCTCTGCAAATATCTCTGGGTTTATATTGATAAAGTCGCCCAACGGTCTCTCATTCGAAATTCGAATAAAAGTTATGGCGTCCAATGCAGATTTGTTAAATCTTTTTGAATTTTAAATTTCCCTCCTCTTTATAAGGCATTAAAAGATCTTTGAATCTCAATATATATGGCCTTTCAAGTCGGATTTACACTTCTTTTGTAATATTAGGAATCAATTTGAGGATTTTAGTCTCATTTTAATTTCGCGAACTTTTTAAATGTTTGTGCTGATTTTTCCCTGATTTTGTTCCAAAGAAACGCAAACATGAAGATATATCTTTTCCATATAAATCATGATCTATTGGTAGAAATGGGCCAAATGGCATTCTAAAATATTCTCTTTCTCAACCAAACTTGGTTTAATTAATACTCCCTCTGTCCCAAATTGTTTGTTGTTTTAGTTAAAAGCGCGCAGATTAAAAAACCATCATTACCATTATTCTAACCAATCACAAAAGATACTTTATAATATAAATAATCATAACATAATAAATAAATATTAAATTTGCATAGAAACTTGAAAAAACAAATAAAATGGAACAAGAAAAAACATCTAAAACAACATACAATTGGAACAGAGGGAGTATATAGCTTTAGTTGACAAAAAAAAAAAAAAAATCAAGCAACTATGAACGCAAAGCACACCGGTTCAGATCGCTGTTTTATCAGAAGATCTCTTAATTTTTAAGGAAAATCCCAATGGTGAAAAAATTGATAGGCGGTCACTGTCTGATAGGTGTCTAGAGTATAGAACGACTAATTGGAGCCTAGTCGGAGCCTAGACGTACAAAAATAGTACATTGATTTACTATATATTTAGATTTTTATATGTTTCATATTACATAATTCTATATAAAAAATTTTAAAAATCAACTTAAAAATGTAAATTATAAAGAAAACCTAAATTTATAATCTCATAAACATATCTACATTCATTATAACACTCAACGATTTTTCATAATTAAATATTCTAACTTTATATTAAACCGAAATTTGAGCGATTTTGTTAAAAGGGACCGTTAAGAACGGATTTTGATTTAACTTGGCGATTTTAGAAATTTGTTTCGGATATGTATGTTTAAGCGCCTAGGCGGTCGTTTAGACGGAGACTAGACCTATTTTTAGAACATTGGAAAATCTTATTCACGAATTAAATCTTTACTTTACACACAATCTCTTTTTATAAACAGAAAAAAAAAAACCCGGCAAAAACAAAAAATAACTCCTTTACCAAACCGGTTTTGCTTCCTTCACCGTCTAGCTCCAAAGAACCAAATATCATACACTTTTTACTTCTCCTTTTTTGCCAATTCACATCACACAAATCTGTTCAGTATTTTAGTCTATTAATCCCCAGAGAACCGGTTTTCCAATTCTTGCGGGTTCATCAATTGGCAATGAGCCAATCACAATTTGCATTTCCGGTTTAGCCATTTACAATGGTCTCCAGTATAACATCATTCAAGTAATCAATCGGACCAGGCAAGCACCAATGCAGACAATCATTCTGTACCTTTGCATTTTTGTCTTTATCAAACGGCCTGAACTGTCGGTACGCACCCGGATGCCCGTCAGGTCGGGTCAGCAACATCCCCGTGAAATCCAAAAGCTTTACGTTACCACCACCGTCCTGCCCCGCCTTCTCTCTGACCGCTCTCTCAAACTGACCAACCTCCACATCTCTTAGTATTTTATGTACATTTTTCATCTCAGCCTCTTCATCACTCACCGGCTCTGTTTGCTTACACGTCCCACCGTTATGCCACTCACCGTTTTGGAAATGATCCGGAGTCGAAGTCCGGAAAAACACCATGCCTTTACGGTTAGTTTCCTCTGCTATGAAGTCCATGACATTACGCAGCGACGCGTTATAAGCGTAGTCGAAGCCTAACTCTTCCATGCGAGATTTCTCCGGACAGATATGGCAACCGACCGGTTTTGCATTTTCATGGTAAACCGCGGCTTTAAGATACCATTTACCGGTTGAGATGATGGCATAGTCTAGGCTCGGCATTAGGCTGGTCCATGTCTCATCGAGTTTGTCAAGATGTAGCTGGACCGAAGCGGTCGAGACACCTTCTGAATCTTCGAAAATAGCGGCTTGGACTAGAAATGGCGACCAAATGTTGGATATAGTTACGTTATGTAAAGGGAAATGCCATCTTTTCGATCTGTACTCCTTGTCGTGGTATACTTCAACCGGTTCTTCAACCTAAAGACACCGGAATAGAATGGATTTAAAGAACTACCGAAGTTCGGATGGGAACAAAGAGCTGTTAAAAAATAACATTATATACCATGTAGAGCATGCAAAGGAGAGATTCGACGTGGTTACGCGATATGGAGTCACCAATGAATGCCCAAGATTTGTTCCTCATAAGTTGAAGAAACCTTCGAGGTTCGAAACGTGGTAACAAACAGTCATGAGGCTTCCATTTCCAGTAGAGAAAGTCTAGGTCAGGCCTGCCATTGGTGATGCAGTTTTGGTGACCGTCGATGAGCATACCGCATGAGTTGTTTGTGTAGATTGGTCCTGATGAATCTGGTATCCATTTACCGGCGAAGAGATTGCATTTCTCTATTTCGATATCTGACTCAAGAAACAAACATAAAAAAAAAAAAAAGCTTGTTATTAGCTCCAGTGTGAGATCAACTTGAATCAAAAGGTTGCAACATTACAATCTGTCAGAAACAAAGTCTTTGAACATTGCAGCTAACTGAGATTTACTAATTTTGAATCAGACATTTGGATTAACTGTCGGGAGACATGACCAAACAAGAAACTGAAACAGAGTTGAATATGAATGTGCGATTAAGAGCCAAATGAAACAAATTATCTCAAGAAGTTTTGTATGTTAAAGAACCAAAACACCATTAGAATAACTTTCAAATGAGAAGCAAGATATCTCAATTCCCCTAAACCACAATCCCAAATACCCTTAAACAATACTTTAGATCTTGCAGATCCAGAAACAGAGTTCCAAGATCTCAGAACTGTTGCTCATAAACAAGGTTTAGACAAAAACAAAATGGATGATTCCACATATAAACATTTGAAACTAACTGATCTTTACCCTGAGGAATGAGATCTTCGTTCTCCGGCACGACAACCTTTGGCGGCAGAAACCGAGCTTCGAATTTTCCAGTGACCGACGCAAAGACTGGAGAAAAGTAGCTGGAGTGGAAACTGAAGAGACGGAGAGCGAGACCCGTTATCAGAATAGCAGAGAAGAGCTTGATGAGAAACACATTCTTATGGATCATGGAGACTGAGAACAACTTCAGCTTCATCTGAAGAAGAAGATATGCACAGTGTATTGGTTTGTTTTGGGTATGTGTGTGTTTTACTCGACCGACCAAAGGCTCAGAGACATTTCTTTATTCATGATTATTAATCATTCGACCATTTCTGAAAAAGAACCATACAGTGAAAGAGTGAATAAAGAGGTATTATTTTAATAATCTGATTATATATCACACAGTTCACAATGCTGGAGTTATAACAGAATGTTTTAGAATTGTTAATCTTTTCTTTAGTCATGTCCCCTATCAGTTTGAATTCATCACAAACAACTCAAGACCGTAGAGCATTTTTAAATTACACAGAACGATGATCCATAATTCCAGATAAAAAAACGAATAGAAAGAACAAATTTATAATAGCAAACAACCGATTACTTGTTATATTAATTATGCATTGGCTACATATCTCTTGCTTTTTTAAAAACATTCTATATATTAAATTAAAAGAGTTCTAAACTTGTAATAAACCAATTTACCGATAATTACATTAGTTTATGTTCTTATATGTTATTTCAGTTCATTTTTAATTCCATCATAAGATTCCTAAGAAATCACCTAATCAGTAAACTACCAATTTCACACACGCAAAAAGAAACAAAAAATTATCCTCTTTTTTTTTTCAACAAACTTTTAGCCTTTTAATTATGTAAAGTTGAAGGAGACAACTCAGACAAGAAGTGTTAATAACATGGGAAGAGAAGAAAACACTGCAAAACGTTGTAGTCACAATTAATGTATTTGGGCCGCTTGGCCTTGGGCTAGAGACTCATAATGATGATAGACTGATTGGTGACGAAAAGTAATAATTTTTGAATAATCACTCAAATAAAATTACACCTTGTGGCTGTGGCTTGTGCTTAACACACTCATCTTCTGCATAATACACTCATTTCGCATTTCCCGCTCTCTACTTTCTTAGGGCTCTTTCTTTTTGGTTTCCTCTCTGTAGATTTAATTCCCTCGGAGTCGATTTTCATCTCCGCCGCGTAATCACCATCGACCCGAGATTCTTTGGTTTGGTTGGTTCTTACTTCTTAGCCGTGTCTTCAGGTAAGAGATGGACAAGTAAAGATTTTATAGCGGGAAAAAAAAAACTCTTTTCTCTCTGTTTCTTTTGTTTCCGTTTTGGATGTCGATTGAGATTTTCTTCAATGAAGAGCAAATTTTGTGAATTGTTCATAACATTTCAGTTTCATTCCGTTGTTAGTTGTTTTTTTTTTTTGGTGTTGAGCAGTCTGAGCCAGGATTTGGGTTTTTAGGGTTTCTAATCTTAGAAATATTAGCAAGCATAACCCAAAAAGACTCTTGACTTTTTGTTTCTGTTTTGTGATATTCCATTTTAAGCGTCAATGTCTGGGGAATTAGCAGTTCGTGAAAGTGTCCCATTTGCTGAACACGAGGTTTTGAGAGGGAAGCATGAGGATTTGTTGAAAGAGCATGAAACTTTAATCGAAACGCTCGAGGACCTGGAGAGGAAGCAGGGAGAGGCAGTGGCGGTTAAGGAGGAGGTTGAAAAGTGGGAGAAGAAGTATGTTGAACTGCAGAGGAAGCTACAGAAAGTGGAAGAGGATGTCAAAGACTTGATGTCGTCTGTTGATTCAGGGACTGCAACACCTGCAGAGGGTAAGTACTTTCCTTTGATGTTTACTCACTAATGTTGTTGCTAGATTTAGGTTGAAGTAAAACATGTTCTATGGCTGCAGATGCAGGTGTGATTGAGATAAGCAGTGACGATGAAGGAAACGAAAGGGAAAGCAGCGGTGGACACAGTAACTCTCAGAACCAAGAAAAGTCTAGTTTCTACCTGTGATCAAGAACCTGAAACCATTTTAGGAGATGGGGAGGCAGAGAGTAACAAGTAGTGGTGTGAGAAACTGAAAGTTTCAGAATTTCTAAGTTGGTATAAATATGACTATGACTATGAATCTTCGATGCTTGTTGTTGTTTTTAGCTCGTAGTTAGGATGTTAAGAGACGAAAGTTTCTACGGTGACTGGATTTAGCCTAACAAAAAAAGGTGTAAGAGATGCAGATTGTACCCGAGATCTACTTTCAGGTTGTTTGTGCTGTTGTTTGAATCTATTTAGCTGTGTTCTTTAAAGAGAAGTATGAGGAGTACCGAAAAAAAGAATATAAGTCATCGCTAAAAGGCAGAGACTCTGATAAAGGAGTTAAATACAAATGGAATCAATTGCTTAGTAAAGGAGTAGTTTGCAACAGGCTATTGCATTAGTCACGGAGAATCAAACAGCCAAAAATAAGATGGTAAATCTTCAATTAGATATAACTTGTTTTGTAATATTCAACATTACAAGAGGAACAATATGGAAACGTGATGTGACCTCAAATTCCGAGGCTGAGGCGTTACATGAAATCAATCATGTGAGATTACATACAACTCAAAAAGAAACAAAGAACGTTACGAAGGTCTCTTCGTAGTTGAGCCTGCTCCCTCATTGGCATGTTCCTGACTCGGTATCACGAACTTGTTAACTTTCTGTGACATTCCATAGGTCAACAAAAAGAAGCACAATAAGTTCATGAAAAAACAGAAAGATTCGCAAATAAACGAGGGTGTGTAAAGGATCCGTGTTTTGATATATCAAACGTTCACTGAAAACCCACGAAAAAACATTGATCAAGACAGGCCCCTGCTTTTATAGTTCTCTAAGGACTTAACAAACATTGCTATATAATACTCAGCTTCATCACTTCTCTAATGGCTTCCTCAAGAAAAGTCATTAGAATCATCATTGCATTGTTTCTGCTTTCTCGAGACTTAAGTATATACAAAGCTCACTATGAAAATCACTAGGAAACTGTAACCGCAGAATGATTTTAGGCATTCAGAATCACACTACTGAGCGAAAAACACAAAACACATATGAAACAAATATTTCTTCTTTTACTACATGTTTATAAATAACCAGGAAAAGTTATAAACCTAACTACAATAACTTCATATGAATTATGAAACATAGCAAAACGTTTCTAACACTTGTCTCCAGTGAAAACTCCAAAGCAAGAACTTCGCATTTACATATTTATTATTTGCTTTTTTTACTTTTCTAAAAGAGAGATCAATAATCCACCAAAGAGCAGGATCAAAACTGTCTTAAAGCATAAGTGAATTACAAAACAAAACGAGAAAAAAACTAAGATTCGATAGCAAACCCACTAAAAAAGACTAAGATTTAAACGGAAATAAAATAAACCTTTGAGAGAACGCATTCTCTGAGAGATTGCAAGAATCGGAGGCATTTCTCTTGATCGAACGGAGACTCCGTGACGCAATTGAGAAGTAGGAGAGCCTCTTGGCCGCAAACTAGTTGGGGAATTTGTTTCTCCATGGAAATGATAAACCCTAAAGGGAAGGTTTTTGGTTTTTTTTTTTTTTTGTCTTTTTTTCGCCGATCGAGAGAGAGAGAGAGAGATGTTTCCGGTGAGATGGATCAACTACGATCACGAGGCGGTGACTCGAAAAGTCCAAAAGGAACAAGTCATTAATGGGCCACAAAAGCCCAGTTTAGCTTTTTCAAATTAGTGCTTTAAAGCCCACAAAAGTCTAACAAAGACACAAAAATTAATAAAATTGCGATGGACGAAATCAAGAAACAAACGAATTTTATTCACAAGGAATGCAAAAAATATGAATACAACTTCTTTACTTTTCATATTGAAAATACGTAAATGTGTTTTTAGTTTTATTTCATAGTTTCACGCGATTATATATAATATTTAGTAATAAATCTGCCAACACTTGCGACGGAAGAAATTAAAGAGAAACAAGGTTTTATGGGCCCCAATATATGTTTACATTTGAGGGAAGTAGAGCCAACCAATGGTCACTGCCACAAACGCCATCGCTGCTCTCACCGTCCACCGCCAACCAAATGGTGTCTTCTTCGCCACCACTTCCGACGCAGTATAAACCCCATGTAACACGTATAACAAAGTGATCTCCCCTGAAGGCGTTACACGACTTGTATATAACAATAGCAGCTCATGAAACAGACCGGAGACGAGAAACGTAGTAAAAACCCCCATGAACTTAGCCAAACCGGAGTTGCGTTTCGAGATGCCTCGCATGGGAGCGTAGACTTTGGGTTCTTCTTCCATCTCTTAGATCTTCCTTTATTTTCTTGCGGTTGCTGATCCTTTGACAATCAGCGAGGTTTTAAACTTGTTTTTTGCGTGTGTGCATTTGGTTTAACTTAACAGGTAGACAAATGATGAAACATGTTTGCTTTTACGTTCTCTCTTATGTGGCTGGCTATTGTGTTGCGTTGTAAGCCGCCACGCAGGTGGACGCATCTTCGGTCGTCTTTTCCATGATGTGCACGTAAAAATATAATAATTTGTGTAATCTTGTTTTGGATCAGAAAAGAGAACACTTATGTCATCCTTAATATTTTTAAGACCATCATTTTCTAATGTTTTTATAGACATCATATAGGGGGATCATTATAGGCCTCATGAATATTCTTAACATCCTTAATCGTGGATGTGCTCGATCGGTGAATCCGGATCATTTAGACACCCCCAACAAACAGTGTAATAAGGATTACTTACCTTTTGCTTATCATCAATTGATTCAATTCAGTGACCTAACAGATCGATAATCATTATGGCCATGGAGGATAACTGGAAGGATTACTTATTTTTTGCTGATCATCAATTCTATGACCACTTTAAAACACGTAATATAGGCTTAATTAACAGTTAATAACAATATTGTGATATGACACGTTATCACCAGAGGTCCACAACATGAGGCAACATCTTGCCATAACCCAACGACATACATCTAACAATGCGTATTGTGACACAGCAAAACAAATGCACTTCACGAGATGACACAAAAGCTCGACATCAATCCGATTATGCATGCCGTGTTACTAGAGTTTCATTTTCATTGCATGATTCATCACCTTCTTACGTGGATCACAACATATCAATCGTTCCCAATACTTTCTCGTAGTTTAACATAGCAATTAGCAATTCTTCAATCAACTTATACATGTCTATTGATGAATATGATCATGCATTATCACTCACCAATAATCAAATTCGCGACAATTCATTTCTCATATATAACATACGTTTTGTATTCGAAAAACCCAGTTCTGACCTGTCTCTCTTTTACGCAATTTCAATTGGATGTCTGCTTTTTGACTCAACTGGCTCTTTGGTTTGCTTGCTTAACCTGAAAAAAAAAACGATGACGTGTTCATGAGAGTGAGTAATCCTAGGTTTTGAAATGATCGATATCTTATTATTTTCTTGCGACGCTAATTATGTCTCCCGTTTCCTCAATATATATCTTTTAATTAGTGCCTTGACAGAGCATAATTCTGAAAGCTATATATCGACATTCGTCAGTGTGTAATTTACATTTATGATACATGATTGTTCTAATCAATTTGGTATAATTGTTTAAATATTTTGTTGAGTTCATACAACCATTCTGAAGCCATTGCCCAAGGGCTCTATGTAGACATTATGGGCTTGAAAAATATTTCGAACGCTTTGAATACGCTAAATTGTTCTCTCTTATAGAAAAATATGAGAAATTAGCAATTTCTCTATTAATAAATATGTAAATGCGAAGTTCTTGGTGGAGAATTTTGGAGTTATATATTCTCTGAATCAATCTGTCCTTGTTTTTTTTTTGAACAGCACAATCTGTCCTTGTTATCTATAACATGTACTAAAGGAAAAAAATATTTGTTTCATATGTGGTTTTTTTTTCTTTTCAGTTATGTGATTCTGAATGGCTAAATTCATTCTGCGGGTTACAGTGTCATAGACAAATATGTTTGAGCTTCAGCTTATATTACTCTTACTCTCGGAGAAAGCAGAAACAATGCAATGATATCCGAAAGATTTTCATTATGAAGCCATTCAGATAATTATTCTAACAATATTTGTAAAGTTTTAAGAGTTAACTGTATAATCAGGGGACTAGTCTTGTTTTCATAAATTCGTGATCTTGATCAATGCTTTTACGCTCATTGTTTTCCACATTTTTGTTTTCTATGTTGAATTTTGGAGGCACGAAAGACAAGAGTTATATGTTTGGCTGTTTCATTCTTTGTAAACTACTTTCTGCTGTCTCTTAAAGAATACAACTTAATAGATTCAACTTAAACCAATATAGATTGAGATCGATATCATATAAAATATAATTCACTTGCGAACGTCCAAGATGACACATAATTGCTTTCGGATCGAATAAAGAAAACGAAACTAAAATATCTTCTTCTTGCTATCACATCGTCGGGAGGAAAAAAACGATAAAAGGTTTCATACACGCAAGAGCCAGCTTGCACAAGAGCAAGCCTAAGAAGGCCGAACGTACACAAGAGCCAGCCCCGGAAGGGAAAACTTAGAAGCAACCCGTTCCTTCATTTTCTACCTGTTAAACTACATTATCTATTCATTCCGGCTACTTTGAATACACACAACAACCAAGATAAAACCTCGGTGGTTGGACGAACTCATCAACAACGCAAAAGAGAAGTGAGACATGGAGGAAGAAACCAATAGATTTGGCCAAGTATGCCTTTCCGCAATAATCTCGGTAACTTATTGTTACTATTTACCGCCTAGAATCAAAGCTGGGGTTCCTCGATTACTCTCTATCCTTCCGGTATGTGTTCAGTTCTTTGTCACTCCCATGCTCTTCTCCTCTGCGTTATTCACTTCCACCATAATGTTTACCCTTACAGGGATGGGAACTTTAAAGCTCATCCTCTTTGCATTTGATAAAGGCCCTCTTTTCCCGCTCCCAACAAGTCTTTTTAGATTTATGTGCTTCACTTTCTTTCCCATCAAGAGACTTGAACAAAACCCTAAATCTCAATCTACTTCCCCCGGATGGGTTTTCGCCATTAAAGTTGCAATATGCGCAGTGTTGTCAATGTTACATGTGCGAGGTTACAAACATAATCTTCCCACGATTCTGTTATGGATTCTCTATCCTCTATACATGTACTTGCCACTTGACATTATGTTTAACACAATCAAATTTCTGCTCAATATGATTCTTGGGTGCGAACTTGAGCCAGTCTTCGATGAACCTTACTTAGCCACCTCTCTTCAAGACTTCTGGGGTCGCCGGTGGAACCCGATGGTCTCATCTGTTCTCCGGTCAGGTTTCTACGCTCCTCTGCGGGCCAAATCCAAACGCAACTCCGGTTTGACTAAGTTCATCGCGGTTTTCACGACGTTCCTCGCCTCTGGTCTGTTTCACGAACTTATGTTCTTCTACACAAGCCATGAAACGCCGTCGGGGGAGATCACTTTGTTCTATGTGTTACATGGGGTTTGTACTGCGACGGAAATGGCGGTGAAAAGGTCAACGTTTGGGAAGCGGTGGGCGGTGAGACCAGCGGTTTCTCGGCTGCTTACATTGACATTTATAATTGTGACCAGTGGTTGGCTCTACTTCCCTCAAATTAGCAGGGGAGATGAGATACGCCAATATATTACCAAATATATTATTGCTTCGTGAAATTATGAAATAAGAAAACGATTAAAAAATATCCATATATGTATGAATTTCCACAAAAAAAATTTGGTAGATTGTATGTATTTTCAAATTGAAAGTGAATATGTTGTGTAACTTGTGTTAATCTGTTTCGCACACCTCGATAATAAATTCCGTTTTTGTTTGATGATTTCGTCTTTTGCAGTTTTTGCGTTTTCTTTTCTGGCGATAATCGGCAATTTCAGTTAATAAATTTTTATCCAGGCTTCGCATAGTTATTACCAATAATTTTATTTGTGAAATTATGAAAGAAAAAATGAATAAATTAGTGCTAGTCTCAATAACATAAATCTTTGAGTATAATCTAAATGTATGTGTGTATATCTACTAAAAAGTTATTTATAGTTTTATTATATTTTCGTCTCTTAACTTTATTTTCATATCCTGTCAGATAATAGTACACAATACTGTAATATATATATATTCACTTTTAATGTCGAACTCTTTTTTTAATTCTAACAAACATAACAAAAAATATCATGTACATCTCAGTTAAGATTTCCGTCATCAAAGAAAAAACACACATAACAAATTAGTGGAAAAGGAGTGAAAGAAAAATAACAGCTGCCTGAAAACCAAACTAAAATACGGAAAATGGCATTATATTAGATTAGTATTGGTAATTCAGAATCTATTGTATAGTATACGGAGTACTTAAAAACTCAACTGAAATTAACCACGAAAGAGTCAAACTTCCGTTGAAAGTCTGAAACCATGAATTTTGACCAACATAGTCGTGGACCGGTACAGATAACATAATCCTGGTTTACATCCGATTATAAATTTATAAACCGTGAACTTTGACCAACATAGTCGTGGATCGGTACAGTCGTACTGCACAATGTCCGATTATAAACTTGGTTCCATATTCCAGCATTCCACGGAGCTTATCTAACCCAAGGGTCCAGCAGGTTTGCGCCCACCAAGTAGTACTGGACGATCCTGTTTCGCTGGACCACGCAATCCAAAGCCGTACAGTTTCACAGTTGAGAGTTGTGACGCGTCATCACAGTGGCTCCCACACACGGTCGTTAATGCTCAGCGGAGACCGATAGATCATGACATGATGTGAATGGCAATGGATTGGTTTTCTATGTTGAATGTATGCCAGATAACCATTTTAGTTAATTCAGCAAAGTCATTTTAAGCTCAGTTAAGCCTTCATTCAAAACCTTCATTCAAAGCCCTCATTCAAAACCTCAGCAAAGTCAAGTTTTACTTTCGGTCCCTGAGCAACGGCTTCAAACATAATAATACTTGATTTGAGGAAAACAAAAAGGGACTATTGATTAACTTGTAGTGATTCTAGAATTTGATATTATAGGTTCTTTAATGCACTCTAAATTGTATTACAAAACTTGAAGCACTCATCTAAATTTTATTTGGCCAGTGATCTTTGTTTCTGTAGTATATAAGTATGGATTCAAACTCTAAATTGTACTTTTTTTTTTTTTTTTGCAGATTGCGGCTTAAATTTTAATGAATGGTGTTCCTCTTAGCTATGTGTAATGTAGTAGCTAGGAATGCTTATCTAGACATTTAAATATGTCTGTTACGATAGACTGGGGATTGTATTGATCGATCGTCTTTAATTAAGAGTTTTTAGATAATGTAATAATATAGATCGATGGAAGTACAGTCACCTACATCGATCTTGGCTTAAAACATATAGCTACCCATAATAACTCGATGTTACCACATATAGTTACATCCACAACAAACCTTTCGTATTAACATTTAGCTGTCGAAACACTTGTAATATATGGTAACAGACTTCACAGGACAGTTTTATAGATGAAAATAAACTCGGGGATATTTATGATGTTCTTTTTAGCTGTGACTTTATTGTAGGAAATATAGTAACGGTATGGTACCTATAGTACATATATTCAAACTCGAATTAGATTGTTGCATTATGGTGAGCGAATTAAGAAGAGAAAGGTGAGAATAACGTAACCGAAAAAGTAGCTGGAAGGTTAGTTCAGTAAATTAAAAGGAAGAAGCAGAGCAAACATGTTAAGTGCATGGGAATAGCACGAGAGTGGTACGTGAAATATGAAATTAAAAGACATCATTTAATTTCGTTGTTGGTCCTTCTTTAAATGTTATTTATTAATGTGTCTCTGCCACTTTTCATGAGACACTGTCTCGCTCACCTTCTATTCCACATGTCTCTTCTTACTATGCATTCCAAAGTGTTTAATCTACGCATCTAATTTGTACCGTTTATATGCAAATGTAGACCGTGTTTATGTAGAAACATACACATTTGTCAAAGTTTTGATTATATCATTATTTTTTAATTTGAATGTCGGTGGACGGTGGACCGAAGCTATAGGCTTGTTGTATATCATGGGTTTCGCCAAGGTAGTGGGAAAATTCTGAAAAAAATAATAATAATATTTTAGCAACAAATTTAAAGATAATAGATCTGTGGTTGCACAGAACAATTTATTTTATAATTTGGTTTTGAAATTTTTTTTGGTTTTTTGTAGACTGAAAAAACTCTTTGTGGAGAGTTAAATTATTTTTATAATAGTGGAAAGTTACAATAAATAAGATTAATTTATTTTGTTTAGATGATTAAAATATTAACATAACTAATTTGTTGTATGAAAATATTTATTTGTTGGAGTATGAAAATGTATTATTTATAAAAACATATTTTGAAACCTTGAATGAACATAATGGAAATTAAAATAATATCATTTATATTATATTTAAAATTTAGTTTAGATATTATAAATATTGTGTTATTTATTGTTTTAATATTCAAAAATAGGTTTATGATATATAAAAGAAATAATGATATTATTAAAAAATTATAGGGTAAAGGTTACGATTTTGAAATGGATATAAGATATTACGCATATATTATTAATCAATTTAAGATTATGCATATATTATTAATAAATATAAAATATTACACAGATTTTATTAATTTGCGAAAAAAAAGTAACGACAAAAGATGTAATTAAGAACAATTTTTATTAAAAATCACTTCTGAAATAATTATGGTAAGATAGTTTTTGTCATCATTCTTCTACGCGATTTTTGTATTCCCCATATAGTAATTATGGTAAGATAGTGTGTGAAAGTTGTAGGGCTAACATATACGGACTACGCAGCATGTAGAAATCGATCTTCAGTTTGAATTTATGATCACGATGAAAGTTTTTATATATCTTGAAGAGTTATGTAGCTCGACTAATTAACAGTATCATTCACCCAAACTTAAATGCTAGTGTATCGTTTTGATTAGATAATTGTTTCGTAAATGAATAAATGTATCTACTGAAATAAACATATAAGACTGGAGTGTTATATTTTCCTATCTTTTTCAATTTTTCGTTGAATAGGATAGAGCTGTACTGTTAAACTATTATTCTGTTACTACATTAAACTAATCGCACGTACATCTCCTGCTAAATTCAGATACGGACGAATACTATCATTATCTCAGACTTTTTGGATAGAAATTTAGATTGGTGCGTGAAAGACAGATAATGAATAATGAAAGTCAAATTAAAATACGGAAAAAGACGTTCTATATACGGGAAAGTCAACTGAGATTTACCAGAAAAAAAGTCAAAATAGCGTTGACTGTTTAAGACAATGTTTTTGTCCAAGACAGTCCTGGACCGGTACAGATTAAAGCATCCTGGTTTGATCCGGTTCAGAAGACTCCCCACATTTGGCGTTGGTTTGGTAATTACTCAACGAATCAAAGTATCTAGCTGACATTTGGTTCAATTTCAACCATTCCACAAAGCTTATCCGAGGACCCAGCATGTTTCGCGCCCACCAAATGGACGGTCCAGATTCGAGATACCACGGGATTCGAAGCCGTACATTCTTCATATCTGAGACGCGTCATCACTGTGGTCCCCATACATTGTCGTTAATTCTCAGTAGAGACCGTTAGATCATTTCATGACGTGAACGGCGAGGATCGATTTTTCATGAGGGTTTTTACTTCTACCTTTTGTATAATAAACCAATATTGGAAAAAAAAGTTTTTGAATGCATCATCCATAAAAGATTTATCATGATATTTCTATAGTTAGCATAATTAGAAAATCATAGTGAAGATCTCTTGAAAGGTCCCCATTTATCTTTTGGAATAAATCTTACAAGAACTCTGGAATCTTGTGACAAACCAAATCTTTGCATGAGAGGGGACAGCACACACATATACATGATACATATATTTTTTTAAAAAATTGTGTGTTATATGTGTGATTGTATATGCATGCACATCCCTGGCCCATGACCATCTTCGAGCCTTACGAAATTAGGAAGGGGCACTGGAAAGTCATGTGATTTTACTATTTTTATTTTTGAATAACGAAATAAATATATATATGCAACAACCTCTTACATATGCGGCAGAGTATTAATTTGAATCCATAATACAATACTGTATTATCTGTTGAGTGATTAAACAATTGTATACGCTTGGTTAGTTCTTGTATACACAAACCATGATGAATTAAATATATGTCTATGTATGTACCTGTGTGTGAATGATGTAACAATTAGATCAGTTATTTATCTTGATCACCTTTGAAATACGTAATACGTTATATAGCTTTTTTTTTTCTTTGTCAACTTAATACGTTATACAGCTATGAAATTAAAATGTGAGTTTAGAATGAAACATTGATGGGTATGCATGAAAAATCACGCAATTCACATGAACATTTTCGGAAGAGGGGCCTAGCTATTTAATACTTCATATTTTTCGTATCTACAGATACGATAGTAGATACATTCTAAATTCTCCACTGTCCCGTACATCTTTGAATTGTGTATCTAATAAATATTTGAAGCGTTTCGATACCTATATTTTCTTCTCTCTTTTTTTTTTTTGAGAAATATTTTCTTCTTTTTTGTTCCTTATAAAGTATTAGAATATTATCTTACACTCGAGAATCAGCAACTTGCATGGACATTTCTGAGATTGCCGGAAATGTTTAATTTCTTACCAATTTGTGTTTAACATTTTGAAAAATACATAATTCTTTAAAATAGTGCCTGAGAAATGTAGTAGCCTCTCAACCTCTCTTACGGGCAGAAGAAAAAAGGAGATATATGGTGAAAGCGACACGACTTTGCTCTTTCTCGAGTAGTTGCGGCTCTAGCTTACGTGTCAGTTCTTTTCACTGCACCTCTGTATTTTCAATCTTTTCCATAAGTTGTAGATAGATTTTTTTTTTAAAAAAATTGATCTGTTGCTTTTTTATGTTTTATCAGGAATGTTGATTAAAATTCTTTGCATAGATTTTGAAAGTACTTGTATACTGTATGTCTGTATCTAACGGGTCTTAAGATGTCCCAATTATTCATATTATTTTCAGATTGAAAATGTCAGAATCCTTAACGAAACATTCGAACAAAAGTCTAAAGATGTAGGTATGATAGTTTTTTATGAAACATTCAGAATCTTAAGGTCCAAACAAAGATTTATGCAAATGATATTCCCCAAAAATTTAAATACATAAACACAAGACGTGGTAAAGACTCGTTAAAACTTGGGACTGGAAACAAAATGGACAGATCAACATTCGTCTAGGTACAACACCGATTAGGACCATGAGACGATGAAGTTAATCACAAGAACAATCCATTGGATTTACAGATGTCGAGTAACTAGAAAATGCAATAAATAAAAACAAACAACACAAATTAAACAAGCCAGTCACAGTGAATCACCTATGAATTCTTCAAAAATCACGCTATGAGAAGATCCTGATTCTACAAGCTCTCCATCAACTCTTATGTAAGATTCTGTGGTGGACCAAATCATGCTTATAGCTGAACAGATAATTGACTTTTTAGACTGGTGGTACCCTGCCGCGGACCAAGACCAAACTTGTTAAACTCGTCGTTTTCTTTGCAATTATATGGTTAAGTTGACCAGGTCATGACTAGATCAGGCCAAACCAAAGCTAGCTGGACTCGACATGGACCAGGTCCATCGCAACATCCTAATTTCTCTATATAACAATGACATGAACAAAAAGCTATTACAAATCAGATAGGGAGATGGAAAGGAGACAAGGTTGAGAGAGTTTTAACTCTTTAAGTCTTAACCAAATTCGACGAGGGAAGTCCTAAGGATTTTATTGTTTGAAAATATAAATAATTATTAATATTTTTTCATATTTTTCGAAACAACAATAAATACTAATTGTTTGATCTTTGCGTGCATAACAACACAACCGTACGCTAATGAAACAGTTAACAGAGTGCGATTGAAGCGTTGTAGACAGTCAACAACCCCAACTGCTTTATCTCATTTAAACCTCATGAGATTTTTAGGATTTTGATTTCTCTTGTGAATAAACTGCCAAAACATAATAGCTTCTATGATGTGCCACATCTCAAATCAACTTAGATTCTCTCTGCCCTCGTATCTAGTCTCAATCTACCTGGCATTTCACAATATCTGTATTTTTGACTCTCTCAGTTCGTTTATAGTATTAGCTTGTAACCGTGTACAATAATTAAAATCACTGGACTTTTGAGATTAGCCTTAAGCAAACAAAATTTGTAGCTAAGCTTTTCAATTGTTCCCATCACGTGAGATTCACACGTGCCTCACCAACAACAACAACAACAAAAAGCGAAAAAAAGAAAATAAATTAATATCGAAAAAGCGAATATGAAGGAATTTTCAGTCGACCAAAAATATAAAGGGGATAAAGAGAGCCAGAGAGCACGTGGAGCAAAGAAGCTCGACGCCCATGCCGTTAACAAACCAACTTTTTCTTAACTTAAACGTTAATAATTAATTAATATCACACCATTAAAACATTTTAACTACATTAATACAATTTGATTTATATTAAGTACCCACACACAAAAAAAAACTAAAAATGACTTTTAAATAACGAACATCACGGAGATATGTCACCGGTACAAAACTTCGCCGGACGCCGTTGAGTAACGGCCGGTCAACTATTTATTTTAAAAATATATTAAACAGCCAAAAGAGGATCCGACCCGAATAGATCTCCAATATCTTGAAAATGGTCCTCCACGTGCCAGTTGGATAATCCGGATCCGAAATCGAATCCAAAGTTCATATCCGTACACGTATCTGCGAAGAGATCTTCCCCAAATAAGTCGCCGCCGAGATAGTCGGGAACCACCGAGCTCCGGAAATCGAACAAATCCTCGTCTGTGAACAACGGCGCGGAGAAATCGGAGAAAGTCTCTGACGGCGCGGAGAAATCGGAGAAATTCTCTGACGCCGTCGTTGAAGGCTCTTCCTTGACAATAACCGCCGTGGATGACGAAGAACTGCCGGAGAACTCGTCGACGGCGAACGGAGATGGGATAACAGACACCGGAGAGCAGAGGCAGTCGCTGGTGTTGCTGATGCTGTTGCTGCTGATGGAGGAAGAAGCAACGTCGTCTTTGACTTTTCTCTTCCTCTTGACCGGCGACGGTGGAGCAGGTTTGTTCTCTGTGGACGACGGAGGAGGAGGTTTGTTCTCCGTGGACGACGGAGGAGGAACGGAGAAATTAGTGAGAGCGTCGGGACCACGGAGCTGAATCGCGGCGCTGTCGTAAACCAAGGCGGCTTCTTCCGCCGTGTTGTAAGTCCCGAGCCAGAGTCGTACACGTTTAAGCGGATCTCTTATCTCCGCCGCCCATTTTCCCCACGGACGCTGTCTCACTCCCCGGAATTTCTTCTCCGTCGTCGTAGATGGAACGGCCGGAGCAGAAGTAGAATCCGGTTTGACGGTAACCGGTCTCTTCCTTGTCTTCTTCGGTTCGATTTGACTGGTACAAACACTAGCGCCAGAATCGAGAACTACTTCGTTTACGAACTTCTTGATACGACGGCGTTTGGAGACGAATCGTTGGTGTTCCTCTTCTTCGTCGCTGGAGGAGTCTGTTGCGTCTGGGTCGGCGACGGAGATACGGAGAATCTTCGGTTGTTGGTGGTGCTGGTGGTTGGTTAAATCCGGTACGATTCTGGTCGGGTTGGTTTTGTGCTCGGTGAATTTGATTTTCGGGAGAACAAGTTTCTTCTCCGTTTCCATTTTTATCTCTCGCTCAGTATGTTACTTAAGACTGTGACTGTGTGTGTTTATATCAGAGAGATTGGGAAAGCATTTGAAAGCAAAAAGGAAAGAGACAAAGAATAAAGATTGATTTTTTTTGAAAAAAGGAAAGATGAAAGAAACTTGAACAAGAAGAGAAATAAGAGTGATGCTTCTCTGCAAAAAGTTTCTATCAAAGGACGAGAAATTTTTTTTTTTATTTTATGGAAAGCTACAAAGCAAAGGCAGAGAAAACTGCGAGGGAGAGACCTTGCAAATACAAACAGAGAGAGAGGAGGGTGGGGAAAAGGGAAGATTTTATCGGAAAGTTGAAGAAAGGAGAAAGAAAAATAAAATGAAAAGAGCTTTTTGTTATATTCTTATGGAATCAACACAAACCCACCGTCTGGTTATCGAGAGATAAGAGGGAAAAATAAAGAGGAAGATGCTTCTTTTTGAGCAGAAGGCTTTAAGCTTGGTTTTTCTAGGAGATATTCCTGGAAAATTTAGTGTGCAGAGAGAAAGAAAGAAAATGTTTTTGGAGAGTGTGAGAAAGAGTGACACGGGGAAGAAGAAGGAGATTTAAAAGCGGCAGAGCACATGCAGTAAGTAGAGAGAGAGAGAATGAGACTAATTTATAGGATCTTGAAACGGCTGATATACTGTTTTTTTTTTTTTGTCATCTGAAATTATAGAGATATATTACTCTGGGTCTTTTTTTGCTATTTAATTTAATTTTTTTTTTGGGTATAATCTTTAAAGAAAAGTTTTCTCCAAATACTCGCACAACAATATATTCAGATAAAGATGAATTTTTGTTGGTAAACTCGTTGGGTTTTTAATGTTTCATACATAGTGCGAAAGAAAGAATGAATTCCTTAGCTATATATAGAAACAGCGTTACATATATGCTACATCATTTTGAACTTTTGGGTCAAATGGCGATGTCAAATGAAATAAAGACAATTGTCAAAACCATTCTTGTTAAAAATATAACGTACATTTCACTGAAAATAGAAACATAGAGAGGAAATAATATAGTCGACGTGTGTCGACAGAGGTAAACTAACACTTTATAACGCAAATACAACCATGGCAATTTACAATGCTAAAAAAGAAGAGAAATATATTTAATTTTTGGTAAGCTTTTTAAAAAATCAACTCCCTGCGTTTTGTAAAGGAAATGTAATTTTGACGCATCAAATTATTAGATGTTTACTTTTTATACTGTAACCCACTAATTTGATATTGATTATTTTAACCAAACGTTATTCATGTATGTAAATACTAAAGAAAATTTTGATTCGAAAAAACGGCATATATTTTTAAATTAAGGGGAAAAACAAAAATTTCAATTGGCATTTTTTGGAAACAAAATAAGTTATTTTATATGAATAACAAAACTGAATGGCCAACAAGGAAGCAAAAAAGAACTCAAAAGGGAATTAGAAAGAAAATCTAAATTTCGATTTGATTTCAAAAACTAATTTGACAAAATTATCGCCGGCGAAAAGAGCGCGACAATACCAAAATGCCGCATAAGTCAAATGAGTGAGATATCGACACGTGTAACTATAAAATTGGGTCCAATCCAACGGCTGGGACGTGCCTTTCCCTGGCAGCTGACAAAGCGAAAAAACATGTACAGTGAGTATTTATCTTAATAAATTAATTATACTTATTTAATTGTTCTCGTAATTGGAGATTCAGGTCACGTGATACCGGAGACACGGCCAGTCCTACTTTTGACCAGTATACTTAATTATAATTAATGACAGGTGATTAAGTCTTTAATCTAAAAACCTCCGTACGAAGCTCTCTTCTCTTCCCGTATTTACCACAAGGGTAGTTCTGGTCATTTACCCCAAGCAAGTTGGCTTGTAAAATCGAAAGACCGTTACGGCTAGTTCTTTCCTGTTTTAACCTTTACCAGTCTCTATTATTACAGCTGGTGACTAACGTGGCAGACAACAACCTAGGACGTTGCGCCAAAACCAAATGCACAGTAATTTTTTTTGGAATCATTGTATTAGTTCTTAATTGTGATTAAAACTCAATAATCTTTTCGTTTCTTTGCCTGCAAAATTTTCTGCGAGTATATAATAAACAAAGCGCCTTTGAATTCACTGGTTTTTTTTTTTAAAGACGTGCATATTTGGCATTACTTTGAGAGGCAAAGTCGGTAGAAAATTGTGAAAGCTGTTAGATTACTTTCTGTAATACTAGTAAAAAAGAAGAAAAACACTTTGACTAACGGTCAACTATGTCGCATCGACTTACTAATCTAACGTAGGGTTGAGTAGGCCTGGGCAAAAAAACCGAACCCGAAAAACCGAACCGAACCCGAACCGAACCCGAACCGAAATTCGTAAAATATTCGAACGGGTCCTAAATTTCAATATCCGAAAACCCGAACCCGAACCCGACTCGAACCGGGAACCGAATGGGTACCCGAAATAACCGAAATACAATTATATACCTAAAATATTAATAATATTTAGATTTGATATAGCTTATTTATCCTAAATTATAATTATGAATCCAAATATATGAATTACTTTTAGATAAAAATAACTAAAATATCAAAAATAAATAGAATATATGAAATTTTTAGTTATATTTGTCAAATTTAATTGATTTATATTTAAATTTAACTAATTTTTATTTTCTTCTTATAAATGTTCGGGTACCCGACCCGAACCCGAATAGAACCGAACCGAACCCGAACCCGAACCGAAATTCTAAAATACCCGAATGGGTCCTAAATCTTCAAACCCGAAAACCCGAAACCCGAATGGACCCGACCCGAACCCGAACGGGTACCCGAACGCCGAGGCCTAGGGTTGAGTTTCGAATCCTAATTGAAATGTTTTGGTGCAATTTGGAAACACTTCTTATTTGTAATTAATCTGTGTTCGTATAACATGCATATACATTTTAAAGGAGACAAAATGTTCTGATAAGACAATTTTATAGAATTATCATCTCACGTAAATCGCTAAATAGTGATGATTGAATATTGTAAACATGTATCGTAATTTTCCAGCTTATCACGAAAGTTAAAAATCACAAGCTAGCTAGTTAAATAATTTCATCTAATGTGACATACAGACCAGAGATTGGCTATAGAATACCTCAAAGAAATTATAAATTGGCGATACATACAAGTTTTATTTTAGTCAAATGCAAGTTCACAAAATTATTGATTGGTGGATGTTTTGGTGGTTCCCAGATTTATAACCTAAATTAGTTTTGAAATCACATACTGCTATCTGCGTATATCGACTGAAGAATGATGTTTACAGTCGTATTGTTATAATTTATTATATATCATCTAATTATGAAAATGTATATAATAATATAGAACCGTGCAAAAGATATTGGAAGCCCATGCTATATTGCCAAAGAAAGCAGCAAGTTTTCATTGCAGGGTATGTGAACCATGAACCAGTTTGTTGGTCTTGTCTTTCCCTTCACATTTTTTATTTGTTAAACATCTGTGATATATATATACATTAGTATTTGTATATGACCGTATAGATATAAAATATACTGTAACTCTTCCGCTTTTTTTTAAATACGTATAGCTTTTTAAACATCATTTCATATAGTACCATAAAAATGTAGTTGAGAATTCTCAGACCTATAGATTTTAAACATCATTTTAAAATGAGTGAAAAACGTTAAATAGATTATTGTATATTGTTGCATAAAGAAAAAAGATTATTGTAGATCACAGCACCAGTCAAATCTAGCCATCTAGGCATCGTATCCTAGATATGGTAAATTAAGTTCAAGCCATGTAATTATTCAGAAATCCAATGGAGTTAGCCCTGGGCGTTCGGTTTTTCGGTTCGGTTCGGTTCGGTTTTTTCAGTTTTCGGTTTTTTCGGTTAAGAGATTTAGTAACCGTTCGGTTAATCATAAAATTCGGTTCGGTTTCGGTTCGGTTTTTCGGTTTTCGGTTTTTTCGGTTATAGAGATTTAGTAACCGTTCGGTTAATCATAAAATTAGGTTCGGTTTCGGTTCGGTTTCGGTTCGGTTATTTCGGTTTCGGTTCCGGTTTTTCTTATATTTTTTTGGATAATTTGGATAAAAAACCGGATAACTTCGGATAATATCAGATAATTCGGATAATTTCGGATATTTTAGATAAAAACATTTGGATAATTTTGGATAATTCGGTTTTTTTACTAATATTTAGTTAATTTTAATTATTTAGTTATTTTAAATATAAATATAAATAATATTTTTAAGTATATGAATCGTATTTCGGATATTCGGTTATCCGTTCGGTTATCCATTCGGTTTCGGTTCGGTTCGGTTTCGGTTCGGTTATTTCGGTTATCTCAATTCAGTATCCAATAGGTGTTTCATAATATTCGGTTCGGTTTCGGTTTCGGTTATTTCGGTTCGGTTTCGGTTCGGTTTTCGGTTTTCGGTTAAAAGGCCCAGCGCTAAATGGAGTAACATTATTTGTATGTTGTCTTAAATAAAGGGCTCCCTTAATTAAAAGGAAAAAAATATAATGGCGATTAGGAAAAGGCAGAGACAACAAGTTCTCATTTCTCAACAAATCAAATTTCGTTTCTGGAAATGAACTAATATAATAATATGCAGTAAATACTAAATAGTAAGATGATGAAAAATGCGTCGGTCCACCTTCATAGTTCATAATCATTACACAATCATGAGTTTTGTGTCAAACGATAAGTTCATAGAAATTCGATATTGTTGTTGTCCAAAAAAAAAAAGAAATTCGATATCGCAATGTACAATGTGCACATTTTTACGTGACAATCGAAAGTATTTGTTTTTTACTGGACAAGCAAAAAAAAACAGCGGGAGACACTTCGGATTAAAAAAATTATCTCAAGAAATCATCCTGTTTGTTTTTGTTATATACTAGTACTAGTATGAATGAAGTTTTGGTTCAATCCATGATTTATGAGAAAATTAGGTTAAAAAGTAGATTATCCCTATCTATAAGTAGTAGTGTTAAGTAGAGATCAGATGTAAAATAAACGAATGGTTATGTAAGGATAAACTTTTATAAAAAAGAAATAATTACATAATTTTAGAGCATTTTAATGTAATCCTTCATGTCGTTTTAAGATTGGGTACACAGATTAAGAAAAAAATTAATTTGTTTGTTTTCCAAAACAAAAACATATTTAACTATCTACATAGCCATAATTCAACCAATCATAAAACAAATTACAGAATATAAATAATTATAAAACATAAAAAATTATTAAATTTTGCATCGAAAATTGAAAACATCACTTTTTATGAAACAAAAATAAACCTCTAAAACAACACTCTTTGTGAAACGGAGCGAGTAATATCTCCAAAATGAAACTGAATTTTACTCCGATTATATTCCATTTCAAAATGTAGTGGTGAGTAAAAAAAATATAATAATGATATTTTAAAAAAATATAGTAATGATTTCATTGCTCTGTTTTTTGAGTAATTTTTTTTTTATGATGAAATGTAAAATTTATTGAATGATATTGAATATGTGGTCATTTACAGATGGTTCGCTTTTTAGAAAAATGAAGAAGAGCAAGGAAATGAAGAAAAACAAGTGAGATCAAAGAAATAATTAGAAACCAGTGGCCCAGAACCAGCGTCTCATGATTCCTTCTAACTTGTGTGGAAATTTATAACTTAGGGAGAGGATTCTGTTTATCATGATTCTATCAACATTTGTGCGTCAGTTGTGTTGGAGTGATCCAATTCCCCTGGTTTCTCCTAGAATTCCTTTCACGCCAAAGGTGGTAAATGGTTACCTGAAATAGCATGCGGAGCAAGACGTAATCTATTGCAGAGTATGTTCCGGATGTTAGATCGAGGAGATTGTCATTCCAGTCCGGGCTTGTATTTAAGCGCAGCAAGTTCCCAGCGAGAGCACTCCAGACGGTGAAAGAGTACGGGCATGCGAAGAAAATGTGGTCTCGTGTCTCATCACGTTCCCCACATAACATGCAGCATTGCTGAGCACCCCATTTGCGCATCCTATCACCCGTGGAAAGCCTGTTAAGTATTGCCAACCACGTTATAAAAGCAAATCGAGGAACCCCCTGCGAGAACCAAACTATTTTCGCGCACCCAACTCTTCCTTTTGTAGTTCTAATTTAAGCCCATGTCTTGGCAGCCGAGAACGTGTCCGAGAACTTGTTTTCCGAGTGCCTCCACAAAGAAATGTCCTGACCGAATTCAAGATTAGGTACATGTTCTTGGTAAATACGATCAAACAGATCACCATGCCTCCGTCTTCTTCTTGTATTAAAGAACCAAGTGCCCTGTGAGACCGCCTCAGAAACCGTAGCTGAAGACTCCAGTCCAAAGTAAGAAGGTCCAGAATCCCCGGTGATGTTGATTGTATCGTGAGTAATTATATTTCTTACGATACAATAGCTTTGGAAAAGATTTTTCTGCGAAATAGAATTTGAAGTGGAAAGTGTGCCGGTTCGTTTGCAGGTCGCGCGACTTGCGACCGCGATCTGCGACAGATTTTTTGTTCGTTTACATGTCGCAGCGATTTGTCGCTAAAAATTTTGGCGATTCAGTTTTTAGACCTGCGATCAGTCGCTACGACATGTAAACGAACAACAACCTGCAACACTTAATCGCAGTCGCAGTCGCAGGTCGCTGCGACCTGCAAAATAACAGGACCAGTGTAGCAGGGTTGAAGATGCTTTTACTATGAAAGAGATGAAGTATGTGTTGTTCAAAAAAAAAAAATAGAGATGAAGTGTGTTAGATTCTTTCTATTGATGCAATACAATACCATGTACTACGATGTTTTTTTCCGTTTAAAAAAAAATGCAAAGATAAAATAACAATCCACAATCCACAACTCTATTTTCTAGTTTTCCTCGTGTTTGGTTAAAATCCAGACGAAAACTGAACGAGATTGAAGATAGATAATATGACGGGTTCAATATATATACATATATATACCGTGATCACATACTCCTCTTTGTTACGAAATTAACAATAGTAGTTATGGTTTTACCGAATATTAATGTACTTATTTTTCACAGTAAGTATAAAAATGTGTATTACATGCATATATATTGATGTGTTGTCGAGCCTGAGTTAATGGTTATGGCCTCAAGAGTCAAGACCTCACCGAATACGGAGGAAAGTTCGATTTTGAAGCCAAGAGAACGAGACCGTACGGATATGTTTGTCCAAGAATACAAGAACACTCGTTGGACCGACGACGGTACACTCAGGTCCCTTGTGGGACCCATATTTGGACCCACCTTTCGTCTACTCTCCCTCCGTTAGTCCCCTAACGGCGCCGTTCTCTCTTTTCGAGGCCTTTTCTTCTATTCGTTCGGTCCACTTGGTCACTTCCTCCCGTCATCTGATGGCTGACGTCCTCTTCTCGGTTTCCTTTTTGTTTTTTCTTTTTATATCAAAAACAAAATATTTCAAGAAAATAAAGTTATATTTTGGGAAAGAGAACGTTTCGGTGATCAAGGCAAACTAACATTAATAGCCGGGTAGTTTGTGAGTTGCGGTGATAACTGATAACTACGATATTGTCGATCTCTACTTTAAAATATTCAACTTCCTATTTTATATGACGTTTATATCAAAGAACAAACTAGTGATAGAAGTTCTGCGTTTACTGTTATTTCCATGCTATCCATCGGTTACAAATGTTTCTTTAGTTATCATGCGTTTAGAAGTCAATTGTTTTCTAGATTTTAGTATCTAAGTTTTGTTCTTTGTTTGTTTATAATTTCATTTGGTTCTGAAACACTGACGGTTTTGGTTTCTTTAACACTTTATGACTTTGATTTTTCGTAATATTTCGGATTTTTTTTTCTCGTTTTGTATATATTTTTATATACATTATCAGTGTTCTTCGCATGAAAAATAATTAATGAGTATATGTGATTGATGAGATTGTTTCCACAGATCTAATTAAGCGTATGTATTGATATGAGAAAAGGAATTGAAAATAAATAAAAGTTTCAATAATGACTCAGTAATCCTGCTTCGAGGTATGTTATCTACCTCTGGAAAGTGCATTCAACGACGCTGGTGAGGAACACACTAAGGTCATCATTGAAACTTTTCTCGTAATTGGAATTATTCGAGAAAAGGAGTACTTAAAAAGAGAACATAATCATACGTTTTTGTTGTTTAGTGAGTTAAGTTATGACAAACACATATATACAGAATGATTTAGGTTGCAAACCATCTACCAATAAAAACTAAAAGCTCATTTATTTACTCATTGTTATAATAATACTGATAATTTATTATATTGGAATAATTAAATAAAGACAAAAATTCATACCCGCAGAGCTTTTATAACACCAAGAATAAAAGAAGAAGATAGAGAGAATTTTCTTGTTGAGATTATTGTTATTGAAGAAGGTGTGTTTACAATCGAACGCGAACGTTCGTTTATATAGAAGAAATTTTACTGTGCAAATAGTGACAGTGGGCTCCACATAAATTAATTTTCTTCTCCATTCGATGTTTTTCCTCCTGCCTTCTCTGACTTTCATGACACTCCCCCTTGGAGACCAATGTCATATTTATATTCTGCTAAACGCTTTTGTTGCTTCGTTAAAAACCTTGAAAAACCCAATGGGAAAAAAAAAATAATAAGGTAAAAGAGTACAACTGCGCAAGCTCCCCCTTGATTAAGGTTGTCTTAGAGATCTTGTTGACGACGCATTCCTATACTATGTACATGTTTCCTGAACATAGTGGTGGGTAGTGATTTTGTGAAAAGATCAGCTGCGTTGTCGCATGAACGGACATATCTCACTTCAATCTCCTTATTCTTCTCGAGTTCTTGGATGTACATGAACAACTTCGGAGGTATATGTTTCGTTCTATCACTTTTGATATATCCTTCCTTCGTTTGAGCAACACATGCAGAATTATCTTCATATAAGATTGTTGGCTCCGTATCTCGGAGAATCCCACTGCTTGATAGGATGTGTCGACTTATTGATCTTAGTGAGACACATTCTCTACTTGCTTCATGTAGTGCAATAAGTTCGGCATGATTCGAGGAAGTAGCCACCAGTGTCTGTTTCTGAGAACGCCAAGATATAGCAGTGCCTCCGATCGTGAAAACGTATCCCGTTTGTGATCGGGCTTTGTGTGGATCCGATAGGTATCCTGCATCTGCAAAACCGACCATTTTACCTTTTGAATTTTTAGGATAAAAGTTCCTAAGTCAGTGGTCCCTTGAAGATAACGGAAAACATGTTTAATTCCATTCCAATGTCTTCGCGTAGGGGACGAACTGAATCTTGCCAAAAGATTAACAGCAAATGATATATCAGGCCGTGTGCAATTTGCAAGGTACATCAGAGCTCCAATTGCACTTAGATATGGTACTTCAGGACCAAGTATCTCTTCGTTTTCCTCATGTGGTCGGAATGGATCATTTTCAATATTAAGTGACCTTACGACCATGGGAGTACTGAGTGGAGTTGCCTTATCCATGTTAAATCTTTTTAACACTCTTTTGGTATATGTGGATTGGTGCACAAATATACCTTTTCAGAATGCTCAATCTGAAGGCCAAGACAATACTTTGTCTGCCCGAGATCTTTCATCTCAAATTCTCCTTTTAAATAATCTGATGCTTTCTGTATCTCATCATGAGTTCCGATTATGTTTAGATCATCAACATATACTGCGATTATTACAAATCCAGTTTCTGTTTTCTTAATGAAAACACATGGGCATATAGGATCGTTTACATATCCTTCTTTCGTTAAATGCTCACTGAGACGATTATACCACATACGTCCAGACTGCTTTAACCCATATAATGATCTTTGCAATTTTATTGCACATAACTCTTTTGGTTTAGAACTTAATGCTACAGGCATTTTAAAACCATCAGGAATTCTCATGTAGATATCAGTATCTAATGATCCATATAGGTATGCCGTAACGACATCCATAAGATGCATTTCTAGATTTTCATCAGCCGTCAGACTCATCAAGAATCTGAACGTGATTGCATCCATAACAGGAGAATACGTTTTCTCGTAGTCTATTCCAGGTCTTTGTGAAAAACCTTGGGCTACGAGACGAGCTTTATATCTCGTGATCTCATTTTTCTCATTTCGTTTACGAACGAAAACCCACTTAGATCCAACTGGTCTCACATCTTCGGGTGTGAGCATAATGGGTCCAAAAACCTCTCGTTTATTAAGCGAATCAAGTTCGACTTGTATTGCATCTTTCCATTTTATCCAGTCATGTCTTTTGACATTCATATACAGACTTTGGCTCTGGATCTTCCTTTTCCTCATTTATTTCTTGTGACACAAGATATGAGAAAACATCATCGAGATCATCTATTTCTTTTCTTTTCCATATCTTTTGATTATGGATATAATGATAGAAATCTCATGATTTTCTTCTGGATTTTGATGCTCTACATTATCATGAGTCTCATGATTTGTTTCCTCCAAAGTACTTTCTGCTACTTTGGGTGTTTCATGAGTTTCAACTTTCTTTTGTTTCTTATGATTCTTAGTTTTAGAACCAACGGGCCTGCCACGCTTCCGGCGTGTTTCAGGCTCACGTGTATCATCTGCTTTCCCACGTTCTTGTGGTATTTCAATACGAGCAGGAGCATTTGCAGCCGGTATATGAGATTTAGTTACCGTTTTGGTATCCGCAAATGCATCTGGTAGCTGATTTGCTATACTTGCAAATGCACAATTCGTCGAACTTCTAGTTCTGACTCTTTAGTAGGAGGATCAAGGTGTAATAAGGATGGTACACTCCACTTGATTTCCTTTCCTACTTGCTTATTTTCTCCCCCTAGAACCGGGAACACTTTTTCATCAAAGTGACAATCGGCAAAACGTGCCGTAAAGACATCACCTGTCTGTGGTTCTAGGTATCGTACAATTGATGGAGAATCACAACCAACATATATTCCCAACCTTCTTTGTGGTCCCATCTTTGTGCGTTGTGGTGGTGCTATAGGCACATATACCGCACAACCAAAGATTCTGAGATGGAAAATATTTGGTTCTCGACCAAATGCCAACTGAAGTGGGGAATACTTATGGTATGCACTTGGTCTTATCCGAATCAGTGCTTCAGCATGCAAAATAGCATGTCCCCATACAGAGGTGGAAGTTTAGATCTCATGATCAACGGTCTTGCAATCAATTGCAGACGTTTAATTAATGATTCAGCCAAGCCATTTTGAGTATGAACATGAGCTACAGAATGTTCAACTTCAATTCCCGTTACCATACAATAATCTTTGAATGCTTGGGATGTGAATTCACCAGCGTTGTCTAATCTAACTCTTTTAATAGGATAATCAGAAAACTGAGTTCGCAGTTTGATTATCTGAGTTAGAAATCTCGCAAATGCCATATTTCGAGATGACAATAGACAAACGTGTGACCATCTACTGGATGCGTCAATTAACACCATAAAATAGTGGAATGGTCCACAAGGTGGATGTATTGGTCCACAAATATCACCTTGAATTCGTTCAAGGAATTTTGGTGATTCTTTATCAATTTTGGTTGGCGATGGCCTTATGATCAATTTGCCAAGAGAGCATGCAGCACATGTCATTTTATTTCCCTGATATATCTCTTGGATTTTCATTGAATGACCATGTGAGCTTTCAATGATCTTGCGCATCATTGTGGTGCCTGGATGGCCAAGGCGATCATGCCACAATGTGAAATCCTCATGATTTCTTTTGATCACAAGGTTTGATTCAATTGCATATATAAGTATGATGCAAGCAAAAGGAAACTTTGGAATTTTTTCAAGTATAAGCCTTTTTCCAGATTTCTCAGAAGTTATATACATATACTTCTTTCCATTCTCAGTTGCTGACTGAGTGTCATACCCATGAAGGTATATATCTTGGAAACTCAACAAATTCCTCTTTGAATTTGGAGAATAAAAGCATTTTTTATGGAAAAATTTGTTCCATTTGGCAGCATGAAGCTGGCTTTTCCAATTCCTTCAACCAGGTCTGTAGGACCTGATATTGTACTGACAATAACATTTGTCAGTTTTAGGTTAGAGAAATATTGTTTGTTTCTCAGAATAGTGTGGGTTGTTCCACAATCTAGTATACAAATCTCTCTAACCATCTTTTTGGATATTGTCCTATTTGTGTTGTGATCCATTTTCTGCAGGTAACATAAACATCAAGAAAAAGAGATAGTAAATTTAATTCATAAAATCACACAATAATTATACATTAATTTGTGTATATAACAACATTATTCTTAAAACAAAGCAAAGATGAGTAATAATTATACATGGCTTATTTTGAGATATTACAAGCATATCAATGTTCCATTATCATGGTCTCATCGAAGTCGTCCCCAAATCGGAGGAATCGAGGTAAGTTGTACCCTCGAAGTGTTCTGTAAGGTTCACTTCTTTCCTTTGCCTTTAATTGACTCTTGGTACAATTTGCAAAGATGTGGGGGAGTTCGACATACATGGGACCAATGCCCTTTCGATCCGCACCTGAAACATACATTTTCTTGTTTCTGGGTGGAACTCCCTTGGAGTTCTTTTCCCTTTGGGAATTGTTCGGATCGGACCCATCTGTATGAATTCCTCTCTTGTGGGTTATAATTTCTCCCACGTCCTCGATTAAATCGTCGACCACGGCCACGGCCTCGGCCACGACCACTGCCACGACCACGACCATGATAGGTTTGATCCTTTCTCTCCGGAAATTTTACATCCGTGGTATTTACTTCAGGAAATGCCTTGCTTCCTGTTGGCCTAGAATTGTGATTCTTTATGAGAAGTTCACAGTTCTTCTCAGCTAGTAGGAGCGTTACCATTAGCTCAGAAAACCTAGTGTATCCGCGACTCCTGTAGAGTTCTGCAAGAACACGGTGTTCTTTATGGAATGTCGTATAGGTTTTTTCTAGCATTTCTGCCTCAGTGACAGGTTTATCACAATATTTTAATTGTGTCACAATTCTTAGAATAACGGAATTATAATCTTCCACTTTCTCAAAATCCTGAAATCTCAGGTATTTCCACTCGTCGAGTACATGAGGGAGAGTTATATCTTTTTGGTTATCAAACCGCTCTTTCAGAGCTTTCCACAGCTGTGCTGGGTCTTTTATATTAGCATAATCATGCTTAATATTTTCATCGACATGTTTTCTGAGGAAAACTATCGCTTGTGCCTTTTCATGGGCAGGCGATTCGATGTTTTCTTTTATAGAGTTTGGAATTTTTTTCATCTAAATGAGAGTTCGACATCAGTCGTCCATGCGATGTAATTTGCTCCGGTAATCTTTAGAGCTGGAAATTGTAGCTTCTCAACTTTTGCCATTTTGATTTTCTAAAACAAAATCATAAAACTTTATTAGTGCGGTAATAATCACTCATTTAAAATGAGCCGTTACATGAATAATCCAAGCAATTACAAGGAAAAAACAATGCACAAAAAGTAAAACAACGATTAAGGAAAATTCTGCCGGAGTAAAATCTCCCATGCAAAGACCATAAATCGATGTAAAAGTTACAATCGCACAGAAAATTAAAAGCAAACGGATCATCATTCTCATCATTCTTACAAAAATTAGATGAAAAATATTTGTGAAATATTTGAGAGAAGAAGAGAGAAGATATGAAATCGATGAGTGAAATGAAATGAGTGAGGGATGAGTTTATTTATAGATCGAAAAACACTGTTCATAGCCGTTGAAAATCACTGTTCATAGCCGTTAGATGTAGCCGTTGGAGAGTAAAAAATTTGTGAAAAAATCTTTGTGACCGTTATGAAAAAGGCTACCGGAAAAACTGAGTTTTTAATTAAATCCGTACTACTTCTTCCCAGTTGGACAAGAAGGTGCTCTTTAACGGAACAGGGGTTCCTGGAGATGTACGTTGATATGAGTCTAGATTTATTCGCCTGAGGAATAAATGAGACCGCAATCTTATTTTGAACACAAAAATATGCATATTTAATTTATAATGATTATAATATAAACAGATATATAATCAGAAAATTATGGTGATTTAATCATCCACATTGAAACAATAAATAAATATGCGGGGCTCAGCCATCCATTATGACATTAACAATAAAATTATATAGGGGCTCAGTCATCCATTATAATATCAACAATAAAATTATACAGGTGGCTCAGCCATCCATTATAATATTAACAGTAAATAAATAATTATGGTGCTTTTAGCAGCCATGATATAGTGCAGGTAAATTAAATAACGAGGCGACAAACCGCCCACGGTAATATTAAGAAAATAATGGTGTGTTAAACAACCATTACAATAATAATAATAAATTATATAGGCGGGTATCCCGGCCATTATAACAGGGTAAATATTACATATATATATAGCCCATATCGTAGAACGATCGTGCTGATAACGTGTTATAATAATACTGATAATTTATTATATTGAAATAATTAAATAAAAACAAAAATTCATACCCGCAGAGCTTTTATAACACCGAGAATAAAAGAAGAAGATAGAGAGAATTCTCTTGTTGAGATTATTGTTATTGAAGAAGGTGTATTTACAATCGAACGCGAACGTTCGTTTATATAGAAGAAATTTTACTGTGCAAATAGTGACAGTGGGCTCCACATAAATTAATTTTCTTCTCCATTAGATGTTTTTCCTCCTGCCTTCTCTGACTTTCATGACACTCATATTATTTATATGAAATAATTATTTCGAATATTACAATAACAGTTTTAGTGTTTAAAATAAATGATCAAACGACATGTTATTTAATTCGACTGGTGTTTCAAGCCTAAACATGAAGAGTAAGCCTTAAAATCTAGATGAGTCCAATATTCAATACTGCTATAGTGATGTAATATTCAATACATCATGATTATGGAATCATTTCAATTACTCCTCCTATGTATAACGACGCAAAAATGTTACTTTTAAGAGCTTTATTTTAAGATAGTAGTAGTATTATATAATAATTCGTTTAGTGAATACTTTCATAAGATAATGTTTGGGTTTAAAATTTAGTTGTTATTTTCGGGTTAAAGTTTTAGTTGTTCAATCTTCAAGATTGCCTACCTACATACACAATAATTAACATGGTACCTCGTGCACCGAGAGTTAATTCTGACATCTCTATATAATTTTCAATTTTTTTAAAAAAGTTTAGCTATTACTACTAGCTTTTTTTTTCTTGGTCATCTGGAATTTTTATAGATAGTAGAACGAATTACACAAAGCCCAAAAGAGGTAAACTAAATCGGCGGAAAACGTACATATCCCCGTAACCAACACCGGAATTTTCTCCGGAACCAAAACTCAAAACACGAGCCACTAAACCACAAACTACAACTGAAGGATTGACTTAATCATAAACTAGATAATAGCACACTAAAACTGTAAGAATTTAAAACTCCCGGAATCTATGAACGTGATTTATCATCGTTGCCTTCGGCCCACCAAACAATAACAGCAACCTCCAGAACCAAACCAGAACTTCATAACCCGGCAAGAAAGGACTGCTTCACGACCCATAAACACTTCCGGATACGGCAACAACGCAAATCATACCAAATGCGGCCTCAGAAAACCTAAATAGAAGCTCAAAAGAAACCAGATCTCCACATATCTGTACCAAGATGAGGTCTCACCAATTACTAGCTTTTTTGTTTGTAGTTAAAAAGCACAAAACAAACTAAGTTACTATTGTAAACACAAACGCCGATCAAAACCTAAACCCACAAAAACATTCTGTTGTATTTACTACTATGTATTTATATAAACGTATACATTCGAGATAATGTCCTTTCTAAGGAAATGACGAATCATATGGCGCCACGGTGATAGTGTGATATCATCAAGTCAAAATGAGTTTCCGTAATCCAAGACAATCATGTCATCTCTCTGCCAATTCATACACTTGGATGGTAACGCATTTCGATCCTACTCAAGCCTCGCGAGGACATATATCGAAGGTGTAGAATTTTATGTTGACTAGTGACTCACTCTTGCAAGCTCGTTAAAAGCAGATACCAACGTCATACGACTCATACGTCAAATACTAATTTGGCAAGCCTTAACTATGTTTAAACGCAATGTACGAATTTAACATCTTCACTTCACCAATGTCTAACACGTTTTTTTTCTGAGCAGGGACAGCGCAATGTATGATTGAATTATTTTAAATGACTTCTAAAATTGATTATTCCGTAAATCGTAAGATCTTACGAACTTCCAGGGGCGGACCTATTTGAGCCAATCTGGGTTCATATGACACCATTAAAATTTGATATAAATTGTATTTTGCTTGAAAATGCTTTGATTTTTTATAATAAAATGGTAAGAAACTCATTTTGACCCCTTAAAATTAGAGGTAGAATTCTATATGACCCCAGTCCAAACAGATCCTAGGTCCGTCCCTGCGAACTTCGAAGTATATTGTAACACCGTCCCTCGACACTCGAGAACGGCGTGCCACTAACCACGTCACATATGTAAAATACCCCACTCTACAGTGTCTCATATCCCAACTACCTCAATGCTATATGTACATGATAAAATACGGAGAAAACGTAAAAATCCCAAAGAAGCACCGTATCGTCAAAGTGTAAAATACTTGTCCGTCTCACCTGAAAAACTGGAAAGGGAAAAAGGAGGGGTGAGTAACAGGGGAGTCACTCAGTGAGGTATGGGATGCTAATCACAGAAAACGTAAATCTGACCATAGCACGCCATACATAGGAAATAGACTAAACATGAACAAACACGGCACCTAAAGCACCCAATGAGCAATCAACAACCCTACGAACGGTACCAGTGACCGTCAACACCCTCCCACTAGGAGGTCAGTGTGGGATAGTGCCCACTCACACCGCCGGGTTTGACGATTTATCGATCTTAAGGTCCCGGACAGCAGATCGACTAGGCTGCCCGTACCCCCTCTCACACAAGGCGTAGCTAGTACAGAAGTCCGTCTCTGTACCCCCGCAATCTCTAAACTCTAACATGCTCGACTCCTCGTAATGTATATAAGTATATATATATATATATATATTTATATATAACAAACAATTATCAGTTTAACATACACAATCAATTGGGTTGAATCCTCTATATTCCTATCTCCAAATTAACAAACAAAACTACCTAGACTCGATCAAGAAAACGGAACACATTTAGTACTAAATTCTATCTATGGCGCTTTTTGATGAAAAGTACGATATTCTGCGGAGAAGCCCTCACCTTAGCCAAGACGGATGATAACTGCGGCTTCTGAATTCCGGATGTTTCAACGGATGCCAAATCTGAAATCACGGCGAAAGATCGAGTGAGAACGGCGAAAATCGGTTAACGAGTCAAACTAGTCTAAGTCAACGGTCAGACCAATTAATGGTCAAATCGGACCTAAACCGAACCCGACCGAACCGGTTACCCAAACCGGATCTTAACCCAACTCAATTCATAAACCAACTTAAACTGATCTCAACCAGGATTAAACCAACTTAACTAAACCAAACCGAAATTGATTGCACTAAACGGAAATTAATTTAAAACTAAATTAAATTAATTAAATCTAATCTAACTAAACGGGTCAGTGATCTAAATTAACTAAACCTACTGATTAACATAAATCTAAAATAATATAATTAAACTTAATCTACAAACCAACCACCATGGAGCTCGATGCGGATGTTGATGTTGCGGCGGATCTCACGTTCGATAACGGAGCTTGAGCAGGAGGCGGAAGCAGACGATGAGGGAGCTGTTGATGATGCTGGCGCGAGGGAGATCATGGTGGAGACAAGATCGGAGAAGATGAGCATACCGAGGGTGGAGAGTGAGAAGCTTGCGGAGGAAACAACAACAGGTCGCGACTTGTTCTCCTCATGATGACCTGCGGCGACTTGTGTTTGCTTCGGCGGATCTCTCCGGTGATGGCTGAGGCAGAGGAAAAGACGGTGGTGGCTGGAGGAGACGTCACGATGAAGCTCACCACTTGGGATGCGATGATGCGGGGGGGGGCAACGATGGTGGAGATCAACCACGGTCTCCTTCCTCTTTTCTTATTCCCTCTCTCACAAACTCCTTCTCGATCTCTCTCCCTTTGCTCTCGTATTCTTCTCTGAAAAAAAAAAACAGTTAGGTAGATCTTGATGAAGATGAAGATACTTACGGTATATAGACATACACACACGAAGGGAATAAGGAAGCTGGGTCTTTAATGGGCCAAAAGAGAAATTAGAAATTGGGCTGAAAGATTTAGGTTACGGATCGTTACAATTCTCCCCCACTTACAAGGAATTCGTCCCCGAATTCAAGTCCTGATCCGACTGGCTGATCTGCTCCTCAAAAAAGACTTTGGGTAGTCAAATCCTCAACTAAGTCTCGATCTCATATACTTCTTCTTGAATTTCATTTCTCTCCCAATAGACACTGACCATCAAGTCTTTTTCTCTTGTATTTTTGTTTCTTGCCGCCCTGGAACTGCCACAGGTTGGCTAATCGCCAATTTTTTTTTTTTTTTTAACACTGATAACACTGCGATTGCTGGTGAAAAATCGGCGCTGACCTTATAACGATCTTCCCGAATGCAACACAGATTTAATGAAGACTTTTCATGTTCTTTGAATATCCTGAGAAATGATAATCCTTTCGGCTCCTGGTATATGCACTCTCGTTCCCAAACTATACTCAATGCCATGGTAACCGACCCATCCATAAAGTCATATCATGGTGGTTTTAGCTCCATCACTGCTAAGTCTCTGATAAGATCAACTCCCCTGAGTACAACAAATACAACTCGATGAATGCTTCAAGCTCCCTGTTTAAATCGACTGCCTAACTCTGTATACTCTTCGGCTCGAACACATCCTGGGTGACCAATACTCAACTAGGCCCGACATACAAAACTATAAGTAGTTCCAATAACCAATCGGGTATAAGCTGCCCACCCCAAGCGACAATCGACCAACACAAGTACTAAATCAATGGTTTCCACATAAACGACATACTCGAACCACAAACTCCAATCCACAGTCTCAATCCACAACGTCAAAAAGAACAGTCTCAACTATCTCGTGGTCCCCAATAACAATACTCGCGACAATAGCTTGGCGCTTGGGTGGTGGTAGAAACAACCCTGAACTCACTGCGAACAATCCCTGAAAATGCGAACATGCTAACCACAACTGAACAACTCGGTCTAACTGCTGGTGCTGCAATATAACTAACAAACGACGCATCCACGAACATAGACTGGTAGTAGCTTATGATATAACCCAACCATCTGCATGGAAATACTGAACACGCTTTCCCAACATGGTGACGGTAGTAACGAGAACAACACGATGGTAACCCCGACAGCTGCAACACATTGTTATATCCTAAATAAGTCTTATCAAGCTTGACTGAGCCACCTTGAAGAAATATCGCTTCTCTTCTATCTCTGCCTCATGAACGAAAAGTCTCCTCAACCAATCGATTAGACTGGTGTAAACCCGTATGACATCACAGTTACAATTATCCACTTGTTGCCATTCAAGAACGTGCTGATTAAATCTTCATTCGCTATGATTCCCCAGAAAATCTGCAAAGCCGACCAACTCTTGCTCGTACTCCTTGATAATCCTAGTGCCTTGATAAAAGTGCTTAAAAGCATTGGCATTCCTGTGTCTGGTTTCACGAATAAAAACGTCCTGTAGAACTCCCTTCAGAGTGATTGTAGCTTAACTCATTACATTCGCGTCTACGCTCAACAACTCCCTTTAACCCGAGAAAGGCATCATCAATATGCTGGACACTTCTTATGCTCCAAGTTACGATCTAGCTTCTTCCTCCAACTGTCTGTGGTGATAGTATCCACTATCCTTCCAATTTGATCCAAACCGATGTCCCGCATCTTTCTCATTAGCTTCCATTACGTGAGTCCCTCTCTGTCTCTGCCGGATACTGGCGGCGGCTCTGCTCCCTGAGCCTTAACCGATGGTGCATATGGTGGTGACGGTGGAACGTGCGGATGCTTACTCTGCTTGAAAGGTGAACTGGCGAACAATCTAACTGTCACTTGAGCGGTCTGACTGATGAGATCCTGATTAATCTGCTGAACACTGGTCTCTTCGGGCATAACCTCTTAAACAACGAGCTGACAATCTGGTGCGGAACAATGACCTTCCTTGATGGCAACTGGAAACCTGTTTAAACTGAGGCTGAATTGAGACAAACTTAGAATAGATTAATACTAGACAGAATTGGTGCTCCTTTGTTTTTTTTTTTTTTTAAATACACAAAGTCCCGGGATTTTTTTTTTTTTTTTTTTTGAAACCGTTTAAATCCGAATATGCAATCATGCTTCCTACTACCCGTCTCCCGGGTCAGAACCGGGACGACGCTAACCTAGGCTCTGATACCAAAATGTAACACCCGTCCCTCGACACTCGAGAACGGCGTGCCACTAACCACGTCACATATGTAAAATACCCCACTCTACAGTGTCTCATATCCCAACTACCTCAATGCTATATGTACATGATAAAATACGGAGAAAACGTAAAAATCCCAAAGAAGCACCGTATCGTCAAAGTGTAAAATACTTGTCCGTCTCACCTGAAAAACTGGAAAGGGAAAAAGGAGGGGTGAGTAACAGGGGAGTCACTCAGTGAGGTATGGGATGCTAATCACAGAAAACGTAAATCTGACCATAGCACGCCATACATAGGAAATAGACTAAACATGAACAAACACGGCACCTAAAGCACCCAATGAGCAATCAACAACCCTACGAACGGTACCAGTGACCGTCAACACCCTCCCACTAGGAGGTCAGTGTGGGATAGTGCCCACTCACACCGCCGGGTTTGACGATTTATCGATCTTAAGGTCCCGGACAGCAGATCGACTAGGCTGCCCGTACCCCCTCTCACACAAGGCGTAGCTAGTACAGAAGTCCGTCTCTGTACCCCCGCAATCTCTAAACTCTAACATGCTCGACTCCTCGTAATGTATATAAGTATATATATATATATATATATATTTATATATAACAAACAATTATCAGTTTAACATACACAATCAATTGGGTTGAATCCTCTATATTCCTATCTCCAAATTAACAAACAAAACTACCTAGACTCGATCAAGAAAACGGAACACATTTAGTACTAAATTCTATCTATGGCGCTTTTTGATGAAAAGTACGATATTCTGCGGAGAAGCCCTCACCTTAGCCAAGACGGATGATAACTGCGGCTTCTGAATTCCGGATGTTTCAACGGATGCCAAATCTGAAATCACGGCGAAAGATCGAGTGAGAACGGCGAAAATCGGTTAACGAGTCAAACTAGTCTAAGTCAACGGTCAGACCAATTAATGGTCAAATCGGACCTAAACCGAACCCGACCGAACCGGTTACCCAAACCGGATCTTAACCCAACTCAATTCATAAACCAACTTAAACTGATCTCAACCAGGATTAAACCAACTTAACTAAACCAAACCGAAATTGATTGCACTAAACCGGAAATTAATTTAAAACTAAATTAAATTAATTAAATCTAATCTAACTAAACCGGGTCAGTGATCTAAATTAACTAAACCTACTGATTAAACATAAATCTAAAATAATATAATTAAACTTAATCTACAAACCAACCACCATGGAGCTCGATGCGGATGTTGATGTTGCGGCGGATCTCACGTTCGATAACGGAGCTTGAGCAGGAGGCGGAAGCAGACGATGAGGGAGCTGTTGATGATGCTGGCGCGAGGGAGATCATGGTGGAGACAAGATCGGAGAAGATGAGCATACCGAGGGTGGAGAGTGAGAAGCTTGCGGAGGAAACAACAACAGGTCGCGACTTGTTCTCCTCATGATGACCTGCGGCGACTTGTGTTTGCTTCGGCGGATCTCTCCGGTGATGGCTGAGGCAGAGGAAAAGACGGTGGTGGCTGGAGGAGACGTCACGATGAAGCTCACCACTTGGGATGCGATGATGCGGGGGGGGGCAACGATGGTGGAGATCAACCACGGTCTCCTTCCTCTTTTCTTATTCCCTCTCTCACAAACTCCTTCTCGATCTCTCTCCCTTTGCTCTCGTATTCTTCTCTGAAAAAAAAAAACAGTTAGGTAGATCTTGATGAAGATGAAGATACTTACGGTATATAGACATACACACACGAAGGGAATAAGGAAGCTGGGTCTTTAATGGGCCAAAAGAGAATTAGAAATTGGGCTGAAAGATTTAGGTTACGGATCGTTACATATATATCTGGAGGTTATATTTAAATAAACAAAGCGTGAGAGAATTAAATTTAAATATGACTCTGTATTGCTATGTCATTAAATATCGACGTTAGTAACTTACAATAATTTTAATTCAAAATTTGAAAATATATTAATTGGAAAATGAGAGACATAAATGATTTCAACTGTTAATATTTTAAGTGAAGTGGAGGTGGGGTGGGCGGTGAGCTAGCAAGTGATTGTCACAATTTGTCATGTAGTGAAGACAAATCTCAATAAATATTACCATGTTTAGTTAATAAGTTACTAGTTAAATCGAATTAGAGAACCCTTAATTTATGGCCGAGTCATGAACTCCTTTCCAACACTTTCTCACGACCCTTTTGCCGGCCAATTATATATGTACGTCGAATCCTTTCTTATTTGTTAAATACTAACCCTGCTGGGTTTGCAAGTGCATTGCATTATATAAATGAGATTAACTAATCTCACTATACCAATTGAAATTTATTAGGTTAAACAATGTTTAAAAAACGTATTTGTCGCGGAAGTGGTCACAATCAAGTCTTTCCTACTATAAAAATATCTGAGAACCAGTTCACACTGCTATGACTAAATTAAGAAACGTAGACATGGGTCGTAATGGTTCATATAAATGATTTTTCTATGATATTTGTTTATTTCTTCGAAAGACTTAGACAAACTACACACAATCCCATGAAATAATTTAAACAAAAATTCTTGCATTCGGTGTCATGAATGTGGAGTTCGCACCGTATAGCTAATATAATTTGTTTTGTAATATGCATAATTACTTCTGTGGAACTATTTATCCACAAACAAGACGAATACTATGAAGATAGAAAAAAACTTCGTTGGAATTTTGTTTCTTAGATATCCATCGTACGTCGACCATATATGTTTTGAAAACCTATATTATATGCCTGTAAGATGACAATTTGACAAAAAAGGAGAATACTTTATAGCAATTTTTTCCCCCTAAATGTGTTCGCAAAAGACTAAAGAGAATAGAAGAAAGAGCTAAACTGAGGTACAATGTATAGTTCATTAGTTTGACTCCGTATTTTAAGGGACTACAGGCAGCTAAATTTAAATTTAAGTTGGCTACATTAGTAGGAGAAACAAAAATAATCAAAAACTTTTTGGAGTTAGAAAACTCATAGCATAGGGATGATAGAGTGAAAAGCTTTTCAGTTTTACCAGGAAATCTGGAACCATTGGTCTATAATCGTTGTTTTGGACCACGCATGAAATTGACCTTTTGCTATCACTATTTTGATAATTACATATCAACAAAGGAAAGTTGTTTATTTCTTACGGAAATTTAAATTTTACTTAACTCCGTTTGTGTAACTCGTCGACCCAACACCTAAAAGAGGTTTGACTCTGACCTGAGAAAAGGCAAAGAGTAACATATGGAGCAAGTGGATGTTGACTGTTATGTCTATTCTCATGATATTTTTTTTTCAAATAATTAAGGGTTCTTTTTCAAGAAATGAAAAGTCAAAAGAAAATTATTTTATTTATTTTCAAATAAATTATGTTAACAAATAAATATAGCTTTCCAATTTCCAGATCTCATAATGAAAATAAAATAGAAAAATAAAATTTAACTAAGTAGATATCCTTTAAACACTCACTTAATTTAACTCTTTTTTTGTGAGATACTATAAAAATGAAAATCTCCCAATAAGAATGTTCTAAACCTCCATGTAAATGATGATAGTTTACTACCAATACGAAGGATAATCGTGTTGAATAGTGAATACCTTAAGTAAAATGAACAAAACTTAACCAGTTTTATGTGTAAATAAACCAAACGGATAAATTTAATAACTACAACAGAGAGACAACAAGTATGTGGTTTGCGTTATGTGTTAGAAACAGTGGACGAAAATAAATAGGAAGACTATAAATTCACAAGGTTCACAAACCCGTAGATAATTGGTTAAACCATCATAAAACCTGTGGAAAGAAGTCAACATTAGGATTTGTCATCTGAATATTGTATGCTGCACTGTTAAGCACAAGTTACGTGTTAGATTTCTTTCTTTTTTCTTCTTTGAAATGTTAGATTACTTCTGTGAGATTATACCAAATGGTCTAATTAACTTTCACCATTCTCCATACAAGCCGACATTTTAACAGCAGAGGAGTAAACAAAAAACATGTTGATCCAACGATTTCGTGGGGACTTGGGGATTTATAGGAAATTGACATGTTTATATATTTGAGATTTCTTTATCTTTTTATTTTATTTTTGCCATTTAAGTTTCTAATTTCGCAACTTGGAAAGTTGAAGAAGAGCCCTATTGCAGTATATGAGCAAGATACGTCGTTTTCTAGAATTAGACAAATCATATTCACGTTGTAACTTGCCTTATTTGTCTCCTTCCTATTGTAATCTCTGCCACCTACCTGTTCCTCCTCCAAAACACAATCCCGACAAAACATTGTCTCGATTTTTCTCTGACTCAGAAAATGTTTTCTCAGCAAAATAAGTTGTATATATCGAGATACAAATGATTATTCGTTGCTGCAAGTGAAAAAAAAAAAACAAAATTAGTCCAAACCCAATCGATTGACCATATTAATCTTTTTTTTCACCCTAACAATCTTCACCAGCAGCTCATAATCACGACAATGGGCTTTATTTTGAGCTTTGAAGCCCATTGGGCCATATTACACCATTTAGAGGATTTGACGAGATAAATCAAACGCGATGATTGGGTGTGAGCATCTAAACAAGTTTCTGTTTTTGTTGTCCTTTACAAGATCCCGAGAAGACGAAGGAGCGAAAAAGGTTCATTTCAATCATCAATGGCGACCTCTGGAGACAGGTTGAATGCGAGGACGACGAGAGGATCCAACGACGGAGAAGAAGAGAAGACGTTCGTGGCGTTTCAGATCGCGAAAGATTGGACAAATTGGTCGTTGAAGAAGGCGAAAGTGGTGGCTCACTTCGGTTTCATCCCTCTCATCGTCTTCGTCGGTATGAATTCAGATCCTAAGCCCACTCTCTTCCAGCTCCTTACCCCCGTCTAAATCCAGCCTCTCTCGATATATATTTTCTTCTTCTAGATTCCTCTGCACGCAATATATCTGAAACATGACATGTTTTGTCTTTTTTTTTTTTGTTTCCTATTGAAAATGAATTTTAAATAAAAGAATCGCTAAACAGAAATTGTGTTTGATTGAAACCGGTTCTAACCGAAGAAGAAGAGGATCAACAGAGGCGAGTATACAAACTTGATAGAATTAATTTAAGTAAAATAAATCAACACGATTTTCAAATTTCACTCGGCGTGGAACTCTCGGAGGCTCCGTTTTCGGATTTGGGTTTCGGTTCAAGACTGGCTCGTCGGTTTCCGACGTTCTCCATGAGCCTAACCAAATCAGACATCCTAGGCCTCTGGTCCGGTGCTTTGACTACACACGACATTGCAATCTGCAACATCTCCACCATCTCTTCCTCTATGTTCGTATACCTTAGAAGCTCCACGTCGAAAACCTCTGCAGTCCACTCCTCTCTCACTACCGAATGTACCCACCGTACCAAATGGATAATCTCGTCTCCTGCAATTTCAATCATTAAACCGGAATCTTTAACCGAAAGAGATTTATAGTAATATTATGGTCTTCTTTCTCGGTTTTGTCAACTTTACCTGCAGTTGTGTGAATGGGAGATTTTCCGGTGAGGAGTTCGAGAAGTACGACGCCGAAGCTGTAAACATCTGACAGTTGAGAAGACTTCCTTGTGTCGGTTACTTCCGGCGCACGGTAACCAGCTTGCCTCGATATCGGTGGAGCCAAGGGGCTCATTACCGCGGTTAGTCCGAGATCAGACACGCAACCGTTACGCTCTGAGTTCAAGAATATGTTTGAAGACTTGATGTTGCCATGGACGAGCTTCCCATTGTTCTCTTTGTGGATTCTTGCGATCCCTTTAGCTGCACCAATCGCGATCTTCATTCTGGTTTCCCAGTCCAACGGAATCCGGTTTTCTCCTCTGTTACCTGAACCATCCAACGGCATAGACATGAAGATACTTAGAAACGAACACGAAACTAAGTTTACAATGAGCCTAACCACTGCTTTGTAGCTATTGGCGCATTAGATGCAGAAAGGGGAAACGTACCGTGAAGCAGAGTAGCCACACTTCCATGGCTGAAATAGTCATAAACCATTAGCTTCTCGTCTTTGGAGTAATAGTAAGCCTTAAGCTCCACGACGTTTTCGTGCTTAATACCTCCAATGAGCTCCATCTGCTGCTCGAAATCGCGTTTCCCAGCCGCAACGTCCTTGAGACGTTTCACAGCAACAGAAGTTGCATCCTCAAGAACCGCTTTGTACGTCGTGCCAAACGTGCCTTTACCAAGAACCTCAGCAGAAGCTCTCAACAGATCCTCAAGATCAAACGAGTAGTTGCATCCTTCAAAGAAAGATAACCTGTTGTTCGCGTCTTCCATCCGCGAAACGAATTTCTCAGGAGACATCCCACCTTTCTTCTGCAGCTTATTATCCGTAACAATCCCATCACTTTGGCTTAGTTTCCTTCTCAAGTAACAAACAGCCAACACAAATGCCAAAGCCGCAAGTAGTACGATTGAAAAGGCGATAACGATCAACAAGAAAACCGTCTTGGTCAGTCCCAAGAAGTGAGCTTTCGGTTTCTCATGAGCTTTCAGTTGCTGATGAGCCAGGTCGGGAGGCGGCTGAATGAGAGAGAGGTTACCAGGAGGAATAACACCTGTTCCTGCATAAGACGAAGATGGGAATCTCTGAAGCCAACTCGGTATTGGTCCGTTGAGATTGTTGTTGGACAGATCAATGTGTTGCAGAGTAGAGAGGCCACTCAGATCAGGAATGTTTCCGGAAAGCGAATTGTTAGCGAGATTCAGCGACTGTACACGAGTGAGACGGGCCAGCGAGTCTGGCATCGTTCCATTGAATCCGTTGTTCGAGAGATTCACACTAGTGAGATTCTTCCAGACAGAGAAATCTGAAGGCAGAGGACCAGAGAAGTCGTTGTACTGAAGGTAAAGAAAGGCCAAGTCTTTCAGCTCGACGAAATCCGCCGGGAACTGACCGGAGATTCGGTTGGATCTGAGACTGAGAACCCTGAGAGCAGAGAGCCTGCTTACAGTGTTGGGAGGAATCTGACCGTTGAGACCAACTCCAGGCAATCTAACGGCTATGATTCGAGATCCGTCTTGGTTGCAAGTGACTCCGGTCCAGACTTTGCAGACGGAAGAGGTCTCGTTCCAGTTCAGTGAACGTGTCGGACGCATAATGGTTAGAAACTCGAGCAATGCGCGTTTGTCTTGTACTGGATCAGCGTTTCCTCCGTGGAAAACCAAACAGAGAAGAGAGATTGTCCATAGAGAAACCCTCCAAGCTTCCATTGCTGTAAGAAAAAACAAAAACGAGCTGTTTCGTTTGTCTTTAATCTGGAGTTAGAGAGAAGAAACAAAAAAAAAAACACCAAATTAACTCAATTTGACAATGAGAAGAAGATGATGATGAGACTATAAATGGAGAAACTTTGATTTGATCCACTTTAATTTAAAATAAAAGGTACAGAAAAAAAAGCAAAAAGAAACCAGATTTCTAGAAGACTGCGGATCAAAAAGTAAAAGGGGAATCTGAAGCTCTATGCTGAAAATTTTAAAAATTCCAGAAATTATAAACAGGAGTGGGAGACAATGAGAGAGAGAGAGAGAGACTGTAGCTTCGAAAATGACGAAATGAAAGTCCTTTTTCTTCTTCTTTCTACTACATTCGAAGCTTTAATTTAAAACTCTCCCCGAATCGAAACCTAGAATTTCTGGGAACTAAAAGTGGCATAAAGTGGAACCCTAACTCTACTGAGGGTTTAATTTAGAGCTATAAAATAAAGAAATTGGTACCTTGCTTTTCCAGATCTGAACTTTAGAACTCTTTTTTACTATTTATTTTTATTTTTATTTTCTAGTCTCCCGCGCCGTTTCTTCTCGTGAATCGAATCACGTCTGCAATTTTGAACAACACGAGAGCGTTTCTAAGTTATATACAAAAAACCAAACTTAATCGATCAGAAATTAGGATTCATACAAATACAGAGTAAGACAAAGAGGTTTTGTTTTTTTGAAAAATTTCAGAAGTGAGTCAAATATTAGAAACTTTGAAATTTGGGGAAGAGTAGGAGAGACGAACCTTATAAATTACGATGTGAGGATAATGCGATGAACCGGCGTAAGAACCACCACACCATTGAAGCACTGAAGTTGAGAGCTTTCTGATTTTTAATTCCAAACAACGGATATAATTCTTTTTTCTTTTTTTGGGAAATTAAAAAAAGTAGTGAAAACGACGACGAGCGAAGGAAGATACTGATGCGACTTTTTATTTCATTCGGTTACAGGTGGATGACCGGTGAGTCTGTGAAAGATGTACGTACCGGTTATTAAATACCGAACCGGGGACCATTGCTTTCGTGTACTTGGAGGTTTTTATTATGCCAGCCATCTTATGGTTATTACAGCTTTGATTGTTTGATAAATATTTATTATTTAAAACTTAATTAGCTCCCAATATAGTTTTGATCATCTATTGTGAAACCGGTTGAGTTCTATGAACCGATATACACATAACCGGATCATAAGATAAAGACATGAGAATAATTTGGTATGCTTACCAAAAAGAAGAGCGACTAATTTAATGATGTTGAAACGATTGAAGAAAACGTATTTAACCTACCAAAGATACATGAACCTCAAACAAATCCGTTTTTATTTCTTTTGTATTTACTTGTCATAATGAAGCTTCAAGACTTCAATGCATATACCATTTTAATCTACTATTTTTATCTCTCTTTTTGGCATCAAGTATTTTCTTTAAAAAATATTTTACTTTCCCTTCAGTGTATTAAATATTGGACCGACGCAATTATAGAATTTATGGTGCACCATAATAGGCCAATAATTTCAAATCTTTCATGATTATTGTGATGATTTTATACCATCTTCGCTCGGTTTGATTGGTTCCAACTTTTTCTCCAACATTGTGTGGCAATCCAGAGACTAGCATAAGACCACTGACGCCTTTAATTCTAAAATGAAAATTTCATTTTTTTTTATTTAAGTGTTAATTCTACTTTAACTAAGTTTAGTAGTTAGTACCTTAGTTTATGTTTCAAGAATTGATCCGTTTACTTAAGAATAGTTAATCCTGGAAATGAGAAAGCTTTAAACAAAGATTTCACCATATAAAAAAATAATACAAACTTCATATATGTCACATTATCCTCATACACAAGTTAAATCTCGCACAAAACCAGGATCTTGTCACTACCAAAAAACGGGTGACATTTTCAAATCTCAGGTTTCCTTTTAATATTCAGGATTTGATACCGAAGAATCACATACACTGTGATGTTCTTCTATAGATCTATACAGAAAAAAATATAAACCAAAAGATATAATAAAAAAAAAAAAACAGAGAAGAATCAATCGGTTTCAAGATAACCAGTACCGGTTTTTTCATGTGGAGAGGACAAGCGAGAGATTTAATTTCCCGGTCCATTCTTCACCCGGTTTCAAGGTGATTGGTTTCTCAATAGCTGCACAAAGCATATGTTTGTACTCTTCATCTCCCAAATCCGTCAATGCTCTGGCTTTCTTGTTCCATGGATTCCATACCACTGCAACAAAACCAAAAATCTGGTTCTGTTAAAAAAACCGGATTGCGGTAAAAAGTACGGTTAATGATTTCGGTAGTATGGATCTTACCGACATCTGGTAGACCTTCTTTCTTGATGAGGAAGGTTTGTTTTTCTCTCATGGTCAAAAACGGCAACCACGTCTTTAGAGTTTAGGTACACTCTATCGATCTCAGATTCAAAGGTTAATGCATCGCCTTGCTCTGTGAACCGCTCTTTATCAAGCAAGTTATCAAGATAGTCAAGAGTTTCCATTCCTTCAACTCTAACTATGATAATAAACACACACAAAATGAAAGAAGGAAAGCATCAAGTAAAAGTGTGATTCCATAGAAGACTAGAGAAGCTAAAGCTCGGTGTTTAACCTGATATCGGAGATGGAGAAGTAAGTGTGGTAAGCAATGAGAAGCTAAAAGGCTTTGAGTTTATGTTTCTGACACGAGATATAAGCGTTAAGTTCCCATCTAATCCCAATGAAATTCTCAGGTGAAACTCAAAGCTGAAAACAAAGAGAGATAGCAAACTTTAAGCAATATGAAACGAAAAAAGGATCACATCGAGGAATCACAATAGAATCTTTTGATCTCGTTTGAAACCTGTGAGGCCAGATCCTTGTGTCTTCATCAGAGGACTTAAGTACCAAGTCGACATAGGCTTTGCCGGTTGAGTCGAACGAAGGTAAAGCCGGTGGATTCTTTTCCACAAGCCACATCTTGTTTCTGGCAAACCCGTGTTGCTCAAGTGATCCTCGAGTTCCAAACTTTTTAGAGAGACAGAACAGTTCCAAGAAAAGTGATCAAAACCTAAGATCACTCATGTCCAAGATTACGTACTAGACTTGAAGAGTCAATGTACCTGAGGAAAGCATATAGGGATTCCTCCTCGTACAGGATGGGGAGGCTTCGAGTTAGCCTGAACAATAGCTTAAATGTTGCAAAAGGTCAAATTTGTACCTTGGCGCTGGTGAATAACAATTCATCACCCTTCTCAGTCTTCCAAGAAAGAACTTGCCCTCCATTTCAATCTTTTTGACTGATTATTCCGTTTTCAGTGTAAATTATTTGTAATTTCTGGATTTTCTCAAATCTCTTTGAAATCTCATAAGTTGGAAAATGGCGAGAACGAGACATGAGAGAGACCTAAACAAAATTTGGTGGTTTTCGGTCGATCGAGCACAACTACGGAGAACCGAAGACACAGACAAGATCAACCACCTTCCTCACCACCACTCTTCCCTACCGGTAGTTTAGAATAAAATAATTTTTATTCTTTTTGTGGGTTTATTACGATAGGTCATTATGTGATTTGTAGGATTTTGCTTCGAACATCATTGTCTTTTATTGTTTTTTCCTACTTAACATCTCCTCAAACATTTTTATATTAATATTGTTTAAATAGGATGGATCTAAAATGAACCGGATCTGTCCATTTTTGCATCTTAAAGAGCACAACGACTGCATGCGTGTGAAAAAAAAAAAGGAAAAAAGAAAAAGATTGATATGGCAAAGAATAGGCTTGGGCGTTCGGGTACCCATTCGGGTTCGGTTCGGGTTCCGGATTTTCAAATACTTAAATTTAGGACCCATTCGGATATTTTAGAATTTCGGTTCGGGCTCGGGTTCGGTTCGGTTCTATTCGGGTTCGGTTCGGGTACCCAAAAATTTATAAAAATAAAATAAAAATTAGTTAAATTTAAATTTAATTGAAATAAATTTGACAAATATAGCTAAAAATTCATATATTCTATTTATCTTTGATATTTTAGTTATTTTGGTGTAAAAATAATTCATATATTTGGATTTATAATTATAATTTAGGATAAATAAGCTATATTAAATCTAAATATTATTAATATTTTACATATATAACTGTATTTCGGTTATTTCGGGTACCCATTCGGTTCCCGGTTCGAGTCGGGTTTGGGTTCGGGTTTTCAAATACTGAAATTTAGGACCCGTTCGGATATTTTATGAATTTCGATTCGGGTTCGGTTCTATTTTTTCGGTTCAGTTTCTCGGGTTCGAGTTTTATGCCCAGGCCTAGGAAAGATATTTGTCTTAAACTCCATGCAAATGTCTACACTACCACACCGTACTTTGATTGATTAAAACTAAAAAATATCGTTTTTTCACAATCAGAAGAATTTATTCTGGTTGTCTGACTTTTTTTCTTGATTCTCAACAGTGTTGGAGGATTAGCCCACTAGTGATACTGCATTGAGATTCACAAAAAATAATATTTTAATATATATATATATATATATATATATATTTGCTTTTAAAAAATAAAAAATAAAATGAAAAATCGACCAATTCCCTCTCTCCACGTGGCGAGTCTGAGGAGAGAAAGGTTCATAAAAGGGAACCTGAATGATACAGTATTATAAATCTAAATGAGGTCCACTAATAAAATATAATTTTTTTTTAAGAGTTTGAGCCACGAACCTCCAATGCGGATGGTCTTATTAGCTGTGCTGATCATGGTGAATTTACAGAATTTCGATACTTGATCATGGTGAATTTACAGAATTTCGATACTGGTGTATCAGCTTTAAACCATTTCTTGGCAAAACAAGGACCCTTGGAGTATGGTGATCTTGATATCATTCTCACTTGTGCTTCTAACTACTCTCATATCAACGAGCTACTGCCGCTAACAGTCCCTCGTGATGTACCAGCAGGTGTTGAAGGTGTTGGTAAATACCGCTTTGTCAACCGCCGAAATTTTACTGATCGGAATCAATACCGCCCTATTGGCAATCTCTACGGTGCTGTCAGACCCGACTTATAGGGCAAGCAGTTGAAGCAAAAGATTATGACATCTATTTTATAAAACATTCATTTTATATAAAAAAGTAAGACATATAGAGTTTTGTCTTGTATTTCAAAATACATCATCGATAAATTCATCAAAATTCAACAAAATACTTCATATTTTAATTACATCAAACACACACTAAAACAAAAATTCAATAACACCTCCTACATGAGTTGATTTTGTTGTCAATTGAGACATTTATGTTTGAAAAACTTGACTATACGAGTTTAATAATTTGATTGTGGAAGAAAATATGCAAAAAGAATTACATTTCAATAATAATTTTTTTCCTTTTTTATAAACATTTTATTGAGTTGGATATTCTTATGAAACTTTAACATATTTTCTCTATTGTTATCATTTAATGGTCTTTAATAAAAAAATGCACAATTTTTGAACTCGTTTAAAACAATTCAAAATGTTGCACTGGCACTGGGTGCTGCTGCTACTACTTCTCCCCTACGCAGGCACCCTGATGTCAACCCAAATCCCCACAGGGTTATATGTGGCTCTATCTGTCAGTTAGAGTTACCTAATGGAGGCTGTTCGAGAAATTTACAAGAAAAAACCTGTTCCAGGAGATGCTTTCGAAAACCAAACAACCGGTGATATCAGTTGGTTAGCAATCTATTGAGTTGCAGTTGTTAGCATGCATGCATGACTAGCGAATTTATGTCTTGAATTGTCTGAGCTATGTTTATGTTTATGGTTTTGATGTTAATTATCGTTAAGTACTTTGTGGAACTATGTGAAGTTGATAGATGATTCCAAGTAATTTATTGTTTTTGTGGCATAAATTATACTAATTGATAAGACCAATCATTTTGGTTAAGAATCTTAAGATTGTTTTCTCAGTAGAAGATACCTATAATTACATGTTGATACGAATCGTTGAATTCTTTTATCAAAATAAATTATAACATTGGTTAAGTTGAAAACTTCAATAAATTTTATTCAAAACTTCAATAAATATTATTCAAATCAAATTGAGTCTAGTAAATACTGTGCCACATTTCTTGGTTATTAATTACAGAATCTAGTAGTTTATAGTCGAGGAATGTGCTGCTGATTGGGATAAACTAGAGGAAGAAGGTATACTTGCGGTTTAGATTTATATATATCAGTGTCAGATATATAGATATAATCAGTTCTTCTTGTTTTTTTTTTTTTTTTTTTTTCTTGAGTGATCTATCTTCCAAAAGAGGGTATGGACTTTTGAAAGTTGAACATTTGAATTTGCATACTGATAAATTTGTGAGGCAATCCAGAGAGCATAAGACCACTGTCGCCTTTAATTCTAAAATGAAAATTTCCTTTTTATTTATTTATTGTTATTACTACTTTAACTAAGTTTAGTTTTTTTTTTCTCTTTTTGTTCAAAAACTATTTAAGTTTAGTTTATGGTTCAAAGATTGACCCGTTTGCTTAAGAATGGTTAACCTTGGAAACGCGAGACAGCTTTAAACTTCATATATGTCACATTATCTTCATACACAAGTTAAATCTCGCACAAAACCAGGATCTTGTCACTGCCAAAAAACGGGTGACATTTTCAAATCTCAGGTTTCCTTTTTAATATTCAGGATTTGATACCGAAGAATCACATACACTGTGATGTTCTTCTATAGAGCTATACAAAAAAATATAAACCAAAATATATAATAAAATTGACAGAGAAGAATCAATCGGTTTGAAGATAACCAGTACCGGTTTTTTCATGTGGAGAGGACAAGCGAGAGATTTAATTTCCCGGTCCATTCTTCACCCGGTTTCAAGGTGATTGGTTTCTCAATAGCTGCTCCATTAACACAAAGCATATGTTTGTACTCTTCATCTCCCAAATCCGTCAATGCTCTGGCTTTCTTGTCCCATGGATTCCACACCACTGCAACAAAACCAAAAATCTGGTTCTGTTAAAAACCGGTAAAAAGTACGGTTCTCGGTATTATGGAACTTACCGACATCTGGTAGACCTTCTTTCTTGATGAGGAAGGTGCGTTTTCTCTCATGGTCGAAAACGGCAACCACGTCTTTAGAGTTTAAGTACACTCTATCGATCTCAGATTCAAAGGTTAATGCATCGCCTTGCTCTGTGAACCGCTCTTTATCAAGCAAGTTATCAAGATAGTCAAGCGTTTCCAGTCCTTCAACTCTTACTTCACTGATAAAAACACACAAAAATGAAAGAAGGAAAGCATTGAGTAAAAGTGTGATTCCATAGAAGACTAGAGAAGCTAAAGCTCGGTGTTTAACCTGATATCGGAGATGGAGAAGTAAGTGTGGTAAGCAATGGAGAAGCTAAAAGGCTTTGAATTGATGTTTCTGACTCGAGATATCAGCGTTAAGTTCCCATTTAATCCCAATGAAATTCTCAGGTGAAACTCAAAGCTGAAAACAAAGAGAGATAGCAAATATTAAGCATATCAAACGTAAAATGGAGGAATCACACAATAGAATATTTTGATCTGGTTTTGAAACCTGTGAGGCCAGATCCTTGTGTCTTCATCAGATGACTTAAGTACCAAATCGACAAAGGCTTTGCCGGTTGAGTCAAATGAAGGTAAAGCAGGTGGATTCTTTTCCACAAGCCACATCTTGTTTCTTGCAAACCCGTGTTGCTCAAGTGACCCTCGAGTTCCAAACTTTTTGGAGAAACAAAACAGTTCCAAGAAAGTGATTAAAAAACCTCAAATATTTCATGTCCAAGATAACATATTAGACTAGGATTATACCTGAGGAAAGCATATAGGGATTCCTCCTCGTACAGGATTTGGAGGCTTCGAGTTAGCCTGAAACAGTAACTTAAATGTTCACCAAATTTTATAGAAAAGAGTTGCTTAAATGTTGAAAAGTGTCAAACTTCTACCTTGGCGCTGGTGAATAACAATTCATCACCCTTCTCAGTCTTCCAAGAAAGAACTTGTCCTCCATGTAAACTTATCTGAACAAAGAAAGCATCATCCGGAGAAAAAAAACCCGTCAGCTCAATAAACAAAATGAAAATGTATGTGGATGTGATGCAGGAATCACAAAAGCCATAAATCTCCACGAACCAAAAACAGAATAATAGATCTAAAATCAATCAACTGTTCTTGTCAAGAGAACTTGGAGCTAGTCATGAATCATCATCAACCTTGAAGAACAGAAACGGAACAGTCTAACACGCTTACAACTCTCTAATCCTAAGAACCCAAATACACAGATTTGCTCCCACAAAAAGAAAAAAAAAAACCTTTGGACCAATTCAAATGTATAAAAGGCTGAATAAAATTGAGAATCTGAAAGATAGTATCTTTGGCAGAGGAAAACCATTGAACAGTTGATGGGCAATCTCAAAAGTCAACATCTTATCCTCTAATATTTAACGAGAATAAAAATTACGAATCTATTGCATCGAAAGAATCATCGGAGAAACAACAAAAAGCTAGCACCTTTACAGAAGCGCCTTTAGGATTCTGGAGAAGAATCTGATCGGTTCCATTTTTATCCTTGACCAAGTCAACGACGGGTCGCTTCTCAGCACTGACTCCAGATGGTTCCATTGTCAATAAAAATATACCAATGAAAAACAAAAAACCGAAAGCAAAAGAGAGAGACTTTGATTTTGTTTTTCTCCCACTCTGCTTTCTCGCGTTTATAAATCCAAAGAAAATAAAAAATTAGGCGGAGAAGTCACAAGAAGAAGAAAACTTTCTTGTGGGATCAACAAGAAACCGTAAGTTATCTCGTGGGTTTGAAAACCGTAAAACCCAACCAACACTTCAACTGCTAAGTCCTTTTCTTACACCGATAAAGCTGCAACACACGAAAACAAAAATCTTAATTGCAAACAAACAAAACACAAAGAAGATAAAAGGGCAAAACGCGATTACGAAAGACGTGAGGTTGAGATTGAAAACGCTAAGATCTTCTATACTCTTTGAAAATCCAAAATATTAAAAACACACGATCTCCCGGGAAAAATTGAACATAGTTTCCCGGGAAATATTTTTAACGATTGAGAAGCCTATAATCTGGGACTCGAAGGAAGGATGATATTACGTATCGAAGTTAACAACTCACAAAGAAAAACACACAACTTTTTTTCTTCGAATGGGAGGAAGAATCTGAAGTATTCAGATGAGAATAAAAGAAGAAAGAGATATTTAAAAGACAGAAGTCAGAATAATTGGGCAATAGGTTGAAAAGGTGCAAAGATTCAAAAGCACTGCAGAAGTACAGATGGTATTTTAGATATTGTTTTTTTTTTTTTTTTTTTGGGAAAAGGGCATTCATCATTCACTCGATTTATTAATAAATATTTTCGTTTGTTATGTATTTCTAGCGCCATTCTGCTATGGATGAATGTTTTTGGTCATTTATTACTAAAAATATTTAATACTCCCAGTTAATTATTTTCGTTTAAATACCAAACTCTAAAACGTCATGAAATGTCACATGTAACACTTGCGTTTGAAACAATTAAACCTTAGTATATTGTATTTTTTTCATGAAATTATTAAAGTGATTAAAATATTCGTTTGTCCTTATGTGTAGGTTATTTTTTCTTCGATCTGATTGGCTGAGTTAATAAACTGAAAAAATGACATCTAGTTGCAAAAATAAATTTAAGATAAGCAAATAATTTTAGAAAAAAAATATACAAAAAAAAGAAGAAGAAGAAGCAGATGATGGGAGGACAGCTGGTTATGACGATAGGTGTGGGGGATGGGTCATGGGGTGGATCTTGACATGCGACCATGATTAACGGAAATAACTACCTGTTCAGGTTTTGAAGGGAATTGAATGTTTCGTTAATTACTAATTAATTACTTAGTACAGTATAAACTTCGTCGCAGTCTTGGTTTAGTTGATAAATAGGTCAACTGCTTTTTTAAAGCTTTCCGATCATTTCAGCAGATAAATTACATGCATACGAGCACATATTAAAAAAAATTCATTAAACGGAAAGGTGGCTCGAGAAATAGAATAATCAAACGAAGAAAAGTCCGCAAAAGGCAAACAATCCAAAATAGACCACGACCATATATATGTTAAAATTCTAAAACTATTAAATACTATAACCTTCGAAAAACACATGATTATAAACGACTCGTATTGATACGAGAAAGAACGGAACCACACGTATTGAGTTGTTCTAAGAGTATGCACTCAGATTACCAGTTGTATTAGAAAACAAAGCCTATCAGTTTTTGGACTGAAATATAGAATTGCATGTGAAGTTTGAGTTTGTAATTTAAAAGAACTGTTGAAAATGTTTCATTTTGTATAACGTCTAAAAAAAAAGTATTGGCCGATTTAAATCTCTTCCATATGTGTTTAGAAATAGTTTGATACTTTGAGGTTTCTATACATTAATCATTAATCGTAACTGTATTGGCGTCGAAAGTCATACATAGATCCAGTTTAAGAAAAAAGCTCATTAAGTTCAAATGATCTAAAAACACGGGGAAACAATGTAAGCAACTTCTCGATTTGTAGCTTGAAATTGGCTAGGTAATCAGTTCGTGGTTCGAAAATAGTTAAGGAGATGATTAAATATGATATAATTAATACAGTTTTTTTTTTAAAGTATCGAGAAGAAAACTGTTAGTGATGATCTCTAAATATTACTGCAAATATGAAGAAAATGTCACAAAAAGAGGATCTACAGTTGTATTCTGAAAATATTTATACCCCAGTATTTACTATTTAATTAGTAATTTCCCTGGATTAATACGTATCATCTTTTATATAACAAGATAAAAAAAATTCTCTACTTTTCGTCCTATCTCGATTTATGTTCACCTCTTTAAAGATTTACAACCTGCAATATTTCATCTTTATATTTGAATTGAGCCGTGCCAAAATTCTGCATTCACAGTCACAGAGATGATGATACCTAAATATACATAGCTAAGAGTGATCTATTTTTGTCATAGCAAATTAAAGTAGTATCAAGTTGTTCTTGTCTTGTTATGCCGACCTATGAGACCTCGCGTTCACCGAATCCTGAAATGTTTTTTTTTCTTTTTCTTGTAGTTATTACGTCCATTCTGCATTGTTTTTTTGAAATTATTAGTTCCTCTAATTGTCTTCAAAATGGTCCATGCAATAATCTGAAAATGTAAAAAAAAAGGATCGATTGTACAGCACATGTCGAAAAATTCCCTTAAGATGTGTCAATATACCCGGATTTATAATCTAAGTTGGTTAGTTTCACGTTGAAGCTGCGCTTTAGGATTAGAAAACGATTGAATAAGACGGTTTTTCTGATAATTCATTTGCAACTATGCGTCCCTCGACTCCTTTATATTTAAAGAAAAATAAAAAAAAATCGAAAAAAGGAAATGACAAAGCGACATCAGACATGCGTATAATAATATTTTGTAAATAACCACCCTATCGTCTGATTTATGTGGACAAACAAATTTGATTTTTTCTAGTTTATTTTATTATGTTGTTTCTCAATGTAAATTTCATTAACCAAAACAAAAAATAAAGTTGGCTTATCAGCCTATACAACTGTGTGTAAACCATATGGTTAGGTGTAAATTAAAGGAGTAAAAACTAAAAGAGGTCAAGAGAGGAGAAAGAAGATAGTTTGTCTTAAAATTTTATTTGCTGCTCTGTGACATGGTTGAGTGCAAGCAATGTCACGAGACTCGGATTAGATCTCTCGATTCAAGATCAAAGAACACTTGAGTATCCCATATTGCGAGCACATAAGATTTCCCATTGAAGAGCGCTTACGCTTTTGTGTATAGAATTGAGTCTGATTAAGGTACGACACGAGCTCCATCTTATCATTTGACACATTCATGGTGATTTTCGAAGGATCCAACCGACACCACAGTCCTCCCTTTCCGCATTTTCCAAGAGCCGTCAACGTTGCATTTTAAGAAAATACTTTTGGGTGGCTTCCAACACACTTTTACAATGGGCCCTATGGGTTCTCGTTTGCTAAACGTGGCCCAAAACTGAAAAAGGGTCTTGTATCGTGCTTCGTCGTTTCTCAATTACATGAGAAAACTGCGTGACGTTCCTCTGTATCACTCGGAACATCTTGAAAGTTGAAACTTGTGTCGAAGTAATTTAACATTGGCTGTGAGACAATCAATCCTTCTCTCCACTGATGCAGTGTTTTCTTCGGCTGAAAGAATCTTCAGTGATGAGAGTTGTTTCAACCAAGAGGACTATTAATGTGGCTTCTAATTATAGATCATAGCTACAGTTTTTAGGTCATAGCTCCTAGAATTTAATTCTCTTTAGAAAAGAGGGACAATGATGTATAGAATCTGTGTACCTGATGCTTAATTAGAACGGTCTTGAAAAAGCAAATATGCAAATGATTTATCAGGAGTAATTTTCAGTTTTGAATTATAAGACCCAAACATTTATCCAAGAGACCCGTTTTCGAATCCGGATTCGGACTGTGGTAAGGTTCTGGTTACAGTAGCAGATGGCATTTTACTTTGACCAACCCATCTGCTCTCAAACAATTCACCATCAATAGCTTCTCTCTCCATCATCACTTGAATCTTCTTCGTTCTTAAAATCCCAATCCCCATTGTACAGACAAACCCTAAGAACACTAACACGCCAAGCCCTAATACAAATCCCACGATCCACAACCACCACCAGGTCCACCACGACTCGACCTTCTTCTTATCCTTCTCTAAAGGCTCGATCACCGAATAATCTCCATGGCTCGAACCGTAACACACGCCCGGGAGAACCATTCGGCTTATACGAGTTGCTTCCTCTTCTACGTTTTGTGCCTTGAAACTCACGCAACTTACTCTGGACAACATTTTCTCATCTGAGCCCTTGTGTAAATCCCTAAACAAAATCTCTACAGGATTCTTCATCTTTAGACCGATCTCTTTGACGTTTTCTTGATCCGACACGTCCAAAACTCTAAACCCTAAGACAGAAGTGATTAACCGGTAACCGGGTACGGTATACCAATGGTTAGACCAATTCCCTAAATTTTGATACACAATAGCAACCCTCCTTGCAGGAGGAACCGAAACTGACCTTGCCGGAATAAGCACGTTGCTGAACTTGGCCCCGGAGTTCCAAAGGCTCTTTCCGGTGAGACGGACTATGGAGACTTCGATGCCGGATAAATTTTCCGGTAAGACAGCTCGGTATAAAGCACCGGTATGATGTTGATTGGTTAACGTCTTGAGGGCGAAATCCTCAAGGGATTGAGATAAGGAATGTGGTAAAGTGACATTGAGGATTGATGTTGTGGAGTTGAAGTGGATGAGAGAGGATGGCGATGTTGAAGAGGATAAATTAATGTATAGCAAGAACACAACACAACAAGTGAGAGATTTGGTGTTCATTATTCTCTTCCGTGTTTCCTTCGTTTGTCTTTTGGAAAAGAAAAAAAAAAATCTTTGGAGTAAGCAAGGAGGTGAAAAAGGCATGTAAATGTAGGGCCATATGTAAATAATGGTGTATTTAATATTATATTTTGGCTTGGTTTGGCTTGTAAATGGCTTTCAAATCTTACGAATACTGATAGTAAAACGGTTATATATAGATTAGTTGTCAAGTTTAAGGGTACGAAATTGGAATTGCAATTTGGAAAACAAAAAGAGAAAATTACAAATTAGTTCACATGCCTGATAATTAATATGTAAACTGCAGTGAAAATTTGTCTAATCCTTGTGATACACAAAAGGATTTTCTACCTTACAGTTTTGTAAGAGCATCAATATTGCAGAGACATCACACAACTCTTAAATTTATTTTAATAATAAAAAAGGAAGAGCTTTTTTTAGAACCGTTCCAAAACCTCTTCTCAGAGAGTCTTTTTTCAAGTTAAGAGGTGCCACCTCATTTTTCTTTTTTCTTTTTTATTTTTCTCTTAAGTTTAGAACTCTAGTGGAGCTGTGCAATGCTGATGCTCTAAGTTTAGTTTTAAACTTATGACGACCAAGTGAGATAAAATGATGATGAGAAAGTAACGCATGCAAAGGAAAAAAGAAAAATCAAAGTGTTGACTCTTTTTTTTGTCTTTTGACTTTTGGAAAATCATATTCAAGCCGCTGATTGCGCTGTTCCTTCCCTAAATCATTATCCCTACTTTCTGAAATAAATTTTCAAGTTTGTCACAAATAAACTTTCCTCAGAATTTTTTTTTAATATATATTTTAGACTAAAGTTGTAACACCTAAGAGCGCCACCATAAATGGTGTCTAAGGGAAATTCTCAAAATATTATAAAAATTAAAATTTATAGTAATTCATTAATATATGAACTTTGAGATATTATATTCACATATTATTCTATTATTTTTTTCTGTTAAAATTTATTTAAAAATCTCCTCCATGTATCATGAATAAAAATGTTCTAAGTTGTAATATTCATCTATATCATAGTATTTTAAGATTTCTACACAAGAGATTAAAAAAATGTTTAACTTTTAGCGATTAAAAAGTGCTATTTATTTTTATTTAACCACAATTCGCTGATTATTGTTGTATTGTAAATTAATACATCATTTAAAATTCTCTATAACATTACGATATACTAGAGGAAATAATAAATTTATAAACATGACATGAGCAAGAGCAACCTATTTTTATTTTTATTTTTATTTTACACCATATAGTACACAAATTTATTTTGGTTGAAGTTAAACACTTTTATTGGTAAAAACTTTGAAAGGTATTGAAGAAAAATTAATATTTTCAATAATTAGTTACATAATTAAAGTTTAATTTTTAATCAAAATAAATCATTAGGCGATAAATAGTGGTATGGAGGACTTTCATGAGTATCTTAAAAAAATTGAAATGAAAGTTCTTTCTTTTTAATTACATTTTTTATTATTTTTCATTTCTTTTCTTAATTTGTGAGATAATTTTTTAAAATTGTCATTGAAGATGCTATTATCAACCAAAAGAGTAGTTATCATCAACATAGGTTAACATACACAGACATTGAGCGGAGCCTACAAGTGCAAAAGAATAATATGGACTAACTTTATCTACTCTATAATGATGGGCCTGAAAAGGCCGAAGCTTGCATATGAAAAATGAATTCCCGGCCTTTTCCAGAGTTCCTAACTTTCAACATCTGAAATTCTTCCCAGAACATCGGGGAAATCTTGCAAAAGTACATCTTTAAGCTATTAAATGAATGAATCTTAAGGAATTCAATTTGACTCTTAATAGGCAGACTTTAAAGGTTTTGAAAATATGCTAGTGAACTAAATCCAAATAACTTCAAAAATTAGGATATGATTCTTCACATTTTTCTTTAAACTTTATTTACATCCTTTTAAAATGACATCTATCACAAATCTACTTAATATTGGATAACAATAACATTTAATAGAATTTGTAAATCCATAAAAATGACTAATACTAAAATTTAAAAGAATTTATAAAATGCTTTATTGAATCACGCTAGAATTTATATTTTTTAAACTTTAATTCAGTTAAATTCTTAAACGCCCCTCTAATTTGATTAAATATCATTGCAGATAAAAGAAAACTATCTCGTGGTTGTGTAAATATTTATAGCAGGTTCTATCATATTGAAGATTATCATTCAAAGGAAGTCATAAACACACAATTTTATCATTCGAATATTCGATAAGATCACAAACACTCAGATGAATTTCATAAATGAGATTCTTTTTCAGTTTCTTTTGTTGTAGTTGCGAAAGAAGATTGTAGGTTACTGAGTGTATAAATGTGAATATGTATGGGTGAAAAAAAGTAGAAGTATAATTTACTGAATGGTCATATCAAGTGATGGGAAAAACTGAGGATTCACTCTTTTGGAATATAATAACAAATGAAATAAAATGAAACAGGTAAGACAGAGATTGTCTGCTTAGCCATGAGTTGTGTTTCCATTTCACCCTAACAAAAAGGCATTCACGTTCTATACCCAAATTGAAATACTTTCGTTTACCATTTCATCTTTTCCTTATTTTTAGGATGTAAATAGTGATCGTGTTCAGAGATGATTGTTCAGATAAGGTTGCGGCAACAAAAAAAGACACTTATGGCTTAACGCATTTGATCACAGGATTGTTTATCTAGTTTTTAACTTCTGATCCTATGCGTTTAGTTCCCCCTCTTTCGCATGTTATGTAGATTTCGTATAATAATTATTTATCTAAGTTAAGTTGTACTTTTACCATACATATTTGTCTATTGATTCTGAAGGAATTAAATTTCAAAAAGGATCATCAACCTCGTTAGTGAATAAAAAGAGAGAACTAAAGTTCTTAGAAGATCTTTCGCTATTTTGAATTTCTCTAAATAGTTAGAAACTTTTGTATTTATGTGTGGGAAGAGTTTGTTGGTTTGATTTCTCATTTTGTTTTGGATAAGGAAATTTATCCTTCTTTCGGAGATCCTCCCATATATAAAAATTCGGCAAAATTTCTTATTATCTTTCTTTTAATTTGATCGGCTGCTTGAATCTTTTTGTGCAAATTTTGTTTAACGGATGTTGATATAGAATTAGGTAAATTTAGATAAAATTTTAAGACAGATGTGCGACTTGTCTGCAACAATAACGACATTTGTTCAACTGGATTTTACTCAATGTGTGTTAATAATTAATATCTGTATATATTGATTGTTATTGTTTGAATTAGAAATTATAAAAGTGTAGTGCAGCCTTCAGAACAATTGCACTAGTTTTTTAATGATAAACTTCAGAACTAGTGTTTTTAAAGCATTTCCAATGGAAATCTTTTACACGATATTTTTTATTAGAAAAAAATATTAATCTTTAATTTGTTGGCCTCTCAAATAGTTTGAGGAACTTATACAAATTTTTTGTTTCAAATGAAAAACTAAGAGTTTATGTGGTTTTTTCTAACGATTTGAAAGACTAACTTAATTAAAAATAATAATATAAAGACTAACTTAATTTTAAAAAATATTTTTTTTAGTTATTCATGTGAAAATTCTCATTGAAAATGCTTTTAAAACAGCATCATGGGAATAATTTTTTCTCAGAATATATAACTTACATAATAATAATGTAAATTAATTATACAACTAAATATTAAATAAAAGTCTTTGAACCACTTATCATTTGGCAAGTGTTCAGAAATTATCTTATGGCTTGTGTTGCAAAGTTTTTCCAAAAGTATAGACGATTTTTCTTATATCCCTTACTTTTCTTTTCCTTTTTCTATTTTGTTATTACCCCTAATAGTGATACTCATAGCCATTAAGTTTACATGTTGATGTGGTCACTTTTACTAAAAATATCGCTAACGGTGATCACAAAACTGTAATTCACAACACGTGATTTGTGAATTTCCAAGTAGCATTGCGTAAGCTTTGAGAAGACGTATTGTCTAAAGTTACGCAGTTAGTGTGAATAAAGGGGGCAGTCACAGATCATAATGGACTTAAACCAAAAATGCTATGCTTAGTATACAGCGAACATTTTATCACCAAATAACATAATTACTTTTCTAGCATTGATAAAAAAATGTGTATATCTGACTAAATATACATATAACTTCTGGAGACAAAAATATAACTTTTTATCGGAAGACATCTTTGTTATCACCAATAAAAGAACTAGTGGAAACTTCATAAGTCAATATTCTTTTTGTTACCATATAACAAATCAACATTGATAAAGAAAATTAAATTAATAAGTTTCCCAATTGAACTATCGTGGTGTCAGTGTAAACTTACAAAAAAATTCAGTCTTTGTTTCTTCAGATAATATTTTTCTTTTGTTACTGTGACCGGTCCTGATATGATGATGAGAAGACTACAAGAGGACTGATGCAAGTAACAAGAGACCCATGGAATCTCTGCAGTTTTGTTTCCCACTTCTGTTTTATATCAATTAAATATACATATATATATTTATCATAATTGATATTTGAAATAAATTTTAGGAGATATAAAATTGCAGAAGATGAATTATGAAGACAGCTGTAGAAGGACAGCGTCATATCATGGGACAACCCTTTATGTCCAATAAGGAAGTTGGAATCCTTTTGCCACTCCTCTTTCAATTACCTTATAAATATCATAATTAAGTTTTTTCTTTTCGAAAGAGAATATCATAATTAAGTTCTCTATATTATTCTTATTTTTTATATCCATTTTTAACGTTAAATATGAACATAACATATTTAACGTTGCTGACTCGAAGGATCAAGTATACACCGACTTAAGTTTACAATGGTAATGCTAAAACCGTATTCGTACTGCATTCAACAGTAACAAAAATCTATATATATACATATATCTATACATTTTTATAACAGTTATCTGACACGGCTTTAATCACCGTTAAATGGAGATGGAAAAACCACAACTTGCAAACCTGAAACCACCTGTTGGTACATGCACTTGGTTTGACTAGGTTTGGGCAGTATAGATAAAAGTTTTCGTTTGTATCTTAAATAAATAAAAAGATATAAATCAACAGCAAGAAAAATGAATAACATCATAGAAGATATTATTTCCTTTCTAATCGAAAAATATTTTAGAAAAAATTGTTTGAAAAATTTAGATGTTTACGTCAGAGTGTGATTATTGTCCTTTTTCTAAGTTTATCTAGGGGTTTAATCAGTGTGACAAAAACCTTGTCAGTTGTGAAAAAAGAGTTATAAACTACATTCTACGACTGTTTTGAACCAATGCCCTAGATTATTCAAGCCAACTGTTACACCAATTGGCAACAGTATGAACGGTGGTTGGTTTCTAACCACGTTGGTAGATTACCAATTATACTTTATATGGTAAATTAAAGAAAACTAAAAAAACAAAAACCCGTACTATAAAAAATGATGGAAGGAGAAGAAGAGAGTGGAATTAGATTAGATGTGTTGATGGACAGCTGAGAAAAAAGATTGATTAGACTAAACTTTTTATTTGTTTTGAGTTGTAACACAAAATCGGAGCTAACAGGTTATTTTGGTAGCTAATATCCATTATTAGTTTATTACTATTCTTTTCACTTTTGCTCTCCGCCGAGAATCTGACATGATGGAATAAATGATATTCCATATTTCTTTCGAGAACTTATAGTTTCATACAGTTTCATACGTATATATATTATAATTATTCAAAATTTATCAATTCGCGTGTTGGTCAGTGGCCATACAGATCGGGTCAAGTAAATGTGATTTGGGGTCAAGTTTGTCATATAAATGAAATTGTTAGTGATCCATGAATACTACACCGTCGAACAACGGCAGAGGTTTGAAAATATCAAAGCTACATCACTAAACAATGATTTATTAGTTTAAAGGATTTTTGACAATTATAGTCATGGTAAACATGCTTAGTACGGAGCATAGGCAAAAGACATGACTTCGGAAATCAGAGGTTTAGGACCAGTTTTTAAGAATGTTTTTATTTCTATAATCTTTTTTAAAAGAAAGTATAATAATAATTAATCTTGCGCTAGACTTCTGGAAAACGTTGAATCGGCCTTGTGCTGGAAGTGATAATTGTTGTTGTTGTTGTTTTTAACATTTAAACCCAAAAATAAGAAGTAATAAGTGTTTAATTTGCCAACGTAAATTTACTTAAGAGTTATATAGTTTAATCGGTCTAATAAGAAGTAATAAGTGTTTAATTTGCCAACGTAAATTTACTTAGAGTTATATATGTTTAATCGTTCTAAGTGTTTAATTTGCCAACATTTACTTGAATATATATATTTGTTTAACGGTCTAAATTTCAGTATGAGATATTCTTGTTTTCGTAGGATCGTTATGCAATTTTTTTTTTTTAGAATGTCTCCCCAGCCAACGTAGCGACTAGCGACTAGCGACGATCGGTTAAATTCAATATGATGTGATGTCTATTAGTCTATACTTTTTGAAGATATGATCGGTTATTGCGTGTACACAACATTAAAACTAGGGGAAAAAATCGTTAAACTAGAGTGAGAAAATCTTTAAGAGCATGACTTTATTGGGTATAATCAAAAGCAAAAGGGTTACCTAATTGTATCTATAAATTCCAACATGGAAACATATTTTATATCACTAGGCATCCAATTTTCAATGTGACGAGCCTTTCTTTAGATTGATGCTTAACGAAATGGACATACTTAGCTCCTAAAACGAATAATAAGGCAGCACTATCACACCGAAGTATATATATTTGTTATACTTATGTTCGTAACTAGGCTTCTTTTCACCAGACATTTAGCCAATAGCAGCCCGAGTCATTAATCTCTTTAGACTTTGATGATTTGATTTTGTTGATCAAAAATTCAAAGGTGACAACTACACTTTCTTACTGAGATTTACCGGATTGGGTTAATTTAATGGTACATGATTTAACTGGAGATAACTGGAATGGTTATTGATCTAATTGGTTTAAACTCGCCTACCAATTTCCTTCAATCCACGAAAAGAAGAGCATAATTGGTGGCAGATCATCACAAGTATAAACTAAGAAGCTTTTTTTTTTTGAACGAAAACGAAGAAATTTTTTAAAACGTTTTGGAACACCAGATTCTACATCTTCATGTCATATATATTCACAGGTCTTTAAAAAACATTTTGGAACACCAAATTTTACATCTCCATAACATGTATTTTCACAAATCGTTTCAAAATTCGAACTTGTCAACTAAATTTATAGAAACTCCCTTAAATATTTCACTGTTGAATAAATCATCAAACTTTTAAACACTTAACTTTTTAATCATAAAATAAAATATTTTTTCTTTTCTTACAAGGATATAACTCACTTACGTACATCCATAACTCTTTTTTTTTTTAATTTCCAAAGTTTAAGAATAAAAAGATATCGAGCTATGCTATGTATTTTAAATATCATGTATATTTATGTTTTGGAACTAATCTTTATCATCTGTTTAAATTGTATATAGCAGCATTTTTATTTTAGTTATACAAATTTTATTTCATTCAATTATATTATTTTCATTTATACCAAAAATCATGATTCGCGATATATTAAAATTTTTATAATGGATTTAACAAAACTTATGTTAGGATAACTTTCCAGCTATGTAACTACTTAGTTATTTAAAATTTTTTTTTGAAAAATACCACCCTAAAATGTATTTTTTTTTCAAAAATATCATCACTCCTAAAACAGAAGTGGTAGGGACCCTACTATTATTTTGTTCCAAAGTGATATATTTGAAAATCCTCCTTATTTAAATAAATTATGCCATGCTAATTATAATATCAACATAAATTACAAATTGTTGAAACAGTTACCGACATTTTGGTATACTAATTTGAAGGTAAATATCTTTCAAATTCTATAAATAATTGACAAAAAAAATCTATAAATAAATTTAATAAATGTGTATGCTACCGTTCATACTTAATGGAAATCATGGGGGTGTCACGGGTGTATATAGATTTTGTGATAAAGGGAATATATACGCCCACCAGAAACATTTACAACAACGATTTATTTGCAAAAGAAACCTAACTACTTAGCAAAAAAAAGAAACCTAACTGCCATTAATCATTAATCGTTACAGAATACAGATACTTAAAGAAATGACACTGAATTACATATGTTATACTCATGACACGCAAATCTGTATACGTAAACAGGAACCGATTTTGGCGGTGGACGAGCAAAACCCTATTGGTCCTACTGGTCCCACGTCCACCGTGAAGAAGAAAGTCTCGTTGCACGTCGGCTTTTTCCGACCAGCCTTATCTTTGGGTCTGGGTCCTTAGGGTCTTTAAACACTCCAGCACAAGGACGATACAAATAATAATAAATGAGTGAACTTCCTGATATCTTCATTCACATGGTTAAAAGTTTGAAAGTGTTTCTTTCTAATACTAAGATATTTCTTGATGTTTAGGCACGACTGGAGGGGCCAAACAATACGATTATATCGTTTTATTTCCATATTAGGAAGGACTAGTATATAACTATAGATACCATATTTTGTTTTCCTTTTTTTCCACTGATTAAATAAGCATCATTTACGGATCCGCAAAAAGAAAAGGAAAACATCGTAATAGAGAGTTATCTGTATATTAGATATGGGATATAAAAGTTGCAGTTTATCATGAAAAATAAAAAACCAAGAAAAGGTGAATGTAGAAACTATATTAACGGAGAAAAAAACTACCTGAGGTATTATTAACATTAGAAGATATGACAACAAAAAAATTGTTAGAAGAGAGGAATTGATAGATTTAATAAAAATTGTCCTTTTGAAGACAAATATGACAGTGCCCACAAAAAGAAAAGAAACTGATAAAATACAATTTAGGGAATTATTATTGCTGGTTTAAACAATAGAAAAGGAGAAAAATGCTAAAAGAAGAAGTGAGGTGTGACAGAAAACTCAGTCCGACATCGACACGTAGGCGTCAATGTAACCTGTGACCATTCGGGAGTATTGTTCGTAACAATAATTGTGAATACAATTTGATAGAAGAAAAAATTGTGAACATGATGCCGTTACGTGACTCCACTGACACGGATTTAACTATATAGCATCAGTAGTTCTTACAAACTTTTAAACTTAACTTCTGACTGCGAATTTTAAAAAATTTAATCGAGTGTTACTTAGTTAAAAATGAGTAACGAAATGACATACACATACGAAAGAATTTCGCAATAGAGATAAAAAACCATTTCAACTTCCAAAGGCAAAAAAAAAAAAGCAGAAACCGAAGCGCTTTTAAAATAATAAAATTTTAATACACCAAATATAAAAAGACTAAAGAATGTCATTGAAGAGAGAGGACCATAATTGGGAAGTGTAAAATACATGAAAATTATGGGAACTTGTTGCTGCAGTAATAACTTCAAGCCCCAAGAGAAAACAAAGCTAATAAGTTTGTCGTCAAGCTTCATCCCTTTTCTTGCTCTCGTTCAAATTATTTTCAATTACACTAAACCCTAGCCGACTACATAATAGACAAAACCCTACTTGTAAATTGCAACCGCTAATTCCCAGAGTACAGAGAACTGTTGTGTGTGAGAGAGAGATGGAGATTGAAAAAAATGATTTTTTCCTGTACATGATACACACACCAAGGTTTTGTAAATATGTCTATTAAATAAACGGTAGTAGATAAGAAAAAAAGGAAAACCTAATTCGCTCGCTAGGGTTCATCAAGCCAAATATGGCTAATCTAGGAAGATGATTAATTAACCTAAAGCAGAATAGAAGATAGAGATTGCTTGCGCATATAGAGAGTTACGGAGAAAGAAAGAGAACTCCACACCTCGGTCATATTCTTCTTCACGTATCCAAGACGGAAGATCTGAAACATACAGAATTTCGAGATATATTTAATATACATACAAAATAATTTATGTCTCTATGCCTAGATTTAAAGACAAGTCAGTATGTTTTTTATGCAGAGACATTGAAAATTCTAGATCGATCAAGAAAATTGGAATACCAAAAAGAGAGGGAGCTCCCTTCAGTCCAATCAGAGAGAATCAATGACCCAATTTGTCTACCGCATCATTCATTCATTTACCGAGCCAAGTTTGAATTTTGGTGACTCGGTATTTGGATGAATGAGTCGGAAGCTAATTGGATCATATCACGACCTGTGAATGGACTCAAGGAAGCTCTCACTCGCTATATATTCCTACAACATCAGTTCAAAATAGTGATTATACATGCTGTTCTTAGTATAAACTACATGTATGTATGAGTATCCGAGCGTGTATGTGTATGTGTGTGTAAGCTATATGTGGATGGATCTAGAACCCTAGCAAGACAAACAAGCATGAGCTTGAAAAATATGCAGCAAAATTTGATGGAGAATAAAGAAACCCTAGATCTCATCTATAAGTCAAAAGCAATTGTATGTAATATGTATGCAAGATGGAGAACAGGAGAGGTAATTGAGTTTGAAAACAAAAGAAGATCGATGAAAAAGTGGAGAGATACGATGGTGGTATGTATGTAATATGTATGCATGTATTAGGTGGAGAGAATTGATGAGAGAGGTAAAGAGTTTGAACAAGAGAAGATTTGATGGAGAGAGAACAAAAAGAGAGTGGCGTAAAACATATTGTGGGTGCGAGGAAATACACAATGGATACAAGCATGCAGAAGTAGTGATGGCTTTTTATAAGCTCCAAATTATAAACTTTTTAGATAAATTTTGGTTGGGAAAAAAATAATGAAAATTCTCTCTAATTGATTAGTATATTTTACTGAACTTCATTGGTAGACACAAAAAAAGATAATGTTAAGGGAACTGGCCATTTTTTAATGTGTAGAGAGGCTTAGACCGAGTAGCTCTCTTTTTTCATCTACAAACATTTTTTTATACCTATAAATACATATACAGTGTACTTATTAGTCTCCTTTCTCTGTTGACTTATATTACTAGTCTCTATACATAGCAAAACATTGCAACCATTAGTCTTAATCGGCTTAGACGAAATCCAACGCTTAGTTTTGTTTCAATTTTTTACTGAGGGAGAGTCCATCCAAGTATAAGGCTCTCCAACCCCATTTGATTCCACCAGCTTTGATTTTTAATGAAAACATAGAGAATCTTCTCTTCTATTCCGATCATTGTCTTGTTCGGACTCTGCATATACTTAATGCGGAATCCTCTAGTACTGGCTTCATCGGTTCAGTTTTGGCTAACTACAAATCACGAAAGCAAAACATAAACATTCATACTCGACCGATTCACTGTTAGGGGCACTCTATGCCCTCTGATTTAGTTTTTATTCTTACAACTTTCTTGATGAAACAAAAAAATCCAATGGGTTCCTTTGTTTTTGATTTTTATTACAAACGAAAAAAGTCCTATACGCCTTCTTGAGAGATCAATAGCAACAGTTCAAACTCGAAATCCACAAACACACTAAAAGAAACGAATGAACGAAACCCACTCAAAACAACACTTGACACCATTTTACACTCGATGGTTTGTTTGCTTGTGATATATATCAGTTCTTCACTGTGGTCACATGTTTCAGAAGCATTTCCACAACATCTCTGGAAATCCTGGAAGCTTCGTTCTTCAATTGCTCGATCTTGGCATCAGTCTCCTGCTCAAGCCTCTTCACGTTTGCACCCGAATCTCCACTTGTCTGTTTTTTTTTTTTTTCGCAGTCAAGTTCTCTCATCAATAACAGGATGTGTAAAAGAAACACAGTTATAATTAATAGCTTATGAACAAGTTTAAAAAAAAATAAAAATTTACCGCCTCGAGTTTCCTCTGGAAACCATGCTCAGTACTGGTTTTGTGCTCAGCGATCTCTGTTTCAGCCTCTTCCTTGGCTTGCTTCAGCCTTGCCATTTTTGCTTTAAAACCAAAACATAAACATTCTCAGTGACGTGTTACATTTTTTAATAAAATCCACAATGAGCTCTAAGTTCAAATCAAATGCTAAGTCAAACAAAAAAGGCATTGTTACATTATGTGATTAAGGTGAACCAAATCAGATGCGAGAACTTTAACGATGCTATATGTTTCAGATTAAAGGTATGTATCGGATAATACGAACCGGTCCTTGCGGCATTGACAATCTGCTGAGCTTCGTGTTCAGCAGCAAGCAGTTGCTGGATCCCTCCACGGTTACTGGTCGATTCCATGTTTTCTTGAATAACTCAAAAATCTGTTTTTTTTTTTCCAACAACAGAACAAATCATCGGGTTAGGTCTGTGAATTTCCATCTATCATTTGAGAAACCGAACATTCAAAACAAAGTCTACGCATTTGTCTAAACAAAAAAAAACATGAATCTGAAACGGTGATCGGATCGAATATTAGATGCTAATTACCATTTTCTATGGTAAAACTAAATAAAACAAAGATCAAATCACAATTTGTCGACAAATTGTGAGTCAAAAGCAGATCTGTCTAAGCCACAAAGCAAACCAAAAATCCCAAAATCACAGCAAAACAGAATCTCCAATTCTACACTGAAATAAAAGAAAATGAGATCTAAAAAACTGAAGGGGGAGAGAGAAGACGGAATCTACCTGCTTCGGCGGAATCGGAGAGAGAGAGAGAGAGGGTCCAGAGGGATTTGATTAATGGAGCGTTTTTAGATCATATGAAATTGAATTTGCAGAAGAAACGTGATCAGATACGATGAGTTCCCACAATAACATGGGCCTCGTGAAACCCAGTATACTGTTTCCATGTCAGGCCCATTAACAAATAATTGGGCTGTTAAGTATGCAAGTGCAATTCCACCAACTCTTGGATTAGACTGGTCGGACTGGCCTTCAACTTCTTGACCTAACAGAACCGAGCCGGTTTTCTTTGATCATTCTTGTCATATCTCACATTCGTTTTGTATCTCTTGTGTTGAAACTACATTCGATTCTTATGGTGAATGGGACGTTCAAAAACTTAAAAGAACTCGTAAACTTGTTCATCGTGCCATTTACTTTCTGCTGGTTACTAGTAAATAATTGTAATTGAGCAATCTTGTACTCCTGTTTTTTTTCACTTGTCATTTTAACCATAGATACACAGATTAAAAAAATATTAATTATCTTAGTTTTTCAATACAAAAACATCATTAATTATCTACCTAATCACAATTTAACCAATAATAAAACAATCTGTAAAATAAAAATAATTATAAAAAATAAAAAGTTAATAAATTTTGCATTGAAAACAACTAATTTGAAACGAAAAAATTCTCTAAAACGACAACTAATTCAATACGGAAGGAGTATCAAGTTACAACGAATCCGCAGTTTTCATAGTTAATGATTGTCCACGATTGTTGCGATTCACTGACCAAAGAATAAACTATTATTTCAACACGTTTATAATGGGTGGTAAAAGTGTTAACTACATCTACAAATCTCTCAGATCCATCGTACTTTTATTGATAAACAAGTCATTATAATAATTGATACTGTAATAGAATAGATATTGAAGACTTTGTAAGCGAGGCATAGTTTAAATTTTCTAAAGTCTGGATGTTTTTTTTTTAATTCAAAAGTGTCCATGTTCTTCTTGTAGACCGATAATGGCAAATTTTTAAAGTTTCATAACTTACAGGTCGAGTCTTTCGACGTGCATTATAAATTAACTTATCCATATGTAGATAGTTAAGTTTATTAATTGTAAACGGTATATACTATAATTTGTAAAATGTGACTTCTTTTGAAAATAATGAATAACAAGCGGTTGTTTAATGTTTTAGCTAGGGAGTATCAGAAAACACGGTCATATAGAGGACTATAGCGCGATTGGTGTCTACACAAAAAAGGAAAGTTGACTAAAATCTCATTATTTAGAGTTTTTACGTTTTACCAATAATAATATGAAAAGTAATGGAACAGATTGATCAGACAATTCACCAGGGTTTTGCTGGAAATGGAAAAAGAAGAATAAAAATGATAGTTTTTCTTTTTATATACAGTACAAATTAACTTTTTCCCTCTTCTTGTGCCTCTACCAAACACCATCCTACTGTCTACTCTTGTTTTTGTTTCTTCTTAATTATATTTGTTACTAGTCGACTAAACACCAATTCAACCCGCAATCTAATCTCTGTGTGCATCTAATCATATGTGGGTTAAGAATGGGTTTCTTTGGGGGTCCCACTTGAAGTACCTAAAAAAAAAAAGTCCTTTGTATAAACTACGTCATACATGATTACCTAACATTGCTTGGAGGAAAGTCTAGGTATGTGTGATCACTGTGACGATTCATATATTTTTTCTTTGTTCAAATTCATTATTTAACGTATAATGATTGGTAAATACTTCGTCATCGGTTTCTAGTTTACTTAAAAGTCGGCAGCCTTTGTTTCCGTTGCATAATTTGATTGTGCTTTTGCGCGTATTTGCCGTAAATAAGAGAAATTCCGTAAAAATTTGGATAAATATAAATTCCAAAGCAGAGAACAAGAGAAAGTGTGATAAATGAACTACTTTCTCTTCAGAAGACTTGAGCCACTAATTAGAGAATTGAACAATGCTATCCGTCGGATTATCTTATCAAAACATATAGTTGAAAGTTAGAACGAATTGTGATTTAGTTTAATATTTGAGTAAGGTTTTATCATCGATTTATTGGTTGACTCTGTCGGATGACAGCGATTTATAGGACTAATAAGTAATTATTCTATTAGTGTAAACTTGTTTAAAGATCTAACAATGAAATGGACTTTTAGCATGGCCGAAACGTTATACGTCCACGTGTCATTGGTAATAGCTTCAGCCCACGTGTCTCCGAGTCTCCATTATTTGTATTTTGCCGGCTCGTAATTTCTTGATTTTATAATAGGTGTTTCTGATCCTGATTAGAAAACTAGCCTTATCTAAATTTTGAGAGGTGTACCATTTCAACATGACAGACATAACAAGTACAGGTGTGCACTGCACACTGCACTATCAAAGCGTAGATCAGAGTATGGTACCACGATTTTTCTATTTTATACACTATACACACATTACTTAATTTCTATATGCCATTTACTATTAGTTCAAACGTCTAAACATATATTTAATTACTTGCTGATTCATAACTATTACATATTCATATGAGTCATAGTTAAATTCAAGAATACCCCAAAGTAATTATTACATATTCATATGAGTCATAGCTAAGTTCAAGAATACCCCGAAGTTTTCGACAACTCAAGGTTTATGATATATAATCTGTGTATACATTAATAAAAAAAAAATGTAATTTTATATGATAGTCTATGTATCGCTATCCTTATTTCTATTAAAATTATTTAATTTTCTAAGCAATTCAATAACCAACCAACATTATTATATGTTGTCAATCAACCGAGCATTGACATTAATTTATGAAATGATAATACTCTGAATTTGCAATCTGACATTCCAAGTACCATTGAATTTATTTAATTAAGTTATCGAACGGATAAGCGGTCTTGATATTGATATTATAACATACTTTTTCTTTTAAAAAAACATATACTTTTGAAGATTATGAAGTGTACGCGAAACTAACTAACCCTGTTATTTTACACCTGAAAGGTCAAAGCAGACAATGTTATATTGCCTTATTTTAAATGCAAAAAATGTATCATTTTTCCGATATTCAATACTATCTGTGAGTTTTTTTTTTGTGAGTTTATAAGGAAAACATATACTAATGCATATATATGACGATCGTGGGAGTTTTGGGACTTTCGTTTTATAATCCTTTTGTAGTATTTAAAATTAGTTTTTGAAAATTCGGATCTAAAGAATAATATTCGATACCAAGAAAAATCTGAATCACGGCCACTACTTATTTGATAGATCTATTTCATTTTGAACTGTGAATTTTTTTCAAAAGAGTAGTTTTGCTTTGACCCAGTCTTAATATAGTCCCAAGGTTTAAGTTGACCCGAAACGAATTTTATGATCCAAAAGTGAATTCCATTCAAGTCAGATACGTCAAACTAGAGAGGGTGTTTATGCTAAGGAGTAAGGACATGTTAAAATTCTACATTAAAAGTATAAAGAAAACATATATACACATTCAGTTTAAAGACGTTCAACCCGGTTCATCGATTCAAAAAGAATATAACCAATCGATCTAAAGCCGATTCAGATCCCAATTAAATAGATTCATGATTTCATGTGATCTGTGTAATTGCAACGGTGAACGTGATTCGAACTTGGATATGTGATCCCGCTTTTAACCCATATTATAGGTTGAAGTAATTGAATTACCTGTAAAAAGGAAAAAACAAACTTGAGACATAACCTTCGAAACTAAATGTCTTATTCGTTCACTTGTGCTACATGTATAGACCTTAACTAATTTCATTTAATTTACATCAATTGAGATATTTATTATGCATATAAACAAATGGTGGTCGGTGTTTTATTATGAGAGTTTGGTCATAAATATTTTTGGGTGTATATACGAGAGCGAGATATATGTAATTAGCTTGTGTGCGTAAGAGCAAGATAAAACTCGATCAAGAAGCTTTTGGTCAACATAACGTCGATAGAAAAGGTGTTTAATGATGGCAAAAAGGGAGACCAATACATGGTAAAACTCGATCACGAAGCTTTTGGTCAACTTAACGTCGATAGTGATAAGAGGGCCCAATACATTTGAGATCTGTTCACACATAAGTCTAAAGAAATTTCTTTATTTTCTTCTTTAGGCGTCTCTGAAATAAGAGTACCAAAACAGAAATAGACTGTAATTCTGGATTATCTGACAAGTGGTAAGCACACAAATATGACTTTTCAATTTTTTCCTACCTGAATATCCTGTCAAATTTTCTATATCATTTCATTCGATTTTTTTTTAAAATGATATATATAGTTTTATTTCACTAGAATCTTATGGTATGTACAGTCCAGAATTTTTCAGAAGTTCTTATTTAGTATTTTAATATAAAAATGAATGTGGTGAGAGAGAAACACAAGAGAATCATGGAGAAATAGTTCTTAAAATCCTTATATAAGGATCAATTCTTATTTTTAAGATCCTTTTTTATTTAATTTAATTATTTTATTATATTAAAAACCAACCTCAAAATCTGGGTTGAACATGGTCTTAGCAAGCTCTCAATTATTTGTTTTTGTTTTGTTATTTTTTTTAAAGGGCTTTAATTTGTTTTGTTATTTTAATTTGAAATCTAACCACGTCTAGTTCCTTCAATTTTATAAAAATATAAACTTATATTACTTATAAAGAAAAACGAACCAGTTTTTTTAAAAAAATAGATTTACTTAAATCCGTTTATAAACGAAAGATAACGTTAAAAAATAAAATTTAAAACGAATGTATGCCGAAAAAAAGAGAAAAAAAACGAATGTACCACATACATATCCGAAACTGAAAACTAATAGTAGCTCGTTAAGTTGCCAACCCTAGCCTCGAGATAATGTTTTCTTTGTTTTATATATAGAAAGAAAAAAAAAACAATTCCCGCGCAAGTAAGGGTATTATCGGTACTGGAGGCTATATAAAGAACCCTAATAACGGCCAGATACTCCATCTCCCCCTCTCACTCACACTTCTCCCTCACGTTACTGTTTTCGAAACCCAGAAAATAAATCCCAATTTCACAAACACGAATCAAGAAAGTTCGAACTTTTTGTAGAACATTCTACTCGAAACGAAGAAGAATCTGCGTTTTCAGATATTAATATCCGTGAGTATCGCGTCTCTGTATCTATCCATACTATATTGACTTGATTTGTTTTAATCTGCGATTTGTTTGTTAGTTAGGTTTCTTCTGTTGAATAGCTATAATTTTCTTTTCTTTTCCCGGGAAAATGCAAGAAAAATGACTAATTCGTAACGATTACACTACTTGTCAGATCTAAGAGGTATGGGAACAAACGGGACAACATGTCCAGGACCAATGAAAGCAACCTCTAATGGAGTGTTTCAGGGAGAGAATCCTCTGCATCACGCGTTGCCTCTTCTGATACTCCAGATCTGTATCGTTCTTTTTGTCACTCGTGTTCTTGCTTTTCTCCTCCGTCCTCTCCGGCAACCACGTGTCATCGCCGAGATAGTGGTACGTTTCTTTATTCTTTTGGATTTTATTTCTTCACTTCTTTATTAAATCATCTCGATCCATTTTTTGGGTTCTAATTAAAAGTCAAAGAGGTTACCAATTTGAATAATTCATTTATCCAAGAACTACCAAAGCTGAAGGACTTTTTGGAATATAAACATTATTGCTAACAACTATACACCAATCATAAACTTGAATTAGTCGTCGATGATATTATATGACGTATATTCCGAGGAATTTTCATGAGAACATTCATTTTCTTCCACAAAATTCGCTGACACGTTAAGCTTTGAGTGTATATCCGTTTATTGCCTTTGTTTATACTTCCACTTTTTCACACGTTCCAATCAATGTGGAAGATATGCTTTCAAAAATTATCTATGATCACTTCATTAAAATTGATTAGTCAGAAATGCATACTTTTCTTACTATTTGATTGCTTTGCATATACACAATTATACATGTTTTTGGTGTGAAAATAAATATACAAAAAATTTGTGTTTAATGTTGTTGTGATTGGTGATTTAATAATTAGGGTGGAATATTACTTGGGCCATCAGCTCTTGGAAAAAGCTCAAAGTTTCTCAACACTATTTTTCCGGCAAAGAGTCTAACGGTTTTAGACACACTTGCAAACCTAGGACTCATCTTCTTCCTCTTCCTCGTTGGTCTCGAGCTCGATCCCAAATCCCTGAAGCGAACCGGAAAGAAAGCTCTCTCCATCGCTTTAGCCGGAATCACTCTCCCTTTTGTCTTCGGCATTGGAACCTCATTTGCTCTACGTAGCTCCATTGCTGATGGTGTTAGCAAAGCCCCTTTCCTCGTCTTCATGGGCGTTGCTCTCTCCATCACAGCCTTTCCCGTCTTGGCTCGCATTCTCGCTGAGATCAAGCTTCTTACGACTGATATTGGGAAGATTGCTTTGTCAGCTGCTGCGGTTAATGACGTCGCAGCTTGGATTCTACTTGCTCTCGCGGTGGCTCTATCCGGCGAAGGGAACTCTCCTCTCACTTCTCTCTGGGTGTTTCTAGCGGGTTGCGGTTTCGTAGCGTTCTGTATCTTTGTCGTGCAACCGGGGATGAAGTTGATTGCGAAACGTTGTCCTGAAGGGGAACCGGTTAAAGAACAGTACGTGTGTCTCACGTTAGGTATTGTTCTTGCTGCTAGCTTCGTCACGGACTTGATTGGGATCCACGCACTGTTCGGTGCGTTTGTGATCGGGGTTATTTTCCCTAAAGAAGGTAATTTCGCGAATTCTCTGGTTGAGAAAGTTGAGGATCTCGTGTCAGGGCTTTTCTTGCCGCTTTACTTCGTCTCTAGCGGTTTGAAGACAGATGTCGCCACGATACAAGGAGCTCAGTCATGGGGACTATTGGTTTTGGTTATTTTTAATGCTTGTTTCGGTAAGATCGTGGGCACGGTACTAGTTTCTCTATACTGCAAAGTTCCGCTCGACGAATCATTAGCACTCGGTTTCTTGATGAACACGAAAGGCCTTGTTGAGCTCATCGTCCTCAATATTGGTAAAGACAGAGGGGTAAGTCCATAAACTCCAATTTTAAAATCAAAACTTTGTATAAGTAGTTGCGCATTTACTTGATTTTTGATACTTCTCCGCAGGTTTTGAACGATCAAGTCTTTGCTATAATGGTTCTAATGGCGATTTTCACCACGTTCATGACGACTCCTCTGGTTTTAGCAGTGTATAAACCGGGAAAATCTAAAACCAATGGTGATTATATGAACCGAACGGTCGAGGAAACGAAAAAGTCCAACAAACCGCTCCGTCTTATGTTCTGTTTCCAGAGCATAATGAATATTCCCACGATCGTCAACCTCATCGAAGCCTCCCGAGGCACGAACCGTAAAGAAAGTCTATCAGTCTACGCGATGCATCTCATGGAGCTTTCCGAGAGATCGTCGGCTATACTAATGGCACACAAGGTCAGAAAGAACGGCCTTCCTTTCTGGAACAAAGAAAAAGCTGGGAATAGTTCCGACATGGTGGTGGTCGCATTCGAGGCTTTCAGGAGACTCAGCCGCGTCTCAGTGCGTCCAATGACGGCCATCTCGGCTATGGCCACTATCCATGAGGATATATGCCGAAGCGCTGAACGCAAACGCACCGCTATGGTGATTCTTCCGTTTCACAAGCACGTTAGGCTGGACAGAACGTGGGAGACGACTCGGAACGACTACCGTTGGATTAACAAGAAGGTTATGGAGGAATCTCCATGTTCTGTTGCGATTCTGGTTGATCGTGGTCTTGGTGGTGCGACTCGTGTCGCGTCTAGCGATTTCTCGTTGGCGGTAACGGTTTTGTTTTTTGGAGGGAACGATGACCGTGAGGCCTTAGCTTTTGGGGTGCGTATGGCGGAACATCCTGGTATAAGCTTAAACGTGATTCGGTTTATTCCTAGCGAGGAATTTAAACCGGATAACGTGAAGCTTGAAATAACCGAAGATCAAGGCGGTTCATGCTCAGGGGAAACCAGGTTGACTGATATAGAAGCTATAACCGAACTTAAGGCAAAGATAAAAGAACAAGAAAGCTCTCCTTCTAACACAGATTCCGAATCTCAGATCGTTTACGAAGAGAAAATCGTGAAATATCACGAGGAAATTTGCGAGGCTATGAAAGAATATTCAAGAAGCAATCTTTTCTTAGTGGGCAAGTCACCGGAAGGTTCGGTGGCTTCGGGGTTACACGTGATAAGAAGCGACACGCCGGAGCTTGGACCGGTCGGGAATTTGTTAACGTCAAGTGAAAGTGTTTCGACGTCTGCCTCGGTGTTGGTGGTGCAACAGTACGCAGCAAGCCGTGATTCTCCTGTCGTCGGAGTTTTGAAGAACGTCACGAAGGAAGAATCGCCGGTTGAGGATTCCGAGAGTCCTTAGGGAATTATTCTTTGGGATTCCAAGTCTCGAAAGATCAAAAAATTGGCTTGTGTCATATTGTAAATAAGAAATTTGAATATATGATTTCTCTATGTTAAAAGTGATTTCTCTATGCTAAAAGTGATTTCTATATGTTAAAAGTGATATCTATATGTTAAAAGTGATTTCTATATGGTCGGTCTCCGTAACATTTGGATTAAATTAACAAAGAGGAAGTAGAATCACAAAGGCCATTATTTTAAGCATTTAAGGAATTAAATCCGTGTGGAGTTTTTTATATGGTCATCAGATCAGCTGATCAGGTGGCAACTCAGGAATAATTCGATGCGGAGTAATTGTTTAATATTCAGTTGGCTGATGTCGCGGATACATGTAATCGGAAAAGTTAGTAAATGTTAATGTACACTAGTAACAGATCCGCGGTAGCGCGGAATAATTTTTTTTTTATAATTTTGTTTCAAAAAATTTATTTTGGATAAATGTTTCATCGTAGTGAAAAGTTACATTTAATAAGATTAATTTATTTTGCTTGGATGATTAATATATTAACGGAACTGGTTTTTTGTATGAGTGGAACCGAACCCGAACCAAAATTCATAAAATATACGAACCGGTCCTAAATTTCTATATCCGAAAATCCGAAACCGAATCCGACCCAAACCAAAAATCGAACAGGTACGCGAAATAACCGAAATATAATTATATACCTAAAATAATAATTATATTTAAACTTGATATAGCTTATTTATATTAAGTTATAATTATAAATCCTATGAATTAATTTTAGACTAAAATAATTAAAATATAAAAAATAAAAAGAAAATGTGAAAATTTTAACTATATTTATCAAATTTAATTCAATTAAATTTGAATTTAACTAATTTTATTTTATTTCTATAAATTTCGGGTATTCGAACCGAATCTGAATGGAACCGAACCGAACCTGAACCGAAATTCTGAAATACTCGAATGAGTCCTAGATCTTCAAACCCAGAACCGAACCGAATCCCGAACGGTACAAAAATATTATTACGCAGATATTATAAGATATTATATTTTTGAAATAGATATAAGATATTACGCAGATATTATTAATCAATATAAGATATTAACTATTTAATTCAAACCAATTATCTTATCTAAAACTAAACTTGTTGCCAAACAAAGATAATGACAAAAAATGTAATTAAGAATACATTTTTTAAAAATGACTTCCGAATTAATAGTAGTAAAATGTATGCATGATCCAAATGTCACAGTTACAACTTGATCCTGCGCAAGGAGGATTGTCTCTCGTGTAGTAAAGAAAACAGTGTTAGTTTGGAGAGGATAATTTTGCAGGTTAAACGAACTCTTTAACCATCACTGGTATTTTAATTTTGAACTCGTAATTTTCAAATAAATCTTACTTAGCTACACATTAAGAGAAAATGAATAGGTAAAATCAATTAAATAGATTATCAATTAAAACCATTAATTGTTTAGTTTATAAATTTCATGTGTTTCCTTGGTAAATTTGGGGATAAGATTGCTTTTTAGATTTCTTATCGTTAATAATCATTATTTGTTTTCCTTGGTAAATTTGAGAGTTTTTAACTCATCCGCTTAGATTTTGATTTTGATGAAGTGATTTTGATTATTTTCCAATGGATTTTTTGGTGATGACATTAGCTGGATTTGGACATGATGGGATCGTATCATCAGTTCTAAAGTATAACATTGTGTAATCACTAATTAATGCCAGAGTTAATTTTAGTCCGATATCAGTTACATGGAAATGTTGAAAAGGTGTATATAAAATGGAAGCTGAAATCCCTTTTGTATATAAAATGAAAACTCAAAACCTTCAATAAATCAAGCCAATCCTTTTAGCCCAAGTTCATTTTGTATATATTTTTCTTTTCTCAAGACAAAAAAATATATCTTATCAGGACAAAATCAATTCACGACAAGTCGACAAGTGAATCAAATCTTACTTTTAAGGTTTGTTTCATTTTCATAGCTGTCGGATTTTCATCTTTATTGCTCAAACATTGAGCGGTTATGCTGAATAATTAAGCCATCGTCTTCTTATTTCAATAATCAAATCCCTATTCTCTCTTCTTATATGATTTGTGTTTGAGAGTACCATATAAAACTTGGTTCGTCAAATCTTGCTTTTCGATGTTAGAAGACATAAACAACTGTAACTGTATCGTGGAAATTTTAGTCTTACGAAACCATCAAACTGTTTGACAAAAAAAAAAACGAAACCATCAAACTATAAAACGTATACTTAAGAACATAGATTCCAAATCTCACATATTTAAAACGTGTAAATTTTTAAGAAAATAGATTCCAAGTCTCTACTTTAGGTGATGAGATGCCTTCTCATGCTTCCACTATCTAGTGTTTTCTTTACTATCGATTGCAATGACATTATTTATGTGCTTATAAAGGGATCGAGTGGTCAATTTTTGCATCAGAGCTTGAAGATTCACGTCTCTTTTAAAGATAATATCTGAGTGGATTGTCTAGCGAAACGTGCAAAAATACGATGTTATTGTTTCTCTATGTAACCTCGTTGGTCTTTCATTAGTTTTTCTGAAAGGATAGAGTAAGGATATTCTCGAAGATCTGTGTTATGCATGCATATCAAAATGAAAAAGTTAGTTATGCTCTAATCACAGCAAAATCGTATTTAATTATTGTTAAATGCAAGTCTAAAAGTAATTAATAAAGAAGATAAAATTGTAAATTTAGTAACAAAAGAATATAATCGCATACTAGAATCTTAAATATACAAGTGCAACTCGAGTTAAATATTATAATCTAGAAAGAATTTATCGTACCTAACAATTGATGAATCTTAAAGTTGTCAAATCGTTTTACCATTGGTCGTATGACCATGATTAAGGGGCATCACATTGCTACCAAATCGGGTTGCTATTTGGGATTTTAGTTAGGAAAGTTTGGTTGAGGAATCATGTGTGTTTGTACAGGCCTTAAAGGGGTAAATTCTGTAGCTGATCTCGACCCTTTTTTGATATGTTGAATCAAAGTAAAACCAACACTCTACCGTCATGTTGTGGACTTGGTTAGTTTTGATATTAAGGTATGTTTTACTTTACCATTTTCAATGGACTCTTAGTATCTCCGGCTTCATGGTTGTCATAGTATCTTCGGCTTCATGGTTTTCAAAGCGGTAACTTTTTGGGACGATTGTTCTCTAATTTTCTTCTCTCTTTTTTTTTTTGCAATTTTTTTTGCAAGATAAGATTTTTGTGAAGTTTCTTAAATTGTCACAAGTTCTATTTCATGAACCAAACTGTTGAAAGTAATTCATCATCACTTTCATATGTGCGACAGATTTTTTAGCAAAGTAAAAAAACAGAAGGTAATAGTCGGTGTAGTTATATTTGAAAATAAAAAGTTTTTTACTGTTAGAAATAAGAGGTGGTGGTTGCTTTGCTTGTCAACAAAGACCGGCTGCAAGTTCTCTATAGATTGAGAGATATCAAGCAATAGAAACATTATCTCACAGCATAAAATATAAGAGAGAAGTTGCAATATCAAGCAACGTAGAAAATAAGAGTGTTGCGATGTGAGGCTTGAGAGAAATAAAGAGTGGTGTGAGATTTGAGTGTCTTTCTTATTAAGTTACAAACGTTGTATTGTGAGTGATTTACAAATAAATATAAGAGTGTTTTTAAGTATTTGATTTATATATTTGTGGTTAATTTATTAATTGTGTATTTACAATATACCAATTATATTTTAACCCAATATTTAAACCAATCATTCTCAACATTTGGTATCAGAGCGAAGTCGATCCGACCAACTCTTATATTTTTATTTGGAGGCTTTGTTAAAATCATGACAGATTTTATTACCTCTGTTGAGAAGCTCAATAACAACAACTATGGGTCATGGAGTACTCGTATGAAGTTTTATTTGCTCGGGCAAGATTTATGGGATATCGTGAACGGAGCTGAGATGACACCACCAAGAGAAGCAAGAAGCACAAACACAACTTCTGACACCTCAACCTCAACACCGGTACGTCCAGATGCTGTATCTCAAAGAAAAGCGGGTGATCCTGACGCCTTAAAGAAGTGGAAGGTTAAGGCAGGTAAAGCCATGTACGCTTTAACCGTAGCTGTAGAAGAAGACCTTTTACAACGGATCAAAGATGCCCGAACGCCAAAGGAAGCTTGAGACATATTGACAGCAATTTTTGCAAAGAAGAATGACGCAAAACTACAAAGGCTTGAAAACGAGCTTTTGTCAGTCTCCCAAAAGAATATGTCTGTGAGTCAATATTTTTCAAAGGTGAAATCTCTTTGTGATGAGATTTCTAAACTAGATCCTGAAAATGGAATTACCCAGACCAGAATGAAAAGAATTATCGTTCATGGTCTTAAGCCGGAATACAAGAGTATTATCACGGCAACTCGGGGATGTGCTACCGAGCCAACTTTAGCAGATCTGGAAAATTTGCTAATCAATGAGGAGGATCTAGATAAACCCACACTTAGCCGACCAACCAATGGTGAAGAGACAGCTTTATTCAACAATAGGAGAAGCACGCAACGATATGATTACGGTTGTGGCCGAGGACAAGGACGAGGTCGAGGTCAAGGTAGAGGACGTGGACGTGGATGTGGACGTGGTACCAGGAGATTCAACGAGCAAGAAAGAGATGTTCAAAGAAACAACGATAGAAGTTTCCATTCAGGGGGAGCTTGGGGAGCTCAAAATAATCATGGTGGTCAGAACCAGTGGCAACAAAATAATAATCAAAGTGATGAATGTTACAACTGCGGAAAGAAGGGGCATTATGCAAGAGACTGCTGGTCCAAGAAAATTGAAGGAAATGCTGCAACGGCTTTGAAGAATGAAGGCGATAGAGAAGAAGATTGGGAATTCAAAACCTCTTTCTTTATGGAGGAAATAGACATTGATGATGGACGAAAGGAAGATCCAAAAGAGGAATTTGCACTTACCGCTGTATGTGATCACTCAGTCAACTACAAGAATAATTGGATCGTCGATTCAGGTGTTCCAATCATATGACATGAGATATGTCAAAATTGATGAACATCACAAAATACAATGGAGATCGTGTTATTCTAACAGCTGATAACACACAATTGCCGATAGCTCATGTTGGCGAGATAAACCTACCACAGAAGTATGGACATGAAGAATTCTAACTCCGAAATGTATATCATGTTCCTGGGATGAAGAAGAATTTGCTATCAGTACCTCAACTGAAAAGTGTAGGTAACTACGTATTGTTTGGCCCAGAAGATGTGAAGGTGTATCGAGAGATAAAAGTCATTGATACACCGTTCATACAAGGAACAAAAATGAAGGCTATCTATGTGATGTCAGCAGAAGAAGCCTACGTTGAAAAGACCAGGAGAAGTGACACTGGGGATTTGTGGCATGCAGGGCTCGGTCATGTCAACTACAGCAAATTAAAAATTCTGATGCAGAAGTCAATGTTAAAAGGACTCCCACAACTTGAGATTACTCATGAGATTGTGTGCGCTGGATGTCAATATGGTAAGGCGCATCAATTGCCTTACAAGGAGTCAAAGTTTAAAGCTAAGGAGCCATTGGAGCTGGTTCATTCAGACTTGATGGGTAAATTCAAACAATCATCAACACGTGGTTATCAATATTTGATCACCTTTATTGACGATTTTTCATGATACGTATGAGTTTATTTTCTAAAGCATAAAGATGAGGCTTTAGAAAACATTCAAAGAATTTAAGACTGAAGTAGAACGAGAGCTCGAAAAAAGATCAAATGTCTACGCACTGATAATGGAGGAGAATACACTTCAAATGAATTTAGCAACTATCTCAAGGAGGTGCACATTCGGAGACAACTTACTTGTGAAAAAACTCCACAAAAAAATGGAGTGGCGGAAAGGAAAAATCGCCATTTAGCAGAAATATGTAGAAGTCTTCTACATGCTAAGAATGTTGATACAAGGTTTTGGGCAGAATGCATGAAGACGGCAGTTTTTATCACCAATAGGCTACCACAACCAAGATTGGAGTTTGTTTCACCATTTCAGGAGTTATATGGTGTGAAACCAATAGTCAATTACTTCAGAGTATTTGGTTGTGTTTGCTATGTTTTTATCGCCGATGACGATCGTACGAAGTTTGACAAGAAGGTCATTCGTTGCATTTTTGTTGGATACGATGAACAAAAGAAAGGCTGGAGATGTTGTGATCCTAATACCAACAAGATATATGTCTAACGAAATGTTGTATACGATCAGGCATCTTCATGGTAGGAAAACAAGGTCGGGTTACGAGAACTTATGAGTTGCAAGAAAAATTACAAACGAAATTACAACTAGAATCTTCTCAAGAGAATGATGATACAGAAGAACCAAAATCATCATCAGCTCAACTGGATGTAGGATCCAAGTCAAGAAGCTCTTTGAGAACAAGTGTTCATGAAACACCATGTGAAGTGGAGACTAGACAACTAGAAGAACAACAATCAGAGCCATTACAACCCCAACTACGAAGATCTACAAGAGAAAGAAGACAAAATCCAAAGTACGTAGATGCTGCTTATGCTGAAGTCAAAGAACCAACTACGTTTGAAGAGGTATCACAGAGCCCATAATGGAAAAAGACTATGGAAGAAGAGATTTTGGCCCTAAAGCAAAATCAAACTTGGAATTTAGTGCCCAAACCTGAAGGTGTTAAACCCATATCATGCAAATGGGTTTACAAGTTGAAAACTCTTCCAGATGGTACGATCGAACGATACAAGGCTCGATTAGTTGTACGTGGATTTTCTCAGGAATATGGCATAAATTATGACGAGACATTTAGTCCAGTGGCGAAGATAACTATAGTTCATGTTTTACTAGCCCTAACTGCAAGTAAGTCATGGAAATTATGGCAGATGGATGTGAAGAATGCTTTTCTACATGGAGAACTTGATCATGATATCTATATTAATCAACCTCAAGGATTTGTGAATCAAGAAAAACCAGAGTATGTGTGCAAGTTGAAGAAGGCTCTATATGGTTTGAAGCAGGCACCCAGAGCATGGTACGGGAAGATTGCCGAGTTCTTAGTCCAAAGTGGTTATCATGTTGCTCCAGCAGATTCAAGTTTGTTCGTGAAAGTTTAAGGAGGAAAATTATCAGTTTTCCTTGTATATGTAGATGATATAATCATCACCGGAGATGACACAAACGAGATTCAAAGTACAAGGGAAAACTTGTCAGTTCGATTTCAAATGAAAGAGCTTGGTGAGCTGAATCACTTCCTAGGATTAGAAGTTAAAAGAACAGAAAGTGGTATATTTCTTGGCCAACAGAAGTATGCAAGAGATCTCATTCAAAAGTTTGGGTTAGTTAGGTGCAAGCCAATCTCTACACCAATGGAGCCAAACTTGAAGCTGTGTGCCTATGATGGGAAGGACTTGGATGATACAAGAATGTATCGACAAATAGTAGGTAGTCTTACCTATCTAACTCTTTATAGACCAGACATAACTTTTTCTGTAGACGTTGTCAGCAGGTTCATGCAGAAACCGAAGAAACCACACCTTGAAGCCGTTAAGAGAATCATGAGATATATTAAAGGCACAATTGATTGGGGACTCTTCTACGAAAAAGGAGTGCAAAATAAGATCAGCGGCTATTGTTTCTCTTTCAACCACAAAAGCAGAATATAGAGCAGGAGCAATGGCAACACAAGAGTGTGCTTGGTTGACTCAACTCATGAAAGATTTAAACCAGCCAATAGAAGATGGAGTTCTGTTACATTGTGACAACTTGTCAGCAGTCCGTTTAGCTGAGAATCCTGTTTTTCATGCCAGAACCAAGCATGTGGAAGTACATCTTCATTTCTTGCGAGAAAATGTACTTCAAGGAGACATTGTCATGAAACCAGTGAAGACACAAGATCAGGTTGCAGACATCTTTACGAAAAGCTTATCTGCATCAAAGGTTATTGAATTTCGGATATTACTTGGAATGACTACACGCACAAGGAAAGTTGATAATAAGGGGGAGTGTTGAAAGTAATTCATCATCACTTTCACATGTGCGACAGATTTTTTTTAGCAAAGTCAACGAAACAGAAGGTAATAGTCGGTGCAGTTATTTTTGAAAATAAAGAGTTTTTTACTGTTAGAAATCAGAGGTGGTGGTTGCTTTGCTTGTCAACAAAGACGGCTGCAAGTTCTTTATAAATTGAGAGATATCAAACAACAGCAACATTATCCCACAGCATAAAATATAATAGAGAAGTTGTAATATCAAGCAAGAGTGTGTGAGGCTTCAGAGAAATAAAGAGTGGTGTGAGATTTGAGTATATTTCTTATTAAGTTATAAACGTTGTATTGTGAGTGATTTACAAATAAATATAAGAGTGTTTTTAAGTATTTGGTTTATATATTTGTGGTTAATTTATTAATTGTGTATTTACAATATACCAATTATATTTTAACCAATCATTCTCAACACAAAGGCCATCTAGTTCCGACATGGGCCTACTTTGAAATCAGCAAGGGACAAAAGAGGAGTTAGGCAACTAAACCCCTTTGAACTGTTTAAGAAAAAAAATAACCCTTTTGTTTGACTTTTTTTGCGTTTTTGGCTTTTAATTCATGTATTAGGAGGGAGTTAGTGACAAATATAATTGACTTGTGGTTATAGTAGTTATACAATTTCTTAACTGATTACAAAGTTTCTCCAATGTATTTATTTTTTTAATATGTTAGTCTTACACCGAAAGTAAAGCGATAGAGGGAATAATTGCTCTCCATGAGCATGCCCATGTATTATATATACATTTATCGCCAAAATACATAATCATATAAACTATGTTATATATATATATATATATATATAAACCTGATCTATTTTTCCTACCAACAATCCAAGTTATAAGTCGTGATTTAAAAAAATAAAAGCAATCTATAAAAGTATCACCATATCACTATTTTTTTTTACCAACATACATCATTATTTTTGTATTTGTTTTCGAAATGTTTTTATTTTGGTAACAAAGATATTTTTGATTCTTTAATTTATATAGGTCTCTAAAATCTTAGATAATTAGTTTTTTTTTTGCAACTACGAAACAAGTACTTAACCTCCTCTTTATAAAATTCATCGTTCAACCAAACAAGCTAGCGTAGCTATACGTTAGGTTTTTTTCTTGCTGACCGTTCGCATGTGTTTGGTACGTTCTGAATGTAGTGTTGCAGGCCAACCACAATACTAAGTATGTCGAGCGGAGTTTCACTTTTTTTTTTTTTTTGTGTGTGCTGAAAATCATTTCATATCTCCATATATTCTTAAAACTAACTGAATCAAATTATAAGGATCCCGTCGGAAAAAAAAACAATCAAGTATATAGATACTAAAGTTAGGCTTCAAGATACTACAAAACTAGAACTACTTTGGTATATAATATAAAATTTCTATGAATTAATAAAAAATGGTAATTAGCACTTTTGGAGGCTAGTAGCAACCTTAGAACCAAAGCTAGAACGTGGGTGGTGGTGTTTTATTGTACAAGTCACCTACTTTTAACCATATGCAACCGCGAGTGATGGGCGTTCATAATTTTAAGGTATTTTCGGTAATCAATATCCTTCGTGACAATATATGCTAATTTAATCATTGTACGTACTCATGCAACTTGCTGTTTTACAGCCTTCGACTTTATGCTTTTAGGTTGGAGTAGTGATCACCAAACGGTTTAATAGTATTAAATCATTAAACCTTTCAAGAAAGTGAAATTAACTGGTTGCTTGGTTACCCACCAACCCCGCTTTGGCCTCACATGATCTTAAAACCTTAATTTCACGCTAATTTGGATTTTAAATATTAATTGACAAAACATCAACAACCCATTTAGAAGGTCCCCGAAACTTTTTGAATTCTTTCATTTATACAAATAAATCCTCTTAATTAAATCTAGTGAATAATACTTCTATATAAATGGGGTTTAAGCGATCTTCATCTTACACAACTCACTTGTCGTCTCTAGCTAACTATGGCATCTCTTGTAGAGAAACAACTCTTTAAATCCCTCTTCTCATTCTTCCTATTAGTTCTTCTCTTCTCCGATACCGTTTTTTCTTCCCAGAAAACATTGGATCAGAGAAAACCCTGCAAGCATTTCTCCTTCTACTTCCATGACATCCTCTACGATGGCGACAATGTAGCAAACGCAACCTCAGCCGCAATCGTGAGCCCTCCTGGACTAGGAAACTTCAAGTTCGGTAAGTTTGTGATCTTTGACGACCCCATAACAATGGACAAGAACTATCTCTCAGAACCCGTGGCTCGTGCACAAGGCTTCTATTTCTATGACATGAAGACAGACTTCAATGCGTGGTTTTGCTACACCTTGGTGTTTAACTCGACGGAACACAAAGGTACATTGAACATAATGGGTGCGGACTTGATGATGGAGCCGACAAGAGATCTATCGGTCGTCGGTGGGACCGGTGATTTCTTCATGGCTCGTGGGATCGCTACCTTCGTGACGGATATATTTCAAGGGGCTAAGTATTTCCGTGTTAAGATGGATATTAAACTATATGAATGTTACTAACTAATTTATGTGGTTTACTTTTGCAAATTGTGTTGGCACAGAGATAAAATGTGTCACTAATAATAAGCAAGTGGTTTTGTTTTTGTTGTTTTTCCATTGTTTTTTTTTTTTTGTCTTTGATTTATAATTCATGTTGTTCCATTTGTTAGGAGCCATAATTAATGAAAAAAAACATTTGTTCCAGTGACTTATAATTTAGAATGCAAGACGAATTTAACCCGCTTGAAATAAAAGAAAATGCACTCTAAGTAAAGAAATGTAAAATAATATATGGTTTCAAGAATGATAATGCTGGACAGGATGTAGTTTTGTGGAAGCACGGTCTAGATGATATTATATAAGAACTTTTTCTTCTCCAAAAAACGTGGAACAGATCATAGACATTAAACCGATAATCCCATGGTACAAAACGGTTTGGTTTTCTCAATAAATTCCCCATCACTCTTTCATTACCTGACTTGCGGTTTGGAAAAAGCTCTCTACATGAGCAAGAACTTGAGCATGGGGTAATAGTCAAGCTTGTATTCTTTGTGGAGAATCAGATTAAACAAATGACCACTTGTACTTTGCTCTTGTCCATACTCTAACATAGTTTTGCACTATCCTTTCTGTAAGATTACTTCGTTTTAGAATCAAACCCGATTGGAACATTAACCCTCACTCCATGATTCATAACTGGGCCTCAGCTGGCTATTTTCTAGTTCGTTTAGCTTTCCAACAATTTGTAACATTTGGTGAGAACGAAATGGAAGAAGGCATCTTGGGAGAGATATTGGTAAAGTGAACTTGAGAATATTAGTTATGTTAGTTAGTGTAGTCCCGTTGATTAGATGAGCGTCGTTTTTTAGATATTGATGATTGTTTTTGGCGAGCCTCTCTTGACTCCCTAGAGTAAGACACTCTTTCAGGTTGGGAGTTGAAACAACTTTCAATTTGCTTAGTGGAATACTACTTGGTCTTGCTTCTTGTTACTTACTTCTAGTTCCTATCTCGGCTTCAGCTCTTCTTCGGTTTTTCAAGTGTTTATCACTACGAATTGATATTAGATACTAGTACTACCGTTTGTCCAAAAAAAAAAAGATACTAGTACTACCAAGCTGAGATTTCGATGGAATACCGATTATTTTTGTTTTTATACATTTTTTCTTTTATTTATCATTTTTTGCCATAGAACCAATATTTTAGGTTAACCAATTTGCTAGCACCTAAACATTTTTGATATTTACATTTTTAGCGCAAAAAAGGGCATCAAAGTCACTACTAGACATATCCAAATGAAGACCTATGTTCGAAAAGATAATAAACAGATTAATGTCTCTCTCCACTCAAACAGGAAACAAACAATGACGATTTGATCCGTAGATGGATGAGCGTAAGCAGCAAACACATCTTAAGCTCGCACTTTGTTTCTTTTAATGTTGCCGGTTTTGTGCTTTGTTTTTACAAATCTGTTTATGCTCTGTTTTTATAAATTTGATCACTCATCTCCATCACATTCTACACATGTTTGGGATTCTTTTAAGTATTGTTTACTTTATTTTTCACATTATACATTTCAGCCAAAACAAAATATAAAAGAACATAAATGCTTGTTGACAAGAAAAAAAAAGAATCGATAGTTGAATTATAGTAATATAGAAGAACATTTTAGTTAGTAGTAATCTACGTAAGATTTTGTCTGGTATACTCAAAATGAATATCTCACCTATAAAAAACTATTATTTTAGTTCGTATTTATTAAAAATTAAATTTGAATTATTTTTAAAACATCAAGTCACTAACCAATAAACACTGTCACTAACCAATAAACACTGTACGTAGCACGTGGTACACGGTGGTTGGTCGATTTTTGTTTATTGTTTCTTTTAAGATTGAAACTAAGCGGGCCTCACTTACGAACTTTCCACATGCTCTAAGAGCAGCTCCATCAGCGAATTTAGAGGAGAAGTTCACAAGTGGGGCTGTAAGTGGGGCCCACGTAATTTCAATATTAAAAAACCAAACAAACAAAAACCAACCAACCATCGCACGCCACGTATGCATCTAATATAACAACTTTTCGAACGGAGGTTGTTAAAAATGGTGGGACCTACAACATATTAAATTGGTTTTTTAAGAGACGCTGGTAACCACCTTTGATCACCTTTGATGGACCTGTAGATGGACCTGCTCTAAGTGTAGAGCATCTTTTTGTTTGTGGCCATTTTATCCTAAGCATCTAAACACATTTGAAGGAAAAAAATCCCAAAGCCCAGCCCAGGTTTCTGTGTTACAGCCCAACAAAGTAATTCAGATTAATCAATTACGTTATTTTAATTCCAACTGCATAATTGTTTTTTCATTTCTAAATCACCAATAAATTCATAATTGTCACTAATTATACCACAGTTTTTTGTTTTTAATCAAGTTCATCAAAATTAAAATTATGTCTCGTCTTCACCATTTTAATCAAATATATAACTTTAGCTAGGCTTCATCTTCACCAAATTCATGTGGTATATCATGTTTTGCCTAGTCTTCACCACATTTGTCCAAAGTGTCACTTTTTTCTCTACCGTTCACCACCTTTATGAAAAATACCATTTTTGTTTAATTCTTACTAACTCCAAGAGTACTACTACTATTTTGTTTTCTTCATCTTCATCAATATATTTTATCAAATATGCCATTAGTTTTGCTAATATTACTAATTCAACAAAACAGTAAATTCTTAAATCAAGCTAAACTTTCGAAGAGTCTGCATAACATTGATAGTCTCATAATACATGTATATTTTGCCAAAACAATAACAGATTAATAGACTAAAATCTAAATCTATTGATATTTTAACAAAATTTCGTAGAATCTACTAGAAAAACTAATAGATTTCTATCCAAATGATATAACATGAAAACGATACTATAATAAATTACTAAATTATATATATAAAAAACTAATAGAAGAACTAATAGATGATTAAATATACACGACATTTTATCCTTGCGATTAGTGTATGCGGTATGGCTACCTGCTAAAGGATGATGTCCCAACTACCTTCATTAATTATTAAGGTGGTCGACAGTGGCGAACCTCGAAATCATTTTAACAGGGTTCAAAATATTGATCAACAAAAAAAAAAAGCTGCTAATTTCTTATTAACACATATATATATATATATAACATTTTACAAAAGTTTAAAGGGTGTCACTAAATGAGAACATTTCTATGACACCTCAGTAATTAAGATACTTATGCAACCGATTCATAATTTTAAATGAGATTTTTTGGTGTTGTTGTGTTTGGGTTTAATATCTCTTTTTGGGATAGAGGGTTATTTTTTAATTAGAATATTTAAAGATAGATTTCGAAGAAAATTATGGATCAAGGCCTAAAATTTCCATGGATTAAAAAATTAATGATTTTTTTTAGTATGTATTACATGGATTTTAAATTTAAATGATGACACAACGCCGATTTAGCACAAACTAGTACGTGCCCTAGTTGCAATTGAATTAAAAAAACGATAGAATATATTCACGATTTAATTAATTTGTCGTCGTGATTAGTGTGTATGACGTAAAATTATCTTCTAAAGAATGATGGGTTAGTTACCCTCCTTAATAACGTGGGGGAGGATATGTGTTTTCAAAAAATAGTGTAGGTTGAAAGAAGAATAAGAAGATAAGATAAGATTTCAACTCAAATGATTAGAATGTAAAAAAAAAGTGGTGCTTCACTATATAAATCAAAGCGACGCCAAGTCTTATTTCATCAACTAAACACAAAACAAAAGAAACAAGAGAAAGAGAAAGAGAGAGAGAGAAATGGCGACGTCGGGAACATACGTGACGGAGGTTCCCTTAAAAGGGACGGCGGAGAAACACTACAAGAGGTGGAAGAGCGAGAACCATCTCTTCCCTGACGCTGTTGGCCACCACATCCAAAGTGTCACCGTTCACGAGGGCGAATGGGACTCTCACGGGAGTATCAAGATTTGGAACTACACATTGGGTATTCATTTACTTATAGTCAACATTTTATATATGTATACAACACAATTTAGTTGAATAACAAAGCAGGTGTGCGACGGTTTTGGTAGTACTATACACTGCTCAAGTTACCATTGTGATGTTGAAAAGTTATTGCGTCATTGCATGTGAATATATACTAACCACATTTAATTAATGAACACATGCACACAAAGATGGAAAGCAGGAGGTATTCAAGGAGAAGAGAGAGATAGACGATGAAAATAAAGCAGTGACGATTAGAGGACTTGAAGGTCACGTGATGGAGCAGTTCAAGGTTTATGACCTAATATTCCAATTTATTCCAAAGTCTGAAGATGGATGCGTCTGCAAGATCACTATGATATGGGAGAAGCGCAGCGACGAGGTCCCCGAACCAAGCAACTACATGCAACTCGTCAAGAGCGTGGTGGCTGACATGGACGACCACGTCCTTAAAGCTTAATCAACATCCTCACTATATCATCACCATCATTCCATGTTGAAAACTAAACTTGATTTTGGATCAAGTTAAATCATGGGCCAAATCCAAAACAACTTGATCCAATTTCTAGAAGATCACTTAAAAATATCTAATCACTCCACCTCCTAAACAAAAAAATCTAGATATTCATATGGAATTATCTAGATAATTAAGAATAAAATAATATAGATATTATGAAAGAATTCTCTAGATTTTAGATTATAATATGTAAGATATTTTGTAATGTGGAGGCTATAAATACCTCCACCCCCTTCTCATTTGTAACCAAGTTAAAATCAAGGAATATAAAGCTTTCTACTAAGTCTTCCTTTCAACATTTCTTCTCTTCCAAATTTTCTTAAATACTTTCTCCATCACCTCTAAAATAATTTCCTTTCCAACAAAGTGGTATCAGAGCTAGTTATTTCTCTTAAAGATGTCAAACAATGGTGTTCCCTTCCAAGTCCCAATGCTCACAAAGAGCAACTATGACAATTGGAGTTTAAGGATGATGGCTATCCTAGGAGCACATGATGTGTGGGAGATAGTCGAGAAAGGGTTCATTGAACCGGAGAATGATGGTGGTTATCTCAAACTCAAAGGGATGGTTTGAGAGACTCAAGGAAGAGAGACAAGAAGGCTCTCTGTCTAATCTATCAAGGATTAGATGAAGACACATTCGAGAAGGTCGCAGGAGCAAGTCGGCCAAAGAAGCATGGGAGAAGCTTCAAACTTCTTACAAAGGAGCTGAACAAGTTAAGAAGGTACGTCTTCAAACTTTAAGAGGAGAATTTGAAGCCTTGCATATGAAGGAAGGTGAACTCATCTCTGATTACTTCTCAAGAGTCTTAACGGTTACTAATAACCTAAAAAGAAATGGTGAGAAGTTAGATGAGGTGAGAATCATGGAGAAAGTTCTTAGATCGTTGGATTCAAAATTTGAGCATATTGTCACGGTGATTGAAGAGACAAAAGACTTGGAGACTATGACGATGGAGCAACTTCTTGGATCACTGCAAGCATATGAAGAAAAGAAGAAGAAAAAGGAAGACATCACAGAGCAAGTACTCAAGATGCGGATTGATACTAAAGAAGAAACTGGCCGAAGTTATCAAAGACGTGGTGTGGTCAAGCCCGAGGAAGAGGTCGTGGTTATGTACATGGACGTGGTTGGAGATCCAATGAAGACCATACAAACCAAAGAGGAGAAAGCTCATCAAGAGGCCGTGAAGAGGAAGCCCAAAAACAAGGTACGATAAGTCAAGTGTTAAATGTTACAATTGTGGAAAGTTTGGACATTATGCTTCCGAATGCAAAGCTCCGAACAACAACAGAGTTGAAGAGAAGTCCAACTATGTTGAAGAAAGGAGCAAAGAAGATGATATGTTATTGATGGCTTACAAGAAAGATGAACCAGAGGAGATTCACAAATGGTACCTCGATAGTGGTGCAAGCAATCACATGTGCGGGAAAAAGCATGTTTGTGGAGCTTAATGAATCGGTGAAAGGAAACGTGGCTTTAGGAGATGAATCAAAGATGGAGGTGAAAGGTAAAGGAAATATTCTCATTCGATTGAAGAATGGAGACCATCAATTCATTTCCAATGTTTACTATATTCCAAACATGAAGACCAACATCTTGAGCCTAGGACAACTCTTAGAGAAAGGTTATGATATTCGTTTAAAGGATAACAACCTTTCTATAAGAGATCATGAAGACAATCTCATCACCAAGGTGCCGATGACAAGGAATCGAATGTTTGTCCTAAACATTCAAAATGACATCGCACAATGCCTCAAGATGTGCTATAAGGAGGAGTCTTGGCTTTGGCATCTCCGATTCGGACATCTCAATTTTGGAGGCCTAGAGCAACTTTCCAAGAAGGAAATGGTGAGAGGATTGCCTTGCATCAATCATCCAAATCAAGTCTGTGAAGGGTGCTTACTTGGAAAGCAATTCAAAATGAGCTTTCCAAAGAGTCAGAGACAAGAGCACGAAAGCCATTGGAACTCATACATACAGATGTATGTGGCCCGATCAAACCAAGTTCACTCGGTAAGAGTAATTATTTCCTTCTCTTTATTGATGATTTCTCAAGAAAGACATGGGTTTACTTTTTGAAAGAAAAATCCGAAGTATTTGAAAACTTCAAAAAGTTCAAAGCCCATGTTGAGAAGGAAAGTGGCCTTATGATCAAAGCCATGAGATCTGATCGTGGAGGAGAGTTCATGTCCAAAGAATTTTTGAAGTATTGTGAAGATAACGGCATTAGAAGACAATTGACGGTGCCTAGATCTCCTCAACAAAATGGAGTAGCAGAAAGGAAGAATAGGACTATCCTTGAGATGGCAAGAAGCATGCTCAAAAGTAAGAAGCTACCAAAGGAGTTTTGGGCAGAAGCAGTTACGTGCGCTGTTTATCTATCAAACCGATCTCCTACAAGAAGCGTTTGGGAAAGACACCACAAGAAGCATGGAGTGGAAGGAAGCCTGGGGTCTCACATCTAAGAGTATTTGGAAGTATTGCTCATGCTCATGTTCCAGAAGAGAAGCGGAGCAAGCTAGATGATAAAAGTGAGAAGTACATCTTCATTGGGTATGATGCTAACTCCAAAGGCTACAAGCTCTACAATCCTGAAACAAAGAAGACAATCATCAGTCGGATGTCATCTTTGATGAAGAAGGAGAATGGGATTGGAGATCAATTGATGAAGACTACAACTTCTTTCCACATATTGAAGAAGATGAGCAACCAAGAGAGGATCCACCAGTTACCCCACCAACTTCACCAACACCAAGTTCTCAAGGAGATGAGAGCTCAAGTGAAAGGACTCCACGTTTTAGAAGTCTTCAAGAGATTTATGAGGTAACTGAAAATCAAGATAATCTCACTTTATTTTGTCTATTTGCGGATTGCGAGCCCATGAATTTCCAAGAAGCTATGGAAAAGAAGACATGGAAGGATGCAATGGATGAAGAAATCAAGGCGATACAGAAGAATGAGACATGGGAGTTAGCTTCACTTCCAATGGGCATAAAGCAATTGGTGTAAAGTGGGTGTACAAAGCAAAGAAGAACTTAAAGGAGAAGTTGAAAGATACAAGGCAAGATTGGTGGCAAAAGGATATAGTCAAAGAGCCGGAATTGACTATGACCAGGTATTTGCTCCCGTTGCTCATTTAGAAACTGTTAGACTAATAATTTCATTGGCAGCCCAAAAGAGTTGGAGGATACATCAAATGGATGTCAAATCAGCCTTCTTGAATGGAGAACTTGAAGAGGAAGTTTACATTGAACAACCACAAGGCTACATAGTCAAGGGAGAAGAAGACAAAGTCTTAAGGTTGAAGAAGGCACTTTATGGGCTCAAACAAGCACCAAGAGCATGGAACACTCGGATTGATAAATACTTCAAGGAGAAAAACTTCATCAAGTGTCCATATGAGCATGCACTCTATATCAAAACTCAAGACAATGATATACTGATTGCATGCTTGTATGTAGATGACTTGATATTTACAGGCAACAATCCAAGTATGTTTGAAGATTTCAAGATGGAGATGACAAAGGAGTTTGAGATGACCGATATTGGATTGATGTCCTACTACCTTGGAATTGAAGTGAAGCAAGAAGAAAATGGAATCTTCATTACTCAAGAAGGCTATGCTAAAGAGGTGCTTAAGAAGTTTAAGATGGATGATTCAAATCCAGTTTGCACGCCAATGGAATGTGGAGCCAAGCTGTCAAAGCAAGAAGAAGGAGAGAGTGTGGATCCAACACTCTTTAAGAGCTTGGTTGGAAGCCTACGTTATCTGACTTGCACAAGACCAGACATCCTATATGCAGTTGGAGTTGTGAGCCGATACATGGAGCATCCAACAACAACTCACTTCAAGGCAGCCAAGAGGATCCTTCGCTATATCAAAGGTACCATAAACTTTGGCTTGTATTACTCTGTTTCTGATGATTACAAGCTTGTTGGATATAGCGATAGCGATTGGGGAGGAGATGTAGATGACCGGAAAAGCACAAGTGGATTTGTGTTTTTCATTGGAGAAACCGCTTTCACATGGATGTCAAAGAAGCAGCCAATTGTCACCCTTTCTACTTGTGAAGCGGAGTATGTAGCGGCTACTTCATGTGTGTGTCATGCTATCTGGCTAAGGAATCTGGTGAAAGAGTTGAGTTTGCCACAAGAAGAACCAACGAAGATCTTTGTGGACAACAAGTCAGCAATAGCATTGGCAAAGAATCCTGTCTTCCATGATCGAAGTAAGCACATTGACACTCGCTATCATTACATTAGAGAGTGTGTTACTAAGTTGGAAGTACAATTGGAGTATGTGAAGACAAACGATCAAGTAGCCGATATCTTCACCAAGCCACTGAAGCGTGAAGACTTCATCAAGATGAGAAGTTTGCTCGGGGTAGCAAAATCAAGTTTAAGAGGGGGTGTTGAAAACTAAACTTGATTTTGGATCAAGTTAAATCATGGGCCAAATCCAAAACAACTTGATCCAATTTCTAGAAGATCACTTAAAAATATCTAATCACTCCACCTCCTTAAACAAAAAAATCTAGATATTCATATGGAATTATCTAGATATTAAGAATAAAATAATATAGATATTATGAAAGAATTCTCTAGATTTTAGATTATAATATGTAAGATATTTTGTAATGTGGAGGCTATAAATACCTCCACCCCCTTCTCATTTGTAACCAAGTTAAAATCAAGGAATATAAAGCTTTCTACTAAGTCTTCCTTTCAACATTTCTTCTCTTCCAATTTTCTTAAAACTTTCTCCATCACCTCTAAAATAATTTCCTTTCCAACATTCGATTCATCCCTATATGGAATGTTGTTTTCAGTTATATATAATAATAAATAAGGTCTTGCATGTGGAGCTTCATTTCTGTATCGTCACCATAATTCCTTAGACAGATGGAGATGTCGAAATCTCTTGCAACCATGATACTTCATGTAAACACATTAATCACGCTGCCACTATCATTACAGATCAAACAATATTTTTACTCATAAACGTCTAATTTAAGCTCTGTTTCATTTGTTGAGTTTTGGCATAAAAGCTCTTTAAGAAAAAACTAAATTAGGGATTAATTGACTTTAGATAGCTATGATGAAATAACAATTAAAAAAAAAAGATATAACAAATCAGAAAATAACATGTGGCACGGTGTCTTCATCACCACTTTTATTTTCTAATCACTAATTGTTCACTTCATTTCAATACTCAGATTCAATTATTCAACACTCTTACTACACCAATTCAACTACTTACACTACAAAAAAAAGTTCATATTGTTACCAAAAATTGTGACTAATTGTTTTGTCACAATATTGTGACGATTTAGATACCAAATTGTGACAAAATTACTTAGTCATAAAATTGTCACAACTTGGTCATAATATTACGACTAGATTGAAAGTAACAAATTTTTGTCATTAAAAGTGACGTAAACGTGACGTAATATATAGTAACAAACATTGTTACAGTTTTAGGACCAACTCTAGTAACTAAATGATACTATTTTGTGACTAAATTTAAGTCATTCACAGTTACAAATATTTTGTAAGTATGTTGTCACAGTTAGTCACTATTTTAGTGATTTTTAAAATTGTCATAGATTGTGATATTATTGTTACCATTTTGTAACAAAGATTAAAATTACAGGTAAATTATAAAATAAAATAAAAATTTCAATTCTAGAAAAAAAATTTACATTATTTGCATACACCATTGCAGTGAAAAAAAAAGAAATTAAGAATGTTATTTGTAATAAAAAATAATTTATACATGTTAATTGTAATAGTAAGATGTGGGTATAATTTTTTATATTAAAAATAAGAGAAAATAACTATGAAAAAATAGGGGGATTTTGAAAAATGCCTTATTTATGAATTAATATTTGAAAAATACCCCAGTTTTTTTGGATTTTGAAAAATACACTTTTATATGTTAAAAGATTATTTTGACCATATTTAAACAAAACATTATTAGATCATTATAAATTTAAAATAAAATTCGAAAATAGTATTGTTAAGATTAATATTTTATTTTTGTTGCCGATATAAAAAATTATCTTAATTATTTAAAATTATTAATTTTAAAATGGATAAGTATATTTTATGATGAAAAAAATATTAAGATGATAAAATGTAATTAATCACCATGTATGGATCAAGGTTATAAATAATATTTTGGTTCAGGAAAAAAAGAGAAACAAATATTTATAAAAAAAATAAAAGACTTTTATCATTTATAATGAAACAAAATCAAAATAAAACTCATTTTATTTAACTTAATTATAAATTTTATTCTATGATAATTTTGTCATTTTATTTTAGAAAAAGTGTAATTTTCAAAATCCAAAAAAACTAAGGTATTTTTCAAAACAAAAACTCTTATTAAGGTATTTTTCCAAATTTTCTAAAAAAATATAGTATTTCTTTATATAACGAAAGTTAGTTTCTTTTTATGTCTACATCTATGTAGAAACTAGAAACTAACTCCTCATTCAAACACGATCTCTCTCTCTCAGATACGAAACGAAAACTTCTGTTGGGTCTTCTCGATTCACTTCCTTCTCCATTCACTTCCTTCTCCATTCTTCTTCTGGATCTCTACCCGCACAGAAAACATCCTTCTCGATTATTCTTCTGGAACTATGTAAAATCGATTCAGAAATCTGATTAGGAAGGAAAACCGAATCGGTGGGTGGAGAAACCGATTCGGCGGCTAGCTAGACGATGGTATATATGGAGATGAATGAAGATACGATGATGAACAGAGGCAAGTCATCAGAACTTGTCCGGTGGAAGAAGTATCTACCAAAAACGGTGCTTAGGGTGATCCCCCAAGTCCGTCGAGAATCAATATGCATGAACCTACCACTTGGGCTGGGAAAGGTGATCACTAACCAGATTGTTATTCATTTTTGTGATGGTCGTTATATTCGTTTCAGAATGGTCGGTACTAGATAGTTCTAAACAGGAAGTTGTTTTTACTTGTACCGTTCTGTTGCAAAGCCTTAAATAGACTTATAATCTTGTATGGTCCGCTCATATTCTTTAGAAGGCAGTCACTATACCAAGGGTGAAATAGATAGTGCACTTCAGGCATTTACGATTGTGACAATTTAAGGTTCCTGCTCTTCTAATAATGATTTTCATTTTCTGTCACTTATCTAAAAATTTTGTAGGTTGTTGGATTCTATATACATTGTATTCTCCATTCTTGGTCAAAGGAAAGGCATCAAAATTTCGTAGTTTCTTGAAGCACAATCAGATATTGAGTTAGCTGGTATTCCGGGTCATAAGAATTTGATTCCAACGCTTGCATGCTTACCACCATAGGCGTTACAATGTAGTAACCTATTCTCTACTAATGAGGCTCTTGTCGCATTTGGGATCATGGATTTACAAGCAAATGATTGTAAGTATAACTCAGTTCTAAATCTTTTGATAATGCTTTTTAAAGAGATTATGGTAACTAAACTTTTTTTTGGATTTCACTGATGATATTTCATATGTATAGCTTTAGGAATGAGGAAAGGAATGGAGAGAATGCACCAAGCGTTTGAAACGGCATAGCTGTCTGAACTCGTGAGCCAACAAAGTCACATTCCTTTTACAATTTAGCACGATCATATCATAGCAAGGTTAGACATATATATTATAATCTTGCATATACTCCACTCTTGCCTAATCTTAAAAATACAGTAGGGTGAAAAGCTCTGAACTTGCCAATGCTAAGGAAGTAGAGCAAATTTTTGAGAAAAAGCCTGCCTACAGATTTTGTTTAACTAGAGATATTGTCTGATGCGTTTCTTTCTTCTATGCAGGGTTTACAGAAGAATACTTCATTTTTCGTTCCTGAGAATCGGTTTTTTCAGAAAAAAACTTGAAGCTATGGAGAAGATTGTTGAGACTTTGGCAAGTCAAAATGTCTAATTCCCAAATCCAGGACCAAAATCATCCCACTTGCCATGAAATCTTGTTATTCTAGTTTTTGTTTATCTTCACTATTGTATAACTTTGCATTTGTTAAGACTACTGTGTTTGTAGATTTTCTTTGTTTTGGATTATTTTCTTTGTTAAATATTTGTTTCTAAGTTATAGTTAAGTATTATCTATTTATTGTCTGCTTTTCTTTCTTTTGAATTTGAATTTTTATATAATATTTTTGTGGTGATTACAGGTAATTAAGAAAATTTAGTAATGATTTGTCACTAATTTTTTTAGATTTTTACTATTGCTTGTTTTCTAACAAATTATTACGGATTCAGTAAGAAGAAAGTGTAACAACTAAAACTATATAGTGACCATTCAGTGACTAAAACTTAGTCACTAATTGCGACACATTTGTGTCATTTAATTGTCACAGTTTTATAACACATTGGTTACTAAAATATAGTAATAATATATGACAAATATGTGACATTTTTTTGTTACAATTTGTGACCTATTTGTTACTATTATTCATCACTAATTGTGTCTTTTATGTGACGATAAATTGTGTCACAAACTGTCACATCAATTGTTACTATAATTCATGGTAACAAAATTTTGTGACGTTTTTGAGACTAAAATAGGTTTGTGACCATTCTATTGTTACGTTTTACATTTCGTATCAGTTTGGTCACAATAGTTTTTTTGTGACCAAATATGGAGATATTGTAACAAAAAAGGTGGTAACAATATGAACTTTTTTTTGTAGTGTTAATTATTAGTTTAACACTCATTCTAAATGGTCTGACAAAGAAAAAAAACAGTAATTAAGAGGAACTTCATTAATGGTTTCTCACAAGAGTATCTATCCAATTTATTAAAAATGTTGAAAAAGACTCACAGGAGTATCTATCCATTTACTATCCATTTAATTTTTAAAAATGTTGAAAAACAAAGCCCACAACAATACAAAATATGAAGATTATTCTCCTATTAAAATCGTTTTTGTTGCCTTATCTAAACAAATGGCCCGAAAAAATAATAAAATTTTGGGCGATTTGATGAACTATTAAATAAATAAAAAATGTAAAAGGAATACCAAACTATATAGCCTACTGTGTTCTACGCACAAAATTGTTAATTTTCAACCCCCACTAACATATTTAGATATATTTGTTTGATAAGCATGAGATTTCAGACTGAAATTCATACAGATCTTTAGTATCCGTTAGAAAATTTATTTTTTTGTTATTTAGATCGTCCATAATAACCAAACTCGAACTTTATCACCCTACAAATTTCATGGGGAATCCTTCATCCATTAGGCTATCCTAAGTTGATTGCTAATTTCCATTTTTTTAACATACATTTTTATATATAGATCGACACAGAAATTCATATAAAATATCTGATTAATAAATTCTTGGATATGACCAATAATTTGGGTCTCGCAAAGTTCTGCCTACCTATTTCACGTATTATACATATCATAATGAAGCCCAGCTAAAAATTAGCAACCCCGATCCGAACTATTTAATGCATCACCATGCCAGGAATTGGATCCTATATATTATTTTCTATAAAAACTAAAATATAAAGTTTTATTGATGAGATAGATAGAGTTGTATGAGTGTATTACTGTATGAGACACCAGTCACGAACGGCAGTCAATTAAATTACCAACATTATGAAGATGCATGCTGTGAATGGCGCCATCTAAAAGGTGCGAGCCATGCATGCAATACCATTAGAATTGTAAGTCACCTGGTTGAGTATTTTATGCAAGTGAGAGTGATCCGAGGCAGTTGCGTAACAGTTGTGAAACGTTACGAATGAGCACATTATATAGAAGGTTCGGATTTAGCTCGGTCAAGCCTAGAATTTCGTTGTACAAGATCACTTGGAGGAGTTTCACTATATTCTGCCCAAAGGTGAAAAAATTATTAACAAATTTTAAGAGATAACTATAGGCTTCGTGAAGCGTAGAATCGACGTCAATAAATCGTTATCTTTTGTGACCAAATGGTAATAATGCTCATTCAATAGTAGGTGACAGAAAACGAAGGGAGGAAATATACACGATAAATGTTTGTATGGGCACGACGATTATCTTCTAAATGATCATGTGCCAACTACCCACATTAATAATGTGATCGAGAATTTGGTCACCCTTGAAAAGAAACATTCATATAACTCATTAGTGGTCATAAAGTAGTCTCGGTTTGGAAAAGAAGACGAGAAGATTCTAGCATGCATGTGAAATGGTTGATCAAAGAAACCGTCAAAACATGAACTAAACAAATAAAAATGATTTTTACCGTCACGTTCACTATATAAACCAAGGCGACGGATAGTGTTATTTCATCAACCAAAACAAATATAAAAAAAAAACGAGTCGAAGCTCTAAAACGAGAGAGAAAAATGGCGACGTCGGGAACATACGTGACAGAGGTTCCGTTAAAAGGGAGCGCGGAGAAACACTACAGGAGGTGGAGGAACGAGAACCATGTCTTCCCTGACGCCATTGGCCACCACATCCAAGGCGTCACCATCCAAGGCGGTGAATGGGATTCTCACGGGGCCATCAAGACTTGGAACTACACATGCGGTATTACTTGTACCTTCTAACTCTGTCTATATATATTCCCACAGTTTACACACACACACACACACACAAAGACACACTATTGAGTTTAAACTATATGTAGCCCTTGTGTGAAGCTAAGGTTTTAGTAGTACTTATATTTTGCGAAGCTATGAATTATGATTATTATCTGTGGTTATAAAAGAAGGATGAAAATAAAGAATATACAGAGTAGCTCTAATTTGTCACAAGTAGCTCGAGATTACATACGAATACATGTATATATATAGGTTATGATTTTTTTTCTTTCAAATCCCACTGTTTTTTGCGTTTGCGTTATACATACTTAAGAAAATTTCCTTTTTAAGACATAATTTTTCTATAAAAGAAAAGAAAATATTTATGTTAAGTGAGGTTAAAAATTAATAATGTAAACTATATACGCAAATATAAACATGCTTTAATTTTGCCTCTAGTGTTTGCGTTTACTACTAACAAAAGTATAACTTTTTCAGATCCTAGATTATATGATCCATTCAGAAAAAGAAAAAAAACACAGATTAAACACAAAACCAAATGTAAGCAACACAGTCTTTGTGTGCATGACTTCAATTTAATCAATCAGGATTGGCTGGTGCTGTTAGTAACGTATCATTGTGAATTTGGATATGCGTGACGACCCCAACAACATATTATACTTATGATTAGTAAAGTAGCATGAGTATGAGTTATGACTAGTCGGATGTTGCAAAATATCTTGCATTACTACACCTGTATACATATATATGAATATGACCGTTCGAATTTACACGTGTTCGTGTATAAAGATGGGAAGCCGGAGGTATTCAAGGAAAGGAGAGAGATATACGATGAGAAGAGAACGGTGACGTTTAGAGGTCTTGAAGGTCACGTGATGGAACAGCTCAAGGTGTATGACGTCATCTTCGAATTTATTCCCAAATCGGAGGATGGCTGCGTCTGCAAAATCACTATGATATGGGAGAAGCGTAACGATGACTTCCCCGAACCAAGCAACTACATGAAATTCTGCAAAAGCATGGCTGCTGACATGGACGACCACGTCCTCAAAGCTTAATCATCATCATCATCATCACCATCACAATCACCACCATCACCATGATCACTATCATCTCCATTTCGATATATTGATTAATATGCATGCCAATACAACAAACGGGGATCTTGTGGAGTTTTATATCTTTGTAAGATCATGCTTTGATATGTTCTTATCGTAATCACCGGGTTTGATTTTATATATTTGAGTTATTCGCTGATCAACATATTCAGTGTTATATATATATATATATACATATATTCAGTGCTATCATGTGGGTCTAAGGTTTGTGGCCGATTTTCCACAAGTTGTGCGTTCTTAATCCCCTAGTTTGATTCGTGTTAAAGAAGGAGACAAATGATTTTCGACAAAGAGATTTAATGGATACCAATTCGAACCACAATTACATTTCCCACTAGGGTTCGACTCATATTTGTACCAATTAAGCAGAGATGTACAGGATTTGGTCCATAATTCCTCACTTAACCTTCAAAAAAATTATAATGTTTATAATTTACAATTTCTCATATGTGTAGTTTAGTAGACAGATATCTAGTTGTGCAAGATGAAACAATATTTCACTTTGGTTCGAAAATATTCTTCTCTCTCTCATACCATGGTTCTCCCGGGCCTCAAAATCTCGTGACATTGTGATTTTAAGGACTAGCACGATTTTCTTCTAATCTCTATTATTTTTTTCATGCTCCGTATTTTTTTTCCCAATGTTTTATCAGTTTTCAAATTTTGTAACCACTTGTAACTAACTATTTTTTTAGTTGAATAAGTTTCATTCATATTCCAAATTTTTTATTTCACCTTCATCCAAAACAACAACGGGTAGAAATCTCTAATCTGTACATAGGTTCTTACTCTTATCAGCCGAAGTTTATCACCCAAAACTCATGATGGGAGATAAGACCTTCGTGTGGGCGAGCAGTGATGTAGTCATTTGTGGTTCACTTTTACTTCCCAATGCGTACCTTTTTGTCAATGGCTAACTCTTGAGTCAAATGCATCAGGAGGTTTCAAGGGTATAAGAATCCCTTAGCCTAATGGCCCTGATCATTTCTGAATTCTCAAATTAAGTTTTTGAAAGTCTTCTAAGATTCGTGATATATATTGTTATCTTTATTAATATATGTCGTGTGGACATTGCACGAGTAGTACTGTAGTAGTATTAATCTCTTGTTTCCAAAATAGAGCCAGATACGCTGCATGCATTCTGTAGGAGGTACCAAAGCATAGTTCGAGTACTAACCCCATCCATTGGAGAGTATTAAGAACAGATTCATTCGGATTCTTTGTCTCCGTAAAGAATAAATTACCATGATAAATATTGAGGTGCATCTCTTAGGTTATGAGTTGTTAACAAAATGCATTACTATTTTAAACGTCTAGAAGCTTGAGATACCATTTACCCCTCTTTAGCGCCTTTAGATGGATTAATAGACAAATATGAAGTCAATTAAGGTCATTCATGATTTTGGATGCTACACTTGCAGTCTTCTGAAAATCTTAGAATTTTTGGTGTCATATCTAACACTTGAACCTGGTCCAAACAAATATCATCTTTACCAAAGTGACTAACGCAAAAAAAAAAAAAAAACAATCGAAGCGGCTTGGCGCATGCGAAAAAAAAAGCCAACGATCAATCTCACCACCTCGCAAGCTTATAATCAGCTCGTGACGTCCAAAGTGACCCAATTGAAACGTTATGAGTTACAAGTTGATCGTGAATGATGAGGAAGATAGCCACTATAAATGTAAAAAAAAGAGGTTGTCATCATGAAGAGGTTAGTCTGTTAGGTTAAAATCTCTGTGCTGCGAAAATATTTATTTTCTCCTTCTCGCTACAAATATCTAGAGATGCGCTATAAATTTGTTCTTGACATTCACAAATAATCAATAAAATTGTTTTACTCTTGTTGTATTCCCTAGGCAATCACCTAAAGAGCATGGTCAGTGGGAGAGACTGATGCAGCTTATTAAGTGGAAACAAGTACACAGCTTATTAAGTGGAAACAAGTACAGGGACACGTGGATTGGGGAAATTACTCATCAAGATCAACGGCTACGATTTAGGAAGTTGTTACGGATTCTTTATTCATTCATTCAGAAATTTGTAAAACATTGATTCTTCTTTTCTTTCGTTCTTCTCCGTAACTCTCTTCGGAGAAAGCTTGTCAAGCTCTAGAATCTTGCTTTGCTCTTGATTCTTGGCTGATAAGTTGAGATTGATGTTTGCTTTGAACATCGATTCTCATTTGGTTGATTGAATAAACGTTTCGTTGGAATTATCGTATTAGAGACCGAATAGTGTCTCTTAAGTAATTTTTAATGACTAAATTTTTGTTAAGAGACCTTGCTAAACTATTTTTGTTTTCTTTGCTCCAACGGTAGGTTCTTAAAAAAAATACATCCAAGAATACATCAATAAAACATAGATTAGCGGTTGCTGAACAAGTCTAGGAATGATTCGCCACAGCCTAAACCATTAACGAAACATAGATTCCTCATCCTAAACTAACTAGTGGACTTCCATAGATTCCTTTTGTATGGCCACCGTAATACATAACTCTAGTGGACTTTCCATGGAAAGAAATGAAGTTTAGCTTTACTGCAGAAGATCAATAAACAATGAAACGCAGACAAAGATGAATGAAATATGGGACTCCTCAACTAAAACATAAAATCAATTCCAACAAGAGCAATATCAAAGGTCAAATAAGATTCCATCGATTATGCAACATCAAAGATTCAATTCGTTGAATCAAAGAGAAGTCAACAAATGAGAATTTTAAGAAACAGAGAATTTAATGTAAGCATTCAGACCAGCAAAGAGGAGGTGATAGGTTTCTCGACAGCAAGCACAACTCCTTCCTTTGTCTTTACTCCAATTGCAGTAGAACCAAGCTGTAATAGTTACACACTCATCACTCATCAGAGACTCAAGATATGTAATCCACACACATACTAGAAATCCCAACTACTGACAAGTAAATTATTACCCAAATTGTACAATAGTCTAAGCAATCAAAGAAAACCTCCAAATCATTATCCAGAAAAAGAACCCATTCTTCAACTTTTCTCGACACTGCTACTACCTCTTCTCCAGATATAATATGCATGCATAGGGAAAGTTTTACTTTTTATACCACACTAAGAACTAATAAGCGATTCAACAAGGAGATATGAATTATGGAAAACCATAATCTAACACTAACAGTGACGATACAGAAAATTCAACACTTTTTGTAACAATAAAGTATCTGCAGAAAGGAAAACAGAATGTGGGTTGTCTTCCGCAGACTAGTCCCGCACAACCAGAAGCCCAGCTTAGTGCACCAGACATTCATAATGTTGCCTCTGCAGTATGGTAGTGAAAACCTGGTAACATAAACAAGAAAAGAGATGGGTACGCACACACTTTGAAGACTATCAAGCAGTGTATATACATAATTGATATTGCGTTATACCTGTGGATAAAATGAGCAAAAGTGATTACTTAAAAGTACCGCAAGACCTCATCTTCAGAATCCATATCAATCCAGTTTGAGCAGAAATCGGAAGCATTTCTCGGCCTTACTCAACCTCTAGTTTCATGAAATCATTTCCCCACCAGAGAATCCCTTTGATCAGATGCCCTGAATCAGTTGCGGACTGACTTCCCACTGTAATTTTGAATCGTTTAAGAAAAAAAACAATATAACCTCGAGGGGAAGAGACATGAAATCGTCAGAGGGATGAGCTTGCTTGCATCTCTTTAACCTCCTGCAGAATCCTCTTCACCGCCGGATTGTTCCAGTGTTCTCGAAAGCTCGAAACCCAACTCCGATCAAGCTAATTGAAATCGAAGAAGAAGCTTTTTGTCTTCTCAAAACCGCATGCAATCAACACGTGTGCTGTAATAGACGTCGCATAGAGCATGAATATTAACGGTGGGTTGGGTTCTGATTGAATTTTTTAATTGAAAAAAAAAGAAAAGTTGAGAAGAGAGAGAGTATACTGTCTCTAAAAAGGGAGATTTTAGAACCTAACTCTGAACCTCTCCAAACACATGTTCTTATACATGTTCTTTTGTTATTGGTTCAAATTTTTACAATTTAATTAAATTATAATAAAACATTAAATTAATAATATAAAATTGATCAAAACCTTCTTTTTAACAACTCACCGTTAATCATGCTCTTAACTCTCTTAATTAAGAGACGTTTCTTGCTGCCATTTCCACAAGCTTCTTCTAGCGTTGGAATTTCGTTCAAATCGAACAAGTATTCATTCTGGTAATTTAGAGGTGGAAGATTCAAATCAATATTAGAATCCATGAATTGCTGAATAAACCATTGCTGAATAATCCAGGAGTAGATTATATGGAGACAAAGAAATAAGTTTTCGTTTTGTTTTTGGCTCTATTGCAAAATTTGAAATTTTTAGATTTAAACTGTTTATAAAAAAATTTGGCTCCAAATTGTAATTTTTTCACTAGTTCTACGGCAGTAATCGTTTTAGATAAACTCATTGCCGCCATTTGGAGTACTGCCGGTTTGTCTTCTCATGGAGTAATTTTCTTTTTTGCTAATTTTTACATTATTTTTAATTAGTTTAATTAATGATTTTTAACAAAATTAAGTTTTCTTAATCTGCGTGCTTTTATCTAAAAAACAAACATAATGGAACAGAGAAAGTACTTGTTTTTTATTTATTTTAATTCAGGTTTTTACTAAGGAACGGTGTGAATAACCTGCGTTAATCATGCTCTACTGAATCTTAGAACACCTCTTCTCATATTTAAAATGAGCTTTTTCAGTTTTAAAATATTATTATCTTGATTTTATTAAATAATTAAATTTCCTTTTCTTATAAAGTAAAATAAAACCACTCACAGATTCATAAATGACTAAAAGAAAATATCAAGTATTTATTTGAGAATTCTTTTCTCCATCTTTTTTCTATTTTGTATTTTAATATTTTTTAATTCTTAAATACTTTATAAAAACTGTTCTTATAGGGTTTGATTGGTAACCCAAAAAAAATAAGTATAAAGCATTGCTCTTGAGAACCGCAAGACAAGGCATCTAAAAAGCAAAATGATGCAACTTTATGGAATTTGTCGCACTCAAAACGACAGAAAACAAACGTCCCTAATCAAATTGATTCTGACCGCACCACATACCATGGGTACCACCACCAAAATGGTGGATCAATCAAATGTAGTTGCCGCGAATTTCCGACATGACACTATCAATAATGGAACCACGTATTTCATCTTGAAAGATTTTCTACTTACTTTCACATTTTGTCTTTGTAAATTGTTTATTTTTCTTACTTGTCCTCAAGTCTCTTAAAATTAGTTATTATTAAAAATTTAAATATCTAAACGGGTGTTCTATTTCAATTATTTATTTTAAATTGTTTTGGGCTTGGCCCATTTAGTATGTTCCAATATGGGATATGCAACGTCAACGATTCATATGTTCTCGATGAGATTCGACCGTTTTTACAATATTTTTGTAGTTATGTTTTTGGATATTTGGTCGAATAAAGCAAAAATCAGATCTGATAGTCACGGATACAAATTCAATTGCGTGGTGTCCGACATATCAAACTAGAGTCGTCATGTCTGAGCAGAACTTGCTCAACAAAAGTTATATTAAAACCAAATTTAATTCCATTTACTTATATCTTCTATCTCGGTAGACACCCCCGCATTGACTCTTTGATTTTTTCATATATTATCTGATTGTTCAGAAAGCTCGTATTCAGTGTTGTCACTCAATTGGAGTTCCCCTAGCTAGTAGATACAATTATGTACTCCTTCTAGTTTTGTTTACTTGTCATTTAAGGTTATACACACAGATTAAAAATATTAATTGTGTTAAATTTTCAATACAAAAATGTCATTAATTGTCTACCTAAACACAATTTAACCAATTGTAAAAAAATCTACAGAATAAAAATGATTATAAAAAATAAAAAAATTAATAAATTTGCATTGAAAACTGAAAACGACAACTAATTTGAAACACCAGTTATTTTCATGCAATCTCCAGAAGAAGGAAGGCTTGCAATAAATTTTCAGTTCTTGAAAATGATGAAGGTCTGGCTATGTATGAGGAAGGTCAAATTGCTGAGGTGATCACCAACTACTACCAACAACTGTTTACAGCGACAACAAGAGATAGGACTTCAGCTCTTGATAAAGCTATTCTCAACAAAGTCTCTCCCGAAGGAAATGCGGTTCTGATTAAGGAACCCGCAAGCGATGAAATTCATCAAGCCGTCCTCTCTATTCATGCTGATAAAGCTCCAGGGCCAGATGGTTTCTCTGCAAGTTTTTTTCACACCAATTGGTTGACATTTGGACCTGAGATTTGTGCTGAGATCAAAAAGTTCTTTGCTACAGGTGTGTTACCCTCTAAGATAAACTAGACTCATGTTAGGTTGATTCCAAAACTGCACAAGCCTAGGAAAGTGAATGAGTATAGACCAATTGCACTATGCAATGTCTATTATAAGATTATTTCAAAGATACTCACTAGAAGGCTGAAACCGGTTCTACCTCTCCTTATTTTAGAGAATCAGTCTGCTTTTGTGAAGGGCAGAGCTATCTCAGATAATGTCTTGATTTCGCATGAGGTGCTACACTACTTAAAGATCTCGGAGGCTAAAAAGCGATGCTCTATGGCAGTAAAAACTGATATGAGCAAGGCTTATGACTGCCTGGAGTGGGAGTTCATTAGATTGGTCTTGGAGAAATTTGGTTTCCACCCAAATTGGACCAATTGGATCATGGAATGTATTACTATAGTCTCCTACTCCTATCTGATCAATGACACACCAAAGGGTAGAGTAATACCTACAAGAGGTATCCGGCAGGGAGACCCACTATCCCCATATCTGTTCATTCTCTGCAGCGAGATCTTTTCTGGAATGTGTAAGAACGCACAACAAAGAGGGTGGATAAAAGGAATCAGAATTGCAACCCATAGCCCCTTTGTGAATCACCTTCTATTCGTTGATGATACAATGTTTTTCTGCAAAGCTAATGTGAGGACAGTGAGACACCTCCAAGGCATTCTCAAGGACTATGAAAATGTATCTGGTCAATGAATAAGTAAGGAGAAGTCTACAATCACCTTCTCCAACAAAATTCCCCAGAGTACAAAACAACTGATTCAACGTGAAATCGGAATCTCCAAGGAGGGGGGTTGCGGTAAGTATCTGGGGCTTCATGAGCACTTCAGTAAGAGGAAACGCGACTTGTTCACATCAATTGTAGATAAGATCCGCCAGAAGGCTCAAAGTTGGTCTACCAAACGCCTCAACCCAGCAGGAAAGCAAGTTATGTTACAGAGTGTCCTATCTGCGATGCCATCTTATGTTATGACCACCTTCAAGCTACCAGTTTCACTGTGTAAATGCATACAATCTGAACTAACGAGATTCTGGTGGGACTCTTTCCCTAATCTTCGGAAAATGGCGTGCACAGCATGGTCTACTCTAACCAAAGGGAAAAAGGATGGTGGGCTGGGTTTCAGAGATATCAAGCTTTCAATGACAGTCTTTTGGCCAAACTTAGCTGGAGACTAATTTCAGAACCCAACTCTCTGCTAGCGAAAGTGTTACAAGGGAAATATTTTCATGATTCACTTTTCCTAACATGCAAACCTATCTCAGTTATTTCCCATGGTTGGAGAGGGATACTTCCCGGTAGAGACCTGCTCACAAAGCAGCTGGGATGGGCAGTAGGCAATGGCAGGGACATCCTCCTATGGGAGGAGGCTTGGTTGTCGACCTCGGAAAAATGGCTCCAATGGGACCGGCACCCCGAGAATTTGTCACAATGAAAGTTGTGGACCTCTTCCTTCCTAATTACACCACCTGGGACATCCAAAAGATCAGAGAAATTCTGCCTCAGTATGAAGAAAACATCTTAGAAATCAAACCAAGTAAGCTCCAGGCAAACGACACCAGATTTGGCTGAAACACTCATATGTTCATATACCACTAAGTCTGGATACTACACGGCTAGGGAACTTGAAGAAGCAGATGCGGAAGCAAATAATATCCCACATGATTTGGATTGGATCGGGGACATCTGGAAAACGAACACAACACCAAAGATTAGAATGTTCTTATGGAAGGCAGCTAAGGGAACCTTACCGGTGGGAGAAAATTTTGGTACTTAGACACATACCGGTTAACCCTTTCTGTAAACACTGCGGGGGGATTGAATCCACATCACATCTTCTCCTCTCATGTCCCTTTGCTCGTGAAGTCTGGAATCTAGCCCCGCTTGCGAACCCACCGTCACTCACTCCGGGCAACTCTTTTGTTCAAGGATGGAAACAGCTACGACAATCACATAGTCTCCCACCGATGGGCCTCCCCATGGGTACAATTGCATCATGGATTGCCTGAAACATTTGGACCGCAAGAAATAATCTCATATTCAATGCTAAACAACTATTAGCTAAAGAGGTTATGCAGAAATCATTAAGTGCAGGAAGAGAATGGCTACTTGGACAACAGAGTAAGTCTTTTCCGCAAGAGAGAAGAAGAGAACAACCTCTTAGAACTCGGGACCGGAATGCGCAAATCTGTCGAACCGATGCAGCGTGGAAACAGGAACACAAAATTGCAGGTTTGGGATGGATCCTCATTGACCAAACCACTGGTGGAGTACGACATTTCAGCCAAATACAGAGGAACATGAATTCGCCTCTCATTGCGGAAGGACTGGTAGTTCGTGCAGCCATGGAAGAAACAACTGTTAAAGGAATCAAGAGCATAGTGGTGGAGTCGGACTCGAGCCAGCTTATAAACGCGATCACCGGGAAAGTAACAGCTTCCGTTTTGTACGGCATTGTAGCCGACATCGTTAATATCACCGATAACTTTGATTCTATCTCTTTCCTTCATATTTCTCGAAATGAAAATTCTGTATCAGACAATCTGGCCAAACATGCCTTGTTATTGGGCCGCTCTGACCCATAGTTATCTAATGAATCCCTTTCGTCCAAAACAAAATCTAATTTGAAAACGGAGGGAGTATCTCAACAATGATGAATGTCCATAGCGATCGTATAATATAAGGAAAAATAACACTACCAAACAATATAGCAGATCTACTAGTATGCATGTTGAAGACACAAATTGTCGTTGACATTTTCTTCTTCTTGAAACATGCATCCAATCAGGGGAGGACCTAAAGCCTTTTAGAGGGTCATCTGAGTCAGATGTTAAATATTTAAAGTTTAAGCTGAAACAATAAGATGATATTAGCTGTGTTGGTTTAATTTTCTATGTTTAAACCTCATACCTGAGTTTAAGTGTCCCTAATGCACACATATTAAAAAAAATATTTTATTTTTTAGCAATAATATAATTAAATAATATTTGGATTAGTTTTATGACCCTAGTAAAAATATTCTCTGGGTCCGCCACTGCATCTAATTATTTTCCAGAGATACGTACAGCAAATGCATGCATGAAGAAACTATGAATAGGGATAGATACAGATGAGATATCATAAGCTTTTAAAACATTCAAATTCAGATCCGATCTAAATTCTTATAAAATATTTAAAAATAACTGGAATTATATTATAAAATTATGGAAAGTAGTAAAGTAAATTAAAATATAAATTAAAAATAATAATTCATTGATTTTGGTAATATTTTAAAATACCTTTTATTGATTATAATGAATATATTTATATATACACTAAAAAACTGTATATGAAAGTAGACCAAAATCTTTATATTTTAAAATTTGGATATATAATCTTTATATTTTAAAATTTGGATTCAAATTTGAAGTCTTCGAATCAAATTAAATTGAATCTTGAATAAGATAACATATCTCAAATATTTTGTCGTCCACCCTCAAATATAACTACTAATTTGCTTCTTTTACATTAGGTCTCAATCTTTTTTTATATGGTAGAGTACTATACAAATCATAGTTCTGTTTACTATAACTATTTAACGCATCACCATACCAGGAATTGGATCAAACTTGATCATGTAATGCTTTTTCTATATATAGAAAATGATTACATTTAAATAGACCGATTGATGATATGAAATAATATATAGTATTAAACATTGTTCCCACCCGCTCGACCTTTTAAATTAGTAAAAGTATTGACTTTAGATTTATAGATTTTTTTTTTCGCATTTAACTTGGCACACACTATTATAATTCGATTCGGACTATATGACACCACAAACTGAACATAAATAGCTACGCATCTACTGGCGGACCCAGTGATTTATATTGTATGGAGCACATATTAAAAAAAGTTTAAAAAGCAAATGCCATGAATTTAGTACTAATTTCTTTTAAAAAAAAGTAATGTGGGGCACATGCCACGGCTAATTTGTCTAATTTGTATCCACTCAATACCAAAACTATCTAAAAATAAGAAGAATATTAAACCAATAAAAAGAAGACAAGTGGAATATGTGAGAATAGTTCTCAGATTAGAACTTCTATACTTTCTCTCTCTTCTTTTTTTATTATTTTTTTTATAATGGTGAGACACTCTCTGAAATATCATGGATGGAAATGCTCTAAATTCTGACTGAATAAAAAGTTTTAAATGAATAAATATGATAAAATTGCTGATTGGAGAAATTACAGGAAACTTTGAAATACAAATTTGAATAAATTTATTTATGCACATAATTTCAGTAACTAAATGTACTTATTCACGTTTTTAAGACGTCTAAACAGGTGAAGAATAGTCGTTCTGATACGCTTTGCTTGTATTCAGCTACGGATGCATGTCGACTGCAATGTATACATTTTACATAATACTATCGTATAGCGTATAATGTATGAAGAAATTTTTCTTTGTGATTAATCAGTTTGGGGCATGAATATCTTCTAAAGGATGTTAGGCCAACTACCCGCATTTATAGCGTGGTCGAAAGCTACTTGCCAATTAAAAAAATACACATATCTATGACCCAGTATTGCTCATCTAATAAATAGTGTAGGTCTGAAAAACAGAAGATTCTAGCACGCACAATCAAATGATTAAAAAAGAAAGCGGTTTCTCATTTTTAACCTTCATGTTCACTATAAAATCGAAGGCGACGACATATGCTATTGCATCAACCAACACACAAGCAGAAAAAAAGCAAGTAGAAGCTTTAAAACAAGAGAGAGAAATGGCGACGTCAGGAACATACGTGACGGAGGTTCCGTTGAAAGGAACAGCCGAGAAACACTACAAGAGGTGGAAAAGCGAGAACCATGTCTTCCCTGACGCCATCGGCCACCACATCCAAAATGTCACCGTTCACGAGGGCGAACATGACTCTCACGGATCTATCAGGAGTTGGAACTACACTTGGGGTATACATTTACTTATACTTTCTCTATCTATATATATTTACAGTACTTCTTATACACACTGCCACACACTTTTGTTTTGAATATAGATATAGTGGCGGAGCCAGAAAAATTGTTTATGGGGTCATAAAATTTTATCTTAAAAAAATCCAAAATTTTTTATTGAAAATCCATTTTGGAAGAAGACAAACAACAAAACTATTAAAATTTTAGAGTAATTTTATGTATAATTGGTTTATTTGTATATCAGAAATTTTTTTATTAGGCTAAATTAGTATTTGGATTAATATATTATTGAGCTTTTATTGTATGGGGGTTAATTTTTTTTCAAGAAGTGTCAATTTAAAATTTTAATACTAAAAAGATTAAATTTTAAAACTTCAGGGGTCATGTGACCCCCTGCCTCTTCATTCCCTCCGCCCCTGCGCTCATGTATATATGAACTAGGGTTTTGGTAAATAATCTATTGACAAATACGGATTATGGTGGTTAATGTGTGTTATACTTATATGCAAGTAGCTCGACTCGAAAATACATCTGAAATATATGTATATACTGATATAGATCTCTCTGTCTGTATCTCCATTTAGACTATAAAGCGAAGACATACCTTATCTCCCTTTAGGGTTACATATTAAAATAGTTCCCAAAGGAAAGTGAGATTTTCTAAAAGTAAGATATTTTCATTTTCCTACAATTTTTTTTTTAAAAAAGTGTAAACACAAATACGTGCTAGCGTTTGCGTTTATATTTAGCAGATAAACTTTGCTTTTCGAGTTTAACATTATCGATTCATTCACATTAAACAAAAAATAATAATTAATGAGCATATGTGTAAAGATGGAAAAGAAGAGTTATTCAAGGAGAAGAGAGAGGTAGACGATGAGAACTTAACGCTAACGTTAAGAGGACTTGAGGGTCACGTGATGGAGCAGCTCAAGGTGTATGATGTCATCTACCAATTTATCCCCAAAACTGAGAATACCTGCGCCTGCAAAATCACTATTATTTGGGAGAAGCGCAACGATGATTCCCCTGAACCAAGCTCGTACATGAAATTCGTCAAGAGCTTGGTCGCTGACATGGACCACCACGTCAACAAAGCTTAATCATCACCATCATCACCATCACTACTATCTCGATTTACTTATTAAGGTGTTTTTCAATAAAATACACGGGGTCTTGTACGTGGAGTTTCATTTCTATATAATTGTTTGGTTTTATAAGATGGTTTGATATGTTGTTATGGTCATCATCTAGTTCGATGTAATGTTTCTTAAGAATAATGTGCGCTGGTAATGGTAGTGTGTCAAAGGCTGGCACATGCACTGTTTTCAAATTTTAACTACCATACCCTACATTGCACACAAGATCGGAGGATCTGAAAAAGAACATCTCTGTTGATGAGATACTCCAAAAGAATAAAATATTATTATCTTAATATCAACTTATCAAAATTATTAATTTTTATAAGGAATTCATAAGTTGACACATGAAAAAACGTATCTCATAAATATCTTATAAATTCTCATTTAATTTGAGATAGTCTTTTACTTTCTCTTTTCTCTTTTTCATTTTTGTCTCTTCGTCAATGTTAAAATACTTTATAAGATACATACATTGAATTTTCTCTAAATGCATGGATTAGTCGGCCTAAATGTCATATCACTAGGCTAGCTACTGTGCCGTTTACCTCTTCAAAGATTTAAGGTGAAATTGTAAAATATACATATTATCTATGATCCAGAGAATTATTACTTAACATGTGACTTTTTATATCTATATTTAATTACCTCAAAATTTACTTAACATTGTCTGTGATATATATTATTATTTGGTGTGGAGATGAAACATTTTACTAAAACAAAAATAAAGTGTTTTTTTTTACTTGCTAAAGCATTTGTTATTATGTTTGTATGTAGTATTAATCATTTATGTTAACTAATTTATATATATATCATTGTTTCCAAGTTATTAATTAATAATATAGAAAATATAATTAATTCCAAATGAGTTCAAATATTATGTGATAAAAGCACCTGAATAATCTGGACAGTAAACAATCAAAACATAATAAACAGATTAGGCAAATCCAAATATTTTGTAAAACATTATTATCAAAAATCAAAACTAAGATGAAAATAATGAGATATATAGTTTCTTTTAACCACTTTACCTAAGTATAATTATAAATTACTGGGATTCCTATATTATACATGTGGATTGGAGCCTGATGCATTTGCCTTTTTTTATTACTGTAGCCTGTATGCACGGCTCTGGCGCTATTGACCACCAGATTATGCAGTTTTGATTCTATATATACATGAGAAATACAAATTTTCTATGCGATCGCATTGATTGTTCCTTCTTATCGGATTAAAATAACTTGACCCCACGAAGCCTATATATGAGGCTAATAATATGCATGCGTCTCACCCTTATGGCCGATCCTAAAAATTTGGGATAACGAAAATGAAAATGCTTTTGTTTTAGTGATTGTTGGTACTCCTACTAGAAAGATATAGCAAGTCCTTTTCAACAATAATTGATCGTTTTCTTTCTATAATTAGTAAAATAAGGCTTCGTTTATCTTATCCTTTTCTGTGGCCAATTAATTTGGATCAGCGGTAACCAAATTTTTATTCGGACCGAATCGAAGCTGGACCAAAACGAATAAATCTATGAACGCTGTGATGCCAGCGTAGAAGCTGGATCACTGATTGCGTTTGGCATATCCTGACAACCTCGAAGTTTGTACTCATGAAGATCAACCATTTCGTTACAAATGTCTATACCAAGCAAATATATGCAATTTAGAAATCTTTAAAATATGGCTAACATATTAAGTCGACGTTTTTATAAGTCGATGATTATTCCATCTTTCATACTTTCTCCACTCTTATTATTATATTCTTTGGGCCGGTTTCATCTCATCTTCTTATCTCGATCTATCTATCTCGGCAAAAGTTCCCGCATCTGCATTTATTTTTGCACGTATTCGGTGCAGGTCGTCACTTAACTGGATTCATCATGGATGAAATTATCTTAGCATTGATGAATGTCCATATCAATATTTAATAACTGTATATTCTCTCTATTTCTTTTAGTTTGATTACCTTTTACACCCACATTAAGAAAAAATATTATTCTAATCTTATAATTAATTATCTTAATATATAGTACTTTCATTCCCATTCTTATGTATGCATGATATTACATCTTTAATATTTTTAGAACCAATAAAAATTAATTGCATTAACTATTTTTTATAATGGTGAAATGCATTAATTAAAATTTTAAACATTAATTTTAGAATAAGATAAAAATCTTAAACAAAGCGGATAATATTTAGTATTCCCTCCATTTTTTAATAGTTGACATTTTAAAGATTTTTTTTCATTTCAAAATAAATGATGTTTCCAATTTTTAATGTAAAATTTATTAATTTTTATATTTTATAGCCATTTGTATTTTACAGTCTGTTTTACTATTGATTGAACTGTGTTTAAATAAATAATTAATGATGTTTTTGTTTAGAAAAATTAGTAAATTAAATATTTTCGTAATCTGTATGTGCTAAAGTAATAAGTAAAAAAACGGAGAGAGTATCACATTTTAAACCTATTAAAAACTATGATCAGTTAATTACTCGATGGTTACACTCATATGCAAGATTAAGATATATTTAAAACTTGAACTATTGCCTTAATAAAACTATATAATATTTAAATTTCTGCATTTAAAAATAAAATTTTAACATATACATAAAATCAAAATTTAAACAAATTAATTTTCAGTATTTCAAATAAAGTTTTTTTCTTTTGTAAAAGAATTAATTTTGTGAACAGAAAGTCATATAGTTTTATATATTATTATAAAATTACAGATTTTGAATTATATATTATTATTTAATGTATATAATATACGCCAGAGTAAAGCGTGCGTTGTACTTTAAAAATAAATATTAGAAGGTATTTATTTTTGATTTGTAAATTACCTAAGTTTTGGACTGAACATTGTTTCGAAGCGAGTCTAACAAATAATCTTGTCCTGAAGAAAATACGACCAAGAATCTTTTCCCTTATTTTTGGTTTATTTTTAGGTATCGGAAAAATTTGTTACTTTGGCTACTATACAAATCATAATGTGTAGTCTCGGCCAACCATTACAAACTAAAGCCGACCTATTTAACGCATCCCCATTCCATATATTTAATGTGTGTATTGCGACATTATTATCATAAAGGATGATGTGCCAACTATCCACATTGATAACGTGGTCGAAAGTTACTCTACCAATTAAAACCATACAATAATATAATTCATTAATGCTCGTTAAATATTACTATAGCCTAAAAAGGGAAGATTCTAGCATGCACTATCAAATAATTAAAAGAAACTCTAGTAAGTAGAAACCATGTTTTTAACTGTCACGTGCACTATATAAACCAAGGCGACGACAAGTTTTAGTTCATCAGTCAAAACAAAGCAAAAAGACAAGTGAAAGCTTTAAAACGGGAGAGAGATATCACAAAGAGAAAATGGCGACATCAGGAACATACGTGACGGAGGTTCCGTTGAAAGGAACGGCGGAGAAATACTACAAGACGTGGAAAAGCGAGAACCATCTCATACCTGAAGCCATCGGCCACCACATTCAAAATGTCACCGTTCACGAGGGCGAAGCTGACTCTCACGGATCTATCAGGAGTTGGAACTACACATTGGGTATACATTTACTTATTTATACACGCTATTGGTTTAAAATATAGTGCTTGTGTGAAACTAGGGTTTTGGTAGTCTATTGCCATGCAAAGTATGAATTATGTTAGTTTTAATGTATGCTATGAGATAAGTAAAAATCATAATACATAGTTGTAAGTAGCTCGAAAATAAATCTGAATGAACGTATACTTAGGTCTCGGTTGTTCCAAATTTTAGTTTGCGTTTAAGTTTGCATATGGAAGTAGTTCTAAATTAAAGTAAACATTTTCCAAAAGGTTTTTGAAAATTATAAACAAAAAACACATGCTAGCGTTTTGCGCCTATAATTGGCATAAAACTTTTGTTACACATTATACACGTGCGAAGTATAAACAAACGCAAAAAATAAGCAAAGACTCTACTCGCGCTACTTCATACTCAGCATATATCGAAAACCATCTATATTGGCTGGTCTAGTTAAAGAACGTAGTATTAATGTGAATTCAGCTCTCTATAGGGGTTGTGTGACGTCGTAACTTCAACAACCTATACAGACTATGTAAACAGGGCATTAATACGCTGAAAAATCTTTCTGATCATAAAATTGATAACATATTTATCCTTATAATTATTTAGTATGACTAGTCAGATGTTGGAACTTTAATTAACGAATACATGCATGTATTACTGCAAAGATGGAAAGCAGGAGGTGTTCAAGGAGAAGCGAGAGGTAGACGATGAGAATTTAACGTCGACGTTAAGAGGACTTGAGGGTCACGTGATGGAGCAGTTCAAGGTGTATGATGTCATCGGCCAATTTATCCCAAAAACTGAGAACACCTGCGCCTGCAAAATCACTCTAATATGGGAGAAGCGCAACGATGAGTCTCCTGAACCAAGCACATACATGAAATTCGTCAAGAACTTGGTCGCTGACATGGACCACCATGTCAACAAAGCTTAGTCATCACAATCACCGTCACCATCGTCTTCCATCATTCTCATCGTCTCGTTTATATTTTGTTAAGGCCCTTTTACAATATAATAAATGGGGTGTTTTGTGGAGTTTCCATTTCAATGTTACCGTTTTGTTTTGTTTGAGATGCTTTGTTATGTTGTGATGGCCATCATCGGGTTCGATGTAATGATCTTTAGAATAATGTACGTTGTTCATTAATATATATATCTACATCTTTTCCAATGTTTCATTAATTCACAGTTTTTAAATAAATAAAAACATATTAATTAATGAGCATTTACAGGTATTAGTTAAATCTGCTGAGCGTTTTTATGTTACTAAGCAAAAAAAAAATGAAAACTTTTGTTCACATATCTTATCGCGATATAAATATAAACACACTAATTTTGTAAATTATTAATCCACATTTTGTAAAAAGAATTGGTACATAATCGCAATCATCGAATCACGTACGTGTACTAGTGGCAGTGTGGCACTAGTACCGAATCAAATAATAGATCATCCAATATCGGACTTTCCAGGTACAATCATTATTTAATCAAAACGTAATCTTTATCCGTTCAATTATTGATAATACTGTATCATGAATAGGACCATTTGTTCTATGACGGGCTGCCTAAAATAGAATAGTGTATAGGGCCCATTAATGATCCATACGAGTTACTGGAGAAGTCTAGTTCCGAGATAGGTGCTCGCTCTTTCACGCTCGGACCGAATCGGATAAATCTATGAACACTGTGATGCTAGCGTAGAAGCTGGATCACTGATTGCGTTTGGCATATCCTGACAACCTCAAAGTTTGTACTCACGAAGATCAAACCATTTCGTTACATATGTGATATGTCTATTCCAAGCAAATATATATGCAATCAAGAGATCTTTAAAATATGGCTAACAAATTTAGTCGATGATTATTCCATCTTCTATACTCTCTCCTCTCTCATTATTATTATTATTACTAGGGATTGCCCCGCGCTACGCGCAGATTGTGTGGTTTTGTTTGGTTTAAATTATCTGTTTTTTTTACTTATATATATACTATGTTTTTTTAGTTCTCATTATTTGTAATTTTTAGTTTTGTTTTAACTATGGTCAATTGTTTTGATAATATTTTTCAATATTGTTTGTTTTTAATAGTTTCCAGAGTTTAATATTGATTTATTTATTTATTTTTATTTATTTGGAATTGAAAAATTATTGGAAAAATATAGAATTAACGTAAAAGTTAATATTTCTTCTTTTAACTTTGATAAAATGCAGAGAAATATATAATAAAGTTTGTTATTTTTAGTTTAGTTTTTAAGTACACATTTGGCCAATGTTTCGATTTCTTGACAAATAATATTAATTTATGTTGTTTTAGCGAATTAGTTCCTTAAAAAAGTTTGATAAAACAATTTATCTTTTGGAAGTTTCTGCAGGTGCATCACCATTTCCTGAGCTTGAAACTTTTAAGTTCGTATAGTTACATATTTGGACAATCTAATATATGGAAATACATTTTTTAAAATAATTTTGATTGTCATTAAAAAAAGTATGAGAGTTAAGAAATACATATTGCATAGTGCATTTATATTGATTTTATCAGTGTTTTAATTCAAGAAAAAAGATAGATCTGTTCAACAATGATTACACATATCCAGCTATTGCTATATTATATATATATTGTCTGAAATAAGAAGAAGACACTAAAAAGTTTTTTCTCTGAATAAAAAGACATTTGTATATCTGAGGATAATATTGTCAAAAACTTAGTATGACGTTAAAACTCCACTAAAATCAGTATAATTGATCACATATGTTTTTAATATATAACGTTTTCTCAAAAAATCTTTCATTCATCTACTTGTTTGTGTTTAGTCTGGTTAAAGTTTCTTTGAAATATACATATTTCGTTAATCTTTATATATTGAATGTGTGTTACTCCATCCTTTAGTTACAGCCTTAACTTGTATTATAAGTTATAAATGTATATTGGAATTGGTTGCGCTCTTTGGTCTTTGCTTAGTTTTGATAGTTTTCGAAACTCCCGTAGTTGTATATATTAATATCAAATCAACTTCCTGAGTTCTATAGCTGAGTAGAAGGGAAATAGTGAAACAGATACAGTTAAAACGTGTCACAATGAATCATCAAAGCTGATAATTTAATATGTAGCTTTAAAACCTCTGGCGCGGCTGATGCATTCCTTTTCGCGCTCAGTAGCATCTGCTTCTTCCTCTTCTTTGTTTTCCGCAGCAGAAGCTTCAAACTTTTCAAAGTCAACCCACACCTTGTAGTGCTTTGTACACTCCAAGAGTCTCTCATACAAGCCCGTGTCCTCTCTAATTCCCCTTCTGATGTCTCATAATCAATGCAAGTCTGCCACAAAAAATATAGAGAGTTCTAATGATCTAATTGGTTCAAAAGTCTTAGAAACCTTCAATGACAAAAAATGGTACCTTCTGTACCAGCGCGAGGATGTCTAAAGCAGGCTGAGATATTGCAAGTTCAAGAATAGCTCTAGCTCGTTCGGTTTCAGCAAGAGATCTCTCCAATTCTGAGTACTTGCTCCAAGCATAGGAATTCTCAGGAGACCATTCAAGATACCGCTCGTATAAACTCCCACATCTATCTATGTTTCCCAACTTGAGTTCGATCTCAATGTAGTTCTTGAATATCTGTTTTGCAGGAAAAAATCACCACAGTAAGTAAAAACATAAGCAATGAGAAATAATGTAAACCATCTAGAGTAACCGTCATTAGGCTTACCTTATCTTTTGAAGCTTTCCCAATAGCATTTCCTAATATCTTGCGTCCACCCGTGAGATTCAATTGCCTGATTTCAAATTGTGCAGCGAGCAACCATATTTTTGCAAAAGAAAATTTGGTGTGGGGGATAAGCTTGAGGCATTCTCTGCTACGTTTGGTGAGACAAATCAATTCCCGGAGGAAAATCAATTCTCCGACCTTAGTTGAAGATCACACATAGTTGAAGAGCTAAAGTAAACTCACCTTTGCCAGCAACATAGATCCTTCCACATCCTTACGACTCTGTTTGGAAGGCAAAACAAATGATAGATCAGTCGGTAGCAAAGCAAACATCAAATTATGTATACACACGTTGTCCGAGTAGATAAGATATATGCAATAATTGATTGCAATTTACCCATTGACTGAACTCAATCCTGAAGTCATAGAAAGTTACATGAGCGGCTGTGATGAAGATTCCCTCGATGAAATGATCGATTCCCTAGAGAACTGCGAGATTGAGGAGCCCCGTACTGTTCTGAACCATATTTGGTGTGATCAGTTTCTCGTTCTGGGACATAGTTGTAAATTGAAGATCATGTGTGAGGAGACAAAGATCTGATTTAGCCAAACCTGACGAACCCTAAGAGAATCGTGTTGTAATAACCTTATTCTGCTCAAGGTCCCAGCATTTGATTTGCTTGTCATCACCAGCAGAGAACATATATGTATGTCTATTGCTTACAGCAAGGCCTGCAAAAAATTAGAAAATAAAGCTCAGAATGGTAAATTGTCCGCGAGTGTCAGTCATAGAGACGTCTACCAAATAAACTGGACCAAGTTTAAGAGGTTCTTACTTGCTCCATATGACCAGTAAGTGTTAGGTTCAGAACTCCAGTTGCTACATCCCATATATAGTAAACATAATAGAAGCAAGCAAATCAGCAAGCGTATTACATTCTGGAATGCTTCAATACGCCTAAAGTTGGTGGGTTTTATTGGCAACGCACTAAAGTGCAAAGTTGCAGTATATACCCACAGAATGGAAGGCTTGTTTCTGATAAGAATGTTCTTGTTGTTAGTCCTTAATAGAAATTAAAATAGGAGAAAGGAAACTTGTTTTTTTTTTTTAATCTTTCATCAACAAAGCATAACAGGTTATATGAAAACAATACCAGGGACAGCCAGAGCATTAGAGGTTCCTGTCTATTCATTGCTACGGTCAGGTTGACGTGGAGGTTTACTCACAGGTTCTTCACCTCCAAAAGCAACTTTCTTCTGTACATGAAAACTTCTGGAATTCAAAATATTACCAAAAAAACTCACAGATCATATCAGTGAAAGACAGAGAGTCTAATCAAATTTAAAGCTAACTATAAAAAGAAACCTAAAGTTCGAAGCTTTAAACACAAGTGAACCAGTAGACATGAAACCGAATTCGAGAAACGAAGTTCGAAAGAACGCATTTGAACAAAGCGAATAGGGATTTATCTTTACCTTATGGCTGAGACGAATCTTCTTGCTGCACGAAAAATAAGAAAACAGCGAATAATTGTATACATAACTCTTTAAAAAAAATAGAGGATTGGAGAAGAAAAGTGGGGATCCGAGTATACCGCTTCCGCATCAGGAGGAGCGAACTGGGCATGGACGGGGGAGAAGAGATCAAGTGCTTGTTTTAGGGATTTGATGCTCAGCTTTTTCAGCGACTGTGGTTCAATTGGTTCGACCTCCGTCTTCGGAGCCGGAGGCGTAACCGGCGACGAACTTTGAAGAGGCAACGAAGATATGTACAAAAGTGAGGAAGACGGAGAGATTTTTTTGTCTGATGAAAGAAAGATAAAGAGATTTTCGTTATAAAAACACGGATGAGATTGAGATTTTAGTATATGACACGTGGCTGCCGAAAAGAACTCAGGAAAAAAGCTGACGTGGGTAGCCTCAGAGGCCCCAAAAAGCTTCTTTAAGTTATTATAGATTATTATTTTTGTTGGGTATCATCTCATCTTCTTATCTCTTTTATCTCGGCAATAGCTCTCCCGCATTTATATTCCACTTATTCAATGTCGTCAATCAATTTGATTCATCATCGATGCAATTATCTTCGCAATGATGATTGTCCATACCAAACTGTATACGACTATTTAGTATCACATTTTAAATCTATTAGAAACTCGGATGATCATCCAGAGTAAAGCGTATCCTTCTTTGGAAATTTAATACTGATTGTTATTATTTTTAATATTAGGAGTATCTATTTTTGATTTGTGAATTACGGCTATCTAAATTTTAAATGGAATCCAAATGAGTATCGAATCGAGTCTAACAAATTATCTTGTCCTGAAGAAAATACGACCAATAAAATTTTCCCTTTTTTTTAGGTTTAATTTTAGGCATCGCAAATTTTGTTTTGTTAATTTGGCTACCACACAAATCATAATGTAGTTTCGACTCTCGACCTATTTATTTTAACCCATCCCGATGCCATATATTGAATGTGTGTATTTGGGCATTATTATCATAAAGGATGATGTGCCAACTACCCACAATGATAACGTAGTTGAAAGTTATTTTACCAATTTAAACCATACTCTGTGACAGCAAGTGTTCCAAAAAAAAAAAAAAAATAATTCATTAATGCTCGTCAAGTATTAGTGTAGCCTAAAAAAGGGAAGATTCTAGCATGCACTATCAAATGATTAAAAGAAACGGTAGAAACCATGTTTTTAACTGTCACGTGCACTATATAAACCAAGGCGACGACAAGTTAGTTCATCAGTCAAAGCAAAGCAAAAAGACAACGTGAAAGCTTTAAAACGGGAGAGAGAGATCACAAAGAGAAAATGGCGACATCAGGAACACACGTGACGGAGGTTCCGTTGAAAGGAACGGCGGAGAAACACTACAAGATGTGGAAAAGCGAGAACCATGTCTTTGGTGGCGGATCCAGATCATATTTTAGTGGGGTCAATAATCTTTTTTATCAAAAACGAAATAAACATATATTTAATTTAATAACATATATATAAATTAAAAACAACATTTTTAGAAAAGAAAATCAAACCATCAATAAAATATTCACATTTGTGAAGTATAGAAGAATAATATGTGAATATTAATAAAAAATTTTGGATCTAATGAGAGATTATACCATTGATAGTTTGATATGCAAATAAAATGTGCTTATTTTTTGCTTATTCTTTGTTTTTTTTAATACTTGTTGCTTATGTTTAAGTTTATAAAAAGTTTGAGAGATCACTTCAACTTTCTAACTGCAATTTAATACCATTTGTTTTGTACAAGTTTAAAAATTATTTTTCTTATATATGCAAATGCTGCAAAATTACTTTTTCATAACTAAAACTAAATAAATAAAAAGTAAATGAAAATTTGATACATAATCAGATAAAATATTAAACAACTTAATAAGATAATAAAGAAAAATTTATCAACATATTTTATAAATTTTCTTTTATATAATTTTTTTTTTGTACAATCGCTGCTTGTGGCATCCATAAATGTTGGGACGGTTCTTGCTACCATAGTCGACTGAGTTGCTCGTTTGGCATGAATTCGGGTTCACTTCTTCTTAGTCCACATTTACAAAAAGAATTGCTACATATTCGTGTTCACTTCTTCTTAGTCCACATTTTCAAAAAGAATTGATACATAATCGCAATCAATCATCGAATCACGTACGTGTACATATTATTATTACCGAACCACGTAGGTATATAACTGGGAGTGGCACTGTGTCATGAATGGGCCCATTTGTTTCAGGCTATGACGGGCCGGCTTAGATAGAGTAGTGCATAGGCCCATTAATGATCCATCCGAGTTACTCTGAGAATTCTAGTTCTGAGAGAGGTGCTCGCTCGCTCTTTCACGCCGGAGTCCTTGTTCCGCCGGTAAGCTTTCCACTCCCATTCCTCTTCTTCCTCATATTAGTCTGTTGAATTGGATTTTAGCTTCTGTTTTTTGACCTCCCTGTGATTGTTCAAGCAGTTAAATTATCTAGAACCAATCAAAATCTTCCCTTGATTTTTGTGGATTCGTATGATTGTTTTTATTACTTCACGATCGACGAACCTATGAATGATTAGAAACGCCATGAACGTTCTAGAGTGTTGAAGAAGTTAGCTTTCACTCGAACACTGGACCGAGCTAATCTTTGAGAAGTTGACTTTTTTCCCCCCTCCGTTTTACAGATACTTGCGAAATTCGAAATTGATAAAAGCAGGAATGTTCTTTTGCTTGGAGCTTTGAAATCTCTTAAAAGTTTCTTTTTTTTTTCTTGCAGGCAAAAACTTTTTTCCTCAAAGATGGCGTTTTTTGGGCTTTCCCGTGTTTCACGACGGTTGTTGAAATCATCCGTCTCGGCAACTCCATCTTCGTTTTCTGTTTTCCAATCTCAACAACATTTATACTTGTCAAAACCTGTTACTACTACACGTTACATCAATCCTTTGCCTAAGTATCCTCTATGGAATCATTATTACGAAGGATGGAGTGAAAGGACGGACTTGCATCAGGAGAAATTTCTTGGTGCTGGCTGGAATTATAGATTAGTTGCTGGAATGTCTTCGTCGTCATCGGTTGTGGAGGGAAATCCTAAGAAAGGTGACAAGGAGAAGAGTGGTGTTGGTGTTAAGGAAGTCTCTTGGGTAGATTTGTATTTGCCAGAAGGAGCTAAAGGTTATGCTAAGCTTGCTCGTTTGGATAAACCTATTGGAACTTGGTTGCTTGCTTGGCCCTGTATGTGGTAAGTGTATCTTCTCCTGCTGTAGCTTATAAAAAAAGACTTTCAACTGTTGTGGTAACTTTCCAGTTAAGTTCTGTTTTTTCATGGGCTGTGATGTCCCAAGACTGACTTGCAGTTGAAGCAAATGGGTTAAAGAATTGCTTTTCTTCCCTTTGTTGGGACTCTACAATTTAGAAGAGATGTTAATGCATTGTGTCTTTGTTTTTATAAACTATCATATGCAACTGACTAGTATGAATATGTGCTGAGATCTTTGATAGCTGAGAGAGTGGGTTTGTGGTTATAGATTGGCAGAAAACATGGTTTGGATAGTGCTATAAACCTGTGTATTCTTGGTAGTTATAAAAAGTTAGTAATAGAAATTCCACTGGATTGTTACTCAGAGGTCTAATTGGTCGCCACTGAATAGATTCCTTTTTCTTCGTGGATTTGGTTCCAGAGATAAGTAGATAGTTTGAAATTCTGAGTTTTCACCATTCTTGTATAGGTCAATTGCGTTGGCTGCTGATCCTGGAAGCCTTCCAAGTTTTAAAATGATGGGTTTATTTGGTTGCGGAGCACTACTTCTTAGAGGTGCTGGCTGTACTATAAATGATCTGCTTGATCGGGACATAGATACACAGGTCAGTTTGCTGTTGCGGTATTTGAATGAGAGAATTTGTTAACAAAGAGAAGTAATGTCAAATTTGTTGGCTCCTTTAGTATGTTCATTAAAGCAATATGTTAGGTAACCTGTGGTTTCTGTGACTGTGGTGCGAATAGTGTTTCTGCTTTGACATCTGGAGGTGCTCTGATACTTGTGTGTAGTATTAAGGTATATTGGGTTATAGTTTATCTGCATGTACTAATGACTTTGTCTAAAAAGACAAAAAACTTCAGATATGAGATGCAGTTAAAGTGGAATATGTTTTTTTGGTTGAAATGTGTGTAGTAGTTAAGGTAGCTACGCGATAAGAACATTTGAGCCTCAAGATTTTATATGATTGTTTCCTTTTAGATTATGGTACCTGAGAAAATTGCTTTTTCTATCCAGGTTGATCGTACAAGATTAAGACCTATTGCCAGTGGTCTTGTGACACCATTTCAAGGGCTCCAATTTCTTGGGCTACAGTTGCTTTTAGGCTTAGGGATTCTTCTTCAACTTAACAATTACAGGTTTGTTTGGAATTTTTGCATCATATGCCCTAAAGTTGCGTATATGCTAGTATTTGTTAAAATTCACAAACACATATGATTCACCAGATGTAGTAAAATTCTGAAAACATAATGACATGCCCTTCCCTTCAGCTTGAGCTCATTTCAATCCGTATATTCTGCAGCCGTGTTTTAGGGGCTTCATCTTTGTTACTTGTCTTCTCCTACCCACTAATGAAGAGGTTTACATTTTGGGTAATCTAAAATCGTTCTGGCTTCTCAAAGTTAAACAGTAGATTTTCTTCTCGGTCTTTATTTTTAAATCGATTCTATTATTGCTATTGCAGCCACAAGCATTTTTAGGTTTGACCATAAACTGGGGAGCACTATTAGGATGGGCTGCAGTTAAAGGAAGCTTAGAACCAGCTGTTGTACTCCCTCTTTATCTCTCAGGAGTGTGTTGGACCCTTGTTTATGATACTATCTATGCACATCAGGTATAACTCACTTTGTTCTTAGAGTAATTTTGATTATGGATGTTTTTTGCTTGAAACTATTTTGTTTGTTCATGAGCTAGTGTGAAAGAATCGGTTATCGTATGTCACCAGGACAAAGAAGATGATGTGAAGGTTGGTGTTAAGTCAACAGCTCTGAGATTCGGTGATGATACGAAGCTTTGGCTTACTGGATTTGGCACAGCATCCGTGGGATTGCTTGCACTTTCTGGACTAAGTGCAGATATCGGTACTCAGTGAACTTTAGAACGGTTCTTTTCGTGATTCCCAGTTTCATCTACAGTCTTTTAATTTTAGTGTTTCTCGCTTTAATGATTAAGGGTGGCAATACTACGCATCACTGGTTGCTGCATCAGGACAGTTAGGATGGCAAATAGGGACAGCCGACTTATCATCTCGCGATGACTGCAGTAGAAAGTATGTAACAATTTGTGTTTCTTTCTTCTGTCTAAAGCCTGTATGTGATTTCTTGGAAAGCTAATACCTTTCTGGTTTTGATGTTTCCACAGATTTGTGTCAAACAAGTGGTTTGGTGCTATTATACTTAGTGGAGTTGTACTTGGAAGAACCTTTCAGTAGAGATCTCTCTGTTAATGGAGTGCTCATGAAGCTGTTCTCCGAGTACAAGTAACCTGTATGAAGAATGGAGGTAGACTTCTGAGACTTTGCGAGTGAAACAGAGGACATGGTATTGCTACCAAAGTACAAAGTGGTCTCCTTCACGATCTTAAAGCTCAAGGCCGAAGGCGCGTTCTCGAAAACATGAAAGAAGCCTTTGTGAGATAAGCTGAAACCTGATTTCGTCTCATTAGTTTCTGGTTCTGTTAATAGGAACTGTTGTTTGGGATCAGTGTCTTTGTTAGATAGAGTGACCTTCTGCTCAGACTAGAGGCTTTCATTTTGGAGTTATAAATAGTTGACTTACGTAATTGTATCATTTATTTGTAAGTTACAGCCTTACAGGATTCTTTCCCCCCAATTGTTAAATGTTAGTAATAAATTTGTTTTCAATCTCAAATTGCAAAAGATTGAATTGGCTGACTGTGTCAATGCTATACACCAATGAGAACGTGACACGTACTTTCGTTTTCCCGTGTTCGATCTTCGGACATAAAGGCCATCAGAACCGGAGATCGTTTCTCTCTCTATTGACTTTATTGACTAAGCGAGAAAGAAGGCTCGACAATGGGACACAGACACAGCAAGTCCAAATCCTCCGATCTGCCACCGTCCTCCTCCTCTTCCTCCAGCAACGTCGTCCACCATGTCCAACCTTCCGGAGATCGCCGCGGATCCTCCGGCTCCGGTTCTGGACCCTTCAAATCCTCCTCAGGCTCTGGAACCGGCGGATCCCGTTCCAACACATCTGCTCAGCAGAATGGTCGGATCCTAGGCCGGCCAATGGAGAACGTCCGTGGAACCTACGAGTTCGGTCGCGAGCTCGGTCGTGGCCAGTTCGGAGTCACCTACCTCGTCACTCACAAAGAGACCAAAAAATTCTTTGCCTGCAAATCAATCCCGACGCGCCGCCTCGTCCACCGTGACGACATTGAAGATGTTCGCCGTGAAGTCCAGATTATGCACCATCTCAGTGGTCACCGGTAAATATTTTCTGACTTTACCGGTAAAATGTTTCTTGTAGATCATCTGAAATGCGTTTTATTCCCCTAAGGTCCAATAGTAATGACTATGAGAATATATCTTGGAATGGTGAATGCTACTCTAGGACCAATGTTCTTAACATTCAATCGACAATGCTCAAGTTTCTAATTAGATATCTATTAGATTAGTCTTCGCTATCCATATTAATGCTCAGTTTGCTTCTTATGTGGATGAAATGTATTCACAAAGAAATATGATTTCTGTAAGAAAGAGGTTGACTTGGTGGTCCTATCTTATACTATCGATTTACCCACCAAATGTTTCCACTTTAGTCGGCTTTTGACCCAATATTAGGTGTTTAAATGTAGTTTGAGTACTCTTTTTTTTTTTTTTTGAATTGGTTTGAGTACTCTTTGAATGCAGGAACAACGATGATTTCCATATTTGTACTGCGTTTTGAGCTTGTGCATTGATTTGAATTTTGTAGGAACATAGTGGACTTGAAGGGAGCCTACGAGGACAGACACTCGGTGAATCTGGTGATGGAGCTGTGTGAAGGAGGTGAACTGTTCGATAGGATCATAGCTAAAGGTCATTACTCAGAGAGAGCTGCTGCGGATTTGTGCAGGCAGATGGTGATGGTTGTGCATAGCTGCCACTCTATGGGTGTAATGCACCGAGATTTAAAGCCCGAGAACTTTCTCTTTCTGGGCAAAGATGAGAGCTCCCCATTGAAAGCTACAGACTTTGGTCTATCTGTCTTCTTCAAACCAGGTTAGAACAAGCTCGAGGCTTCCCCATTTGATACTGCACTTTATGACTTCATCGGTGATGAGCTTGATCCGTTGACGCAGGAGACAAGTTTAAGGATCTTGTTGGAAGTGCATACTACGTTGCACCAGAAGTTCTACGCCGGAACTATGGACCAGAGGCTGATATCTGGAGTGCCGGTGTGATTCTGTTCATCCTTCTCAGTGGTGTCCCGCCTTTTTGGGGAGGTATTCCCTTTGAGAAGAGAGTTCGGTTTAAACAATGGACCTTGAATGTATAGTTATCTTTCTTTGTTCTATTATTGCAGAAAACGAAACAGGGATCTTTGATGCCATTCTACAAGGAGAGCTTGATTTTTCAGCTGATCCGTGGCCTGCTATATCTAATGGTGCCAAAGATCTTGTGAAGAAAATGTTGAAATATGAACCTAAAGAACGGCTTTCAGCTACTGAAGTGCTAAGTAAGACCACTTCGTAACATGTTTTGATGAATAACACCGAACTTTTATCCAATAATTTACACATTATAATACGCAGATCATCCATGGATTAGAGAGGACGGGGAGGCGTCAGACAAGCCGCTTGACAATGCTGTGTTATCGAGGATGAAACAATTCCGAGCGATGAACAAACTTAAAAAAATGGCCCTCAAGGTAATCAGAAAACACTAATTGAAACCATCATCTTACCAGTTGCGATTAGTCTTCTTATTCTAAAGCCAATCTCTGCTTCTTTTGTTTTGTTTCGCATTTCAGGTCATCGCAGAGAACCTTTCTGAAGAAGAGATCATTGGTCTGAAAGAGATGTTCAAATCTCTGGACACCGATAACAATGGAATAGTAACCTTGGAGGAATTGAGAACCGGTCTCCCCAAACTTGGCTCTAAGATCTCTGAGGCTGAAATACGACAATTAATGGAAGCTGTAAGTTTGATGTCTGAATCTGTGTTTTGTTTTTGTTCCGTTGGAAAAAACCCAAAGCTGACCAAAAATCTTTATATTGCTTTCGTTTAGGCTGATATGGATGGAGATGGATCAATTGATTACTTGGAGTTCATATCAGCCACAATGCATATGAACAGAATCGAACGTGAGGATCACTTGTACACAGCTTTCCAGTACTTCGACAAGGACAACAGCGGGTAATAAGAAAAACATAAGTGTTTGTGTTCGTTAGCGCGCGCTCTCTCTCTCTTTAACAAGCTATAAAGCCTCGCACTTTGATCTTGATTTGTGTTATATAGGTACATAACAATGGAAGAACTAGAGCAAGCCATGAAGAAATACAACATGGGTGATGACAAATCCATCAAAGAGATCATTGCTGAAGTAGACACGGATCGTGTATGTATATACACATTATTATTTGGTTTGGTACATTGATACATTATCATTAGCTTTCTCTTAACACTCTCTCGTGTAAATTCAAATCTCTCAGGACGGAAAAATCAATTACGAAGAATTTGTAGCGATGATGAAGAAGGGAAATCCAGAATTGGTGACGAACCGACGCAGAGTCAATATATAAAACGTTTGGATGGTAATAATAACAACACAAATCCTTTCTCTATGTTTTCTGATGAGAGATCTTTTGATGTTTGCTTGTTTGTTTGGTTCTTACTTCAACTTAGCTCCTGTTGGCTTTTGGTACAATAACATTATTTTGTTTCCTGCAATATTCTCTTTATCAACACCACAACACATCTACGTTGGAAACTATAATCCTAATCATGAACCAATTCCTCGAGCAACTACACTCTGGCGCAGTAGTTTTGAACTATTCCTACAAATCCGATTTGTATATATGAAAAGTCGAAATCTACGATGAAACAATAACGTTGATGGAATTAAAGAAATAAAAAATAATATAATTGATGACATTTTCTCACGAAAAATCGGATAACTAAATGAAGAAGGAAACAAAAGCGAATACAAACAGAGAAAAAAAAAATATCAACTCGAAGAAGAAGAAGGACTGAATTTGTTAGTTTTGTTTTTTCTTTAATTCCTCTCGATAATAATAATAAATAAATAAAATGATCATCGAGAGCTTCCCTCTAGATTCGATTCCGATTCATCTTCCTCGAATTCAATCTCCGGTGTCTTCTCTATAATCGTTGAAGATCGTCTCCTTAAAACGACGCCGCATCTTACTCGCCGGCGGTTCAAATGGTATGTGTATCCGTTCTGCTTATAACTAAAAGCCTTGGCTTGATTACGATTGGTGATGATAGATTCTTGCAATTTTCGATTGATAATGTAAATGTTCGCCAGCATCTCTGTATATGTGTGTGTGATTGTGAGCATCTTCACTATTGAATCAGGCTGATAGGAGGAACAGGTGTAGCCAGGTGCTACTTTTAGCATATCAGAGTTTTGGATTAGTGTTTGGAGATTTGAGTATTTCTCCTCTCTACGTGTATAAATGTACCTTCTACGGAGGATTGAGACATCACCAGACTGAAGACACCATTTTCGGCGCCTTCTCTTTGATCTTTTGGACCATCACTCTCCTTTCGCTCCTCAAGTACATGGTTTTTGTCTTGAGTGCCGATGACAATGGTGAAGGTATATGACCTGACTCGTTTTGCTAAATTGGATTCATTTTGTTTCGTTATGATGTAAGTTGTTGAATTTTTTGTTTTTCTGTTGCAGGAGGGATCTTTGCTTTGTATGCTTTGCTCTGCAGACACGCGAGATTCTCTTTGCTTCCGAATCAGCAAGCGGCTGATGAGGAAATCTCCACTTACTATGGCCCTGGTGACGCTACTAGGAATCTGCCTAGCTCTGCTTTCAAAAGCCTTATAGAACGAAACAAAAGATCCAAAACCGCTTTGCTTGTCTTAGTCTTGGTTGGAACTTCCATGGTGATTACCATTGGTGTCCTTACACCTGCAATTTCAGGTAATTAGACGGCCCTTATGTCAAAGTATTTATCTTTTCCATGGTTTAGCATTTTAACATTATCTTCTTGCAGTATCTTCGTCGATCGATGGCCTTGTGGCGAAAACAAGTCTAAAGCACAGTAAGTAATGTTTGCTAATTATCTTTCAAACTTATGTATCTGGTTTATATATGTATACACATTCCGTCATTGTTATTTATGTTTCTGTGCCAAATGTGTTGCTTGACTAGGTACTGTGGTCATGATAGCATGCGCTTTGCTGGTTGGGCTTTTCGTTCTGCAGCACCGTGGCACAAATAAAGTTGCCTTTTTATTTGCACCTATAATGATTTTGTGGTTGTTGTCGATTGCAACTGTTGGCCTCTACAATATCGTGACTTGGAACCCCAGTGTATACAAAGCTCTGTCTCCCTACTATATTTATGTGTTCTTTAGAGACACGGGAATAGATGGATGGCTGTCCCTTGGAGGCATTCTCTTATGCATTACAGGTAATATGGTCATTTACATTCTGATATAGGACTCAACAAGTTTTTATGATATGTTGTGTTTCATCTCGGCGATTTGTATAACTTCAGGAACGGAGGCTATCTTTGCGGAACTTGGCCAGTTCACAGCTACATCTATACGGGTATGTTGAGTATTTAGTTCCTCAAATCATGTAGCAGAAATCTCTTGGAAAGACTTTCTTCAGCAAGCTTTAGGAATTGCATCGTACAGTTAATACTGAAAAAATCGAAAAGCAATTGGTCACGTATATTGGGACTTCATAAGGAATAAGAAAAATGATGATACACTATCACAATCTGGTTATTGTTTTAGTTACTTTACAGCCTCATTGTTCTATGCAGTTTGCGTTCTGTTGTGTTGTTTACCCGTGTCTGGTGCTCCAATACATGGGTCAAGCTGCCTTTTTATCAAAGAATTTTTCTGCTCTACCTACAAGCTTTTACGATTCCATTCCAGGTAATGATTTGGTCAATATCCATTTCACGTCTCTTTTCTCTATGAATCGCTGCAATTTTGGATAATTCCACTACAGGTCCCAAAAGTATTACAGTTTCTCAAATGAATGAAGCTGACCCTTTGGTGTTTCGGATGTTTTAGGGCTAGGTTTTATCCGTGGTGCATGTTTAGATCCACAGTTTCTGCTTTATACTTTTCCGCACGTAATATGACTAAGCGAACATACACTCCTCTTTGCTCGTGTAGGTTGTCATATGTGTTTTGCTCTTGTTTTTTCAGATCCATTTTTCTGGCCGGTTCTCATGATGGCTATGCTGGCTGCAATGGTCGCAAGCCAAGCAGTCATATTTGCCACGTTCTCGATTGTCAAACAATGCTATGCACTGGGATGCTTCCCGCGCGTGAAGATTGTTCACAAACCAAGATGGGTCCTTGGCCAAATTTACATCCCTGAGATCAATTGGGTTGTCATGATCCTCACCCTCACTGTCGTCATTTTTTTCCAAGACACTCGACACATAGCTTTCGCTTTCGGTAAGGGCTTTTCCTTCGACCAAATTCAAAATTTCATCTTTATATCATTATGCTAATCTTCTGTTCTCCAGGGCTCGCCTGCATGACTCTAGCCTTTGTGACAACTTGGTTGATGCCTCTCATCATCAACTTTGTGTGGAATCGTAATATCGTCTTCTCCGTCCTCTTCATCCTCTTCTTCGGGACCATAGAACTCGTCTTCGTTGCGTCAGCCTTGGTCAAAATCCCCACAGGAGGCTGGATCACTCTCTTACTTTCCCTCGTCTTCACCTTCATCACATACGTATGGCACTATGGCAGCAGAAAGAAGTACCTATGCGACCAGCACAACAAGGTTCCTATGAAATCAATCCTAAGCCTTGGCCCGAGCCTCGGGATTATCAAAGTCCCCGGGATGGGTCTTATCTACACAGAGCTCGCAAGCGGCGTTCCCGCCACATTCACTCACTTTCTAACAAACTTACCTGCATTCTACCAAGTTGTCGTCTTTGTCTGCTGCAAAACTGTCCCCATCCCGTACGTACCGCAGAAAGAACGGTACCTTATCGGCCGGATCGGACCAAAAACATACAGGATGTACCGATGCATTATCAGAGCCGGCTACAAAGACGTGAACAAGGACGGAGACGACTTTGAGGATGAGCTAGTGATGAGCATCGCTGAGTTCATCCAGCTAGAATCCGAAGGCTACGGCGGCTCAAACACTGACCGGTCCATCGACGGTCGGCTTGCTGTTGTGAAAGCCTCAAACAAGTTCGGTACAAGGCTGTCTCGGTCTATATCCGAGGCCAACATCGCAGGCAGCTCGAGATCACAGCCAACAGTAACAAACAGCAAATCGCCGGTGCTGCTTAAACTGAGAGCAGAGTATGAGCAGGAGCTTCCGAGGCTGAGCATGAGGAGGATGTTTCAGTTCAGACCAATGGACACTAAGTTCAGGCAACCGCAGGTGAAGGAGGAGCTGTTTGATCTGGTGAACGCTAAGGACGCGGAAGTGGCTTACATCGTCGGACACGGTCACGTGAAGGCGAAGCGGAACTCGGTGTTTGTGAAACGGCTGGTGGTAAACGTGGCTTACTCGTTCTTGAGGAAGAACTGCCGGAGCCCAGGCGTGATGTTGAATATTCCTCACATTTGTTTGATTAAGGTGGGGATGAACTATTATTTGTAAGTGAGTGATAAAAAGAAAAAAGTATTACTAAAAATTCTGTGAGATTTTGTTCTGTTTGATGGTTCTGAATTTCAATACGGTGAACTCATATGTTTTTTCTTTGTAATAAGAAATTATTGTTTATACAAATTCCCTTAAATCCCTTTTTTAGTTTTTGATTTTTGGTAAGTCCGACTTGGTTAGATTTCAAACAAAATCGGCGATTTAGCGCTGTAGAACAAGCTAATTGTACAAAAGAAATGAAAAGCTGTAATGGTGAATTAGTCATCTCTGAATTAACTATTAAGTTTGTAATGGCGAATTGGGCATCTCTGAATTAAACCGAATATTAAGTTGGAAAAAAAAAAAGAATTGTCAGAAGTGGGATTTGAACCCACGCCCTCTACGAGGACCAGAACTTGAGTCTGGCGCCTTAGACCACTCGGCCATCCTGACTGTTGATGATTGGTTCACTCACTTTGTATTTAGCTGCAAACCATTATTGGGATCTGCCATGTTTTATGGTTAGAGGCTTAGAGCATATGATTAAAATTCACATGTACGGGGTTCATTATGATTAAAAACAATGGGTATATAAATCGGCGATATACCCATTGTTTTTTTCTTTTAATAAGATTTGTCTACCGATCATCTCGGTACTTTCAGAGACACTAGTATTTCGGCCCATGCTATGCATGGGAATTGCCATTTTAATAATAAAATTATTTGTATAAATAGTAAAATATTTTTAATATTATGTGAAATAGTATAAAATCATGATTTAAAATTTAAAATTTGCTTTGAAAAAGGGAAAAAATAGAATACATCTAAATGAAAAGATATCATAAACCTTATTGGTTTTGTATTACTACAATCAAAACTCTTTGAAAAACAATGAAAAAAATAAAAAAAAAATTGGAAAAGGAGAGAGAATTTAATATAGGAGATGAAGCTGTTGACAATTTGACATGATTTAAGAGTTATGAAATTTATTTATTAACGTGTTGGTGATGATTTGAAAGATTTTATGGATTTAAATATCTACAATTTTTATTCAAAATACTATATTTTTATTTTCTGAAAGGAGATAGCTAGAACTATAATATATCTGTTGAATGTATTTTAAATTTGAAGGTTTTGATTTATAAGAAGGTATTTTTTTTCTTAAAAATGCCGTCTGCTGAAAATTTTGTATAGACTTTAATTTTGAAACATATAACTCATAAAAAACTTGGAACCCATACAAAGTCAAGCTGCTTCTCCTTGACTTGGAATCAATGCAAAACTCAAGTGTGGAGAGATGATTACGCAGAAGCTTCCATGGATACGGCTACGTCTTCTTTTTCCGCTCCAGTGGCTAGCTTAGCTTCTTTCAGTTAATGAGAATTCTAGACGACATCCGCCTGTTTCAATGCTTGTGATCGGAACCCGACCATTACCTCCTCTGTTTTTTTTCAAGCGTTGACAACAGATTCCCATGGCGCGGTTGCAGTTTCCGCTCCGTCTCCTTTTGGTTTAACACTTCTTCCTCTGAATCCTCTTCCTGAAAGATGCAGCCATCTCTTCCTGCCTCTTCAATGCTTTAAAGCACTCAACTTCAAACTCGCCTCTATTTAGCTCCACACGGCCTCTGCCCTTCTTTGTCAAATGGACAAAAAGTAAATCATTAAACTAAAGAGTGATTCAGCCATTTAGTTTCAGAATTAAGATAAAGGCAAAGTGATCTATATTTGTACCTCATGACCTTTTGTATAAGTTCTATACTTAGCCTTCATGTGTTCTGCCTTATTCTCATCGTCCTCTATCTTCTTCCTCGCATTCTCCATCTCCACTTTGCCTTCACAGCAACACTTAAGACATGAGATTCTTCAAGCAATCGTCGTGAGCTACTACGAACTCTTCGAATGTCTTGTTCGCAGAATATGTCATCATGGGACTAAATTGGCAATAACGAAAAAAGCAGAGAAAACTGATACAACAAAAAACATAAATGCACAAGTGAAGTTACAGCAGATTCAATGTGATTGAGAGCCATTTTTTGTGACAAAGTGTATGTTTTCATACACACTCTTCTCAGACACTTAAGCAAAATCCCAGACTCCAGTTTGTCCTTTCTTTCCTCGTGTAAACCATACAAACAAAAAACCTATTAGAAAAGTAGATGCAGGAGTTGCATTACATATGAATCTATTATATAATTGTAGAACCTTATCTCCAAAGAGAAGAATGTTGTTCCTCGTTAGATGGAACTCCAAACATGTAACACGTCTACTGTGGTATCGAATAACTGGACAATGCACTTGATCTGGGATCACATATGGTGGCTTGATCTGTATAGAAAGAAAGACAAAAATGAGTGAATTCCATATAGTACAGTCAATAAGTCTCATCAGCCAATCATATAGCTATGTCATGAAGGATTTCCGAGATTACTAACACACAAATTCATTGAATAAAGATTCTCCCCAGCATGTCTTTTACATTGCAGAGGATGTCTGCCATGCCCAAATCTGCTTAATAAAAAGTAATGAAGAACAAAGAAGTTGATCTTGAATATTGATGCACCGAAGTAAAGGATAAGAGAAGCATGGTGTGTTAAAAAATTTAGATACGGAATCATAAATAATACGGAATCATTCCCCACTTTTTAAACAAACACTTCCTACGAAAATCAATAGTTAAAAAAAAAACATAAAAGTATATTAGAGATTCTTCTTCTAAACAACCATCATAAACAATTGATAGAGAAAGAGCCTAAACCTGATGATTTGGAATTTGTCGGATATTACTCCCATCCTGAAGAATCATGAAGCCGTTATTGATTGAACACCAAATTAGCAGCAATATATATATTTTTTTTAAAGGATTCTTGACACAGACCTCGAATCTCTAAGGGAAAGCATATATAGGAGAAGAAGGAAATTAACTGATTCAGACCCATGATCAGCAAAAACGTGGTGGTTGATCTTCACAAAATTAGGGATTGAGTGTTAAGGTGTCGGCCACGATTATGAAAAGTAAAGTAAGTTAGGTTTTTTTTCTTTGTCGACAAATTTTTTTTTTAAAAACAAATTTTTTAAAAAAAAAACAAATTTGTTTAAAAAAAACTAAAGCACAAGCCACGTGGGAGAACATGATTCGCCAAGTGACTTGTACTTTAGTAGTACTTTAGTATATTAAGGATTACTCCATATATCTATCAACCAAGAGAGGTTGAACCAACAACTTTGACATTAGTGAAACGGAACTAACAATCTTAGAACACGAGACTGCAAAGTTGAAGATTCAAATATCTTTAAATTCTTAGTTGATATATATAGAGGTTTAGAGAGAGCGAGAGAAACAACACTAATTTTTATCCCCTCCACGTTGTTCACCAACAATGACAAAAACCAAATAAACAAAGCAAAGATATCAGTCGGGGAATTTCCAAGTTCCTTCACATAACCGAAAGAGCCACAACCTAAAAAAGACCACCCGAACCAAATAACATATTAAAAAGATCTAACACATAGCTTTCGACACCATTTCACAACACCCTTTATCTCTATCAACCATTTCGTAAACCTAATCTCTCTTCTTGTTCTTCAACGGGCCCAATGGGATCTTGCTCAACACCTTCTCGTCCAACACCGCGTACTGCTTCTTGATCTCGATCACTGCTTTCTCACCTAATGGGTCGACTTTGTCTTCGTACTTGTCGTAGGCAAGAGGCACCGTGAAGAGCAGCACAAGAGCTGTTGCAGCAGATGAAAGATTTAGTCATTACGGTGACAGTTAAGAGACAAGAGAGGCAAATCACGAACACGGTATGGAAGATTGAGCATTACCTATGTATGCCAGCGTCAAGAAATTGAACCACCCGCCCAAGATAGATAGAACCCACAAGCCGGCTATAGCCTATTCAATACAATAATATATTGCTGTCAAAGATCAGGGTGAACACAGAAAGTACAGGTCCCCACATAGTTTCTACTCAGCACGGTGGACTTACTATGAGGAACTTCTTGAGATCCCTTCCAGATGCAATCTCACGAAGAGAAGAGAACCCACGGTTGATCTCGGTTCTGAGCCCAGAAGCAAGCTGAAGGATAGGCTCTTCAGGGATATGAACTTCAGGAATCTTTGGTGGGGACCTGACATAGAATCAATCATCAACAACTGAGGAATGAATAACATCAAAGCTGAGATGCGTACAGAAGCATCCTTAGATAAACTTACTTGTTGATGAACATAGTGGCATTAGACCAGAGAAACAACACAGCGAGCACAACAATCATCACGTGGCAGAGCAGAGTGAGAAGGTGGTATTCCATCAATTCAAACAGAACCCACGCGGCTGTAGCACCCCCGAGAACACCACCAGACATCTTCTTATTCTTCCACATGAAGATATCAGCCGCTGCATATAGAAACGATCAAGTTAGACACCATATAATACCCACTGAATCACTCACCATTCGATAAACATGGAACTTGATACAGACTACAATATCACAATAAGGTTTGTTAGATCAAGAAAATGTTATAAGCATCTAAGCAGATCGATAATCAAAGTTCTTCAAAAGTAATAAACCCATTTTCAATGATCAAAATCAGTCATTTAGATATGAAACGCCCAAATTATGACGAGAAACCCTAAAAACCAAATCAACGAGAGACACCACGAAAATACTATAAAACCTGTTTCGAATCCCAATCTTAACCAAACCTACAGATTCTACAAAATGAGACATTAAGATGCAACAATCAGCTAAACAGCACCTATACGAAACAGATCAAGAGATATCACATAAATTCATATAACAAAATGATGAATACAGAACCAGATCGGAGCAAAACGTACGCTTTCCGCCGCCGAGAACCTTATGAACGGGCTTCTCCCTTCCGAACAAGCGGTAAACCTTCGATTGCATAGAAGACGGAGAGTCCGACGACTTCTTCTTCTTCTTCTTCTTCTCGTCCTCATCATCGGACGACGAAGACGACGACGATGAATCGCCACCGTGGTGGATCTTCTCCGATATCTTGTCCATCAATCCCCTATCCACAACCTCCACCTCCGGCTCCGAAGCGATCACCGATTCTTCGTGTTTATGTTCCTCCGCCATCTTCTTCTCCGATTCGGTTTCACTCAGATCTTAAAAAAAAAGCTTCAGATTCCGATAGAACAAACGAAAGAAGAACACAGTATTTCAGCTGCTTTTTATCACAGTTTTCAAGCTAACACCTTTGAGAGAAATAATAATATCTCGAAAAAAGCCTTAAAATAGAACCAAAAAAACAAAATTCTGAACTTAATCTCGTCCGTTGAAATAATGTTTACGATCTGCGCCGTTGGTTGGTTCGGTTCCGGACCGACACGCTCGTTACTTAACTAGAGCAGAGCCTTGGTGAAAAAAGAAAAAAAGGCCAAGAAGGAAAGCGATGGGAACACAAACATTTCATCAAGAAGCCGACATGTGACGCCGTCAGAGTTAACGGCCCCCGTCATTAGGGACGTTTACGTGGCGGAGATTTAAGCTAAGTAATTGGGTAATGTTCAGGTGTCACGCGGCTGAAGCAAGATGCTGTACGATCGAATCCTTGGTTGCAGAACACGTGGAGAAAGAATAAGCCATTCGTACATGAGTCACGTTCTTTCTGTCTGCAGGACGACAAAACAGCATTAGTATTATATTATTATAATTACACTATTATATTGTTGCTTCAGGTAATTGCAGTAAATAAATAATTCCATGATAAACAGTGTTATTATATTATGATAAACAAAAATTTAATGTATAAACAGGTAATTAGTGGTTAGGAAACAGGTCTCTTTTTTGTTTTGGTGTTTTCTTGAGGTACATAGTTTTTTTTCTTTGAAATATAAGTCTTTCTTGACAAGAGGGCCCAACAGAGCGCAAATGATAGATTTGACTTT